>CAUYUJ010009935.1:372472-392051 GCA_963575745.1 Prorocentrum cordatum
GCTGGCGGTGAGCGGGGGGGGGGGAGGGGTTCGAACCGGTAGTGACCCCCCCCCGGTTTTCGATGGGGGGGGGTTCGAACTGGTAGTGCCCCCCCCCCTTTTCAAGGAGGAGGATTCGAACCAGTATAGTGACCCCCCCCGGTTTTCGAGGGGGGAGGGGGGGCTTCGAACCGGTAGTGACCCCCCCCGGTTTTCGAGGGGGGGGGGTTCGAACCGGTAGTGACCCCCCCTCGGTTTTCCGGAGGAGGGGGAGGGGTTTCGAACCGGTAGTGACCCCCCCTGGTTTTCCGGAGGTAGGGGGGGGAGGGAGGGGGGGGGGGTTGCCGGGGGGAAGGGGGGGGTCCAGCATGGGTGGCGGGGGATTTTCGGAGGGGGGGGGGGAACCCCGGGTTCTGGAGGAGAGGGGGAATATTCCACAGTAAAGCGGCGGTGGATCGCGCTCTCTCGGACATGAGGAAGAAATAGAGGTGACGCCAAAGGTGGCACTGTCAGTGAGCCGCCTACACAAAATAAAACCACTCCACAGAGCCTCTCGCCTTGCCGAGCAACATCACGAGATGTTCCCAGCCGTATCACACGGCAAAGCTGGGTGCGCGGCAGGAGGAGGGAGGGAAGATGAAGGAGCAGGAAGGAGGAGGAGGACGGCGTAGGAGAAGTGGGAGGAGGAAGAGGAGGAAGAGGAGGAGGAGGAGGAGGAGGAGAAGGAGGAGGCGGAGGAGGACGAGGAGGACGAGGATGAGGAGGACCAGTGTAAACCCAAGACTCATCAACGATGTTGGAATACACTCTCCCTCCAAGTTCCCTCGTCGCAGGCCCCTGCAAGGATGAATTCCCACTGAGGCAAGTCCCCCTGGTGGGAGGACAGCCGTGTGAAAATCCTGGAGCGCGCCATAACACAATTCTCAGGACTTTTACGCCACGAATCAATCTGACTGGTGCGTCTTGACGATCCTGAATCGTGACACTGGGACTCCAGCAACGCGAATCAACGTAAAGGCTGCGCCCTGATGATCCTGAAGCGTTCCAGAACACTGTTTCTGGTACGTTACTTTACGCAGGCCGAGACATTTGCCTCTTGAGCCCCAAGTGTCGGAAGCGACGTGCCGTTCAAGTGAGCGGATACATGTAGCGCGCTATCTTCGGCCTGGGGCGTGCCATCTGTGATGGGAGGAGATGCGGGAGTTGTCCGGGCCCGCTGCGGCGCTCGAGCAACCTTGTGTTGTGGGGGGGGGGATGTTCGGGAGATGGCCAGACCCGCTCTGGCGCGCGAGCAACCACATGTTATGGGAGGGGTTGCGGGAGGTGGCTGGGCGCGCTGTGGTGCTGGAGCTTCCGATCTTGACACTTTGCTTGTGTGTCCTCATGCTCCCCGTCCTCCCTCTTCCCTCCTCCTCCTCCCTCCTCCTTTCTACTCCCCCCACCTCCTCCTCCCTCCTCTTTCCTCCTTCCGCATGCCTCCTCCCTCCTCCTCCTCCTTCTCCTCCTCCCCTTTCTTTTTCCCTCCCCACTCCTCCCTGACTGTTCCTCCTCTCTCCTCCCTTCTCCCGTCCCTTCTCCTTTCTCCCCCTCCTCTCCGTAGCCATTTTGGCTCAAGATGGTTTGTTCCACAGGGGAACAAGCGGATACCGCTAGTCCGCGGCCAGTGCCAGGGCTCCCAAGCCCGACAGTTTTGTTCAACTCACCCCGTGCCTCCTGCTGCCCGCAGGTGAGCACTCTCGTCTCCTCTCGAGCAGCATGGGGTACGGCGATGGGAAAGCAGCGGGGTATATCGGGTGCAAAGCGTGTGGATATAAGTGGAACTGGAGCAGTAAGACCGAGTGCTTCAAGTGCAAGGCACAGCTCCTCCCCACCATCGGCGCCCCACCACCACCGTCTGGAGTATGGGCACAGAATGGCAAGCATTCTGCGGGTTGGTCAAACTCGGGACGGCCATGGAAGAAGTGGGCACCGTGGAGACGATCCACCCACAACGGCGACACGGCAGGCTGGGACAACACGGAGGAGCAGATGTGCGACGTCGGGCAGCCCGACCCGCTCACCACGGTCTCCCTCATCGCGGGCTTGGCAGCATACCAAGGCGTCGGCGACCAGTCCGACCCCACCATCACGGCCGCCTTGGACACTCTGCGTCGCAAGGCCCATGAGGAGGAGGAGAACGCCAAGCCAGCCCCAGCACCGCCCAAGCAGCGTACGGGTGCGCAGCTCCTGGGCGAGGCCAATCGTGTGCTCAAGGATCTCGATCGTCGCATCGGGAAGCAGAGGAAGCAGCTCACGGACGCGCAGCTGTACTTGGGCGACCAGAACGACTACATGGAGAAGTTGGTGCAGCAGCGAGTCGAGGCGCAGCGACGGCATCTCTTGGCCCTCCAACAGGCCAGCCAAGAATCGGGCATCCTCGTGGTCAAGCCAGAGGAAAAGATCGGCAGCAACACCCCCAAGGTCAAGTTCGAGTACGACGACACGCTCTTCGAAGGCCTCGAGGAGTGCGACATTCCCAAGGACGAGACGGACCGCATCATGCAGTGGAAAGAAGAGCTCGAGCAGTTCCAGCAGGAACAGCTCGGCACGCTACAGGCGAAGTTCAAGTACATCGAAGAGACTCATGAGAAGGCTAAGAAGGCGTTGGCAGCCCCCAAAAAGAAGCGGAAGGTACTGGCAGCAGGCGGAGACGGCACGAAGGTGGAGGCAGTCGACGAGCAGCCCCCTGCCGCGGATGCGGCGGCGGCTACGGCGGCAGCGACGGCACCTGGCAGCAGTGGAGCGAGCAGCGTCAACCATGAGGAGGAGAAGCAGAAGATCCGAGAGGCCAATCAAGCGGCCTTGGAGCAGGCCCGTGCAGGGAGGCGCAAGGCTCGCGAAGCAGATGCTAAAGGTGATAATGCTGCTACTTGTGCTGGCCAGTCGCAGGTTTAGCGAGCCTCAGCCCGACCAGCAGCAGAGCGACCTGTTCCAGGTTCTCTTCGGCAACATCACGGAGTGGGGCCCGCAGGTGCAGAACTACATAGAGAGTCCCAACAGCAAGCAGTTCGATTGCATCGCGTTCGTGGAGACCCACAAAGGGCCTGCAGATGTGCTCGGCATGAAGACGTTCTTGCAAAAGGAAGGTTGGAAGGCAGCGATCACTCCCGCGGTGCCCAGTGGCAAGTCGCACAATTGTCTGTCGGCTGGGGAGATGGTCGCCACGCGCACGCATATCCAGGCCACCTCGTTGGAGCACTGGGAGGGCAAGCAGGACAAGCAGGGCGACGCGACCTTTGTGGGTTTCTCCCCAATGGTACTCCACCTCAGCATCGGTAATTTCATCCTCATCGCGGCGTACTTGCAGCCGGGGCTAAACTTCACGGGCAGGAATCGGAAAACCATGGCAGCCCTCACAGCTTTTGCAAGATTGCAGGAAGACCCATGGCTTGTGCTTGCAGATTGGAATTGCGCCCCCAGCGAACTACTTGCCTCAGGTTGGATAGAGCAGATGCGAGGAGAGATTGTCACGGGGCCAGAGGAGGTGACTTGCGATAAAGGCAAAGTTTCGTTATATGATTACGGAGTGGTCTCGGCAGGGTTCAAGGGCGGCCTCGCCGAGGTACCGTGGGCCACGCATTGTGGGCTACGGATACGAATGGCTGGGAAGAAGCAGCGATGATGGCACCGCACGTTGGACACCCCAGAAAGTTTACCATCCGAGCCGAGGCCGAAGAAGCAGCAGGACAGCAACAGCAAGCGGGGCAGGCAGCTACAGCGCCTACAGCAACGACGAGAGGCTCTGGCCCCAGAATTACGACACGGATTTGATCTACTTGAGCAGGGCCCAGAGGCAGAGGTTCTGGACACATCCCCGACATTAGAGACGCGTACTGCGGCTACTTCATCGACCCTCTTTAGCATCAGCGACGACACCTGGGAGCGCGCCAAATGGGGATGGTCTGGTATCCTCCTCAGGCCTCACGCCGATCCGACTCGTCGCCGCGATACCTCGCGCGATCCCAGGCCCCAGGAGTCTCCTGGCCAGGAGTCCCGTCCCTCAAACAGATCGCCTAGCCCAGCTCACCTGCACCACGTTTCTACTGGCGGAAGCAGGGAGCTGAGGCAGGGAGCTGGCCCAAGTCTCGGGACCTCGCACATTGCCCCCGGCGGGGGCTCTCAGAGGCACCGCGCCTCAGCGTCCCCCACGCCCTCTCAGATGCCTCCCACGATGGCGGCCCCACCAGACATGCAGCTTCGATGGGGGCGATGGCGACCACAAGCCTATCGCGATCGTCCTCTACTGGCGCAGTATTTGGCGAACAGCTAAGGCAGGTGGACCACGACAGTAGAGGGGGCCATACTACAGCTTTCAGAAGTACGAGTGCATCAACGAGATAGTAATCGTGGCAGGGCGCAGGGTTTTGGCACCAAATGGAAGAAAAGCGCGGCATCACCAGGCAGGCCTCATTTGTACAACCCTGAAGCAGATTGGCGGGCTATCGCACATACCCAAGCGGTCGCAATCAGTGGCCTGGTCAAGAACAACAAGGATCCACAGCTGTTGCAGCAGAGAGGGCAAGATTTTCGGCAGCGCATACAGCAGGTGCACGGGGTCAGCAAGCACAAAGACGTGGAGCTCCTCAACCAGTGGCAGCAGCAGGCGCGCGACATCTACAGCCCAGTACGACAGGAGCGAGAAGACGCGATAGAGATCACGGAGAGATTGGCAGGGCAAGCAGCGAGGCGCGCAATGGCTGACGGCACCAAGGGCTTCATCAAGTGGGCGCAGGATATGTGGAGGAAGACCCCAGGCGCATTACACCGATTGACAAAAGACAACCAACAACCACGGCTCGAGGAGATGATCTCAGGCAAGCTAGTGGCGGACCCCATCCTCATCATGAATCACAAGAGCGACACTTGGGCCAAGAAGTGGGCCGCCTCATCGCACAGACAAGCAGCACTTGCAGCAGCTCCCCTCCTTTGCCGACAGCAGGCTGAGATGGAGGAACTACCGCAACTCACCATCCAGCACCTCGACGCGGCGACGCGACGCATGGGAGTGAAGAAGGCAAGAGGGATCGACGCAATTGGGCCGTTAGATACCGAGCGACTCCCAGACCAAGCGAAGACATATTTCCTCGATGCCATCGCAGACGCCGAGAGCTATCTCATGTGGCCCCCGGCACTATTGGAGCGATTGCAGGCAAACCAGCTGGAGGGGATAGAGTGCTGGGGCTGTTACCTATGACAATGCGTATATGGTCACGGATGTGGTCTGGGGTGGTAGAGTCGTGGACGCAGCAGCTGGAGGATCACTGGGACACGGCGTTACGAGGATCATCGGCCCTACGAGCAGCATTACTCAGAGCCACGCTCGACGAAACGGGGCACACAATGGGAATTGCACACGCGGAGTTGTTCGCCGATATGGAGCAGCTTTATGATTCTTTGGATCTCGGATGGCTGATCGACGCGGGGGTCAAGCTGGATTTCTCACCAACAGTTATGGCAATGGAAGTGGAAGCGTTCTTGGGGCCACGGCACCTCATGCATGCGGAGTGGATAGGCCCCAGGATCGACCCGACGTGCTCAATCGTCGCTGGCTCGGCGCAGGGCACCAGGTTCGCCAAAGTCCACCGTTTCCCCTTCTTGGAGGCAGCGCAGAAGAGAGTGCAGGCAGCGGGCTTGTGGTCGTACGTGGACGACACGGTTGGACGCGTGGAAGGCACGGAAGAGATGATTGAGAAGCAGATGCTAGAGTTGGCAGCCGAGTTCATCCAGCAGGCTGCTCAGCGGAACCTAACGTTCTCCCCGAAGACGGTGCTCGTCGCGTCGAACCCTAGGTTGCGAAGGCGTATCTGGCGCAAGCTCCAGCAGCGCGGTCTCCCAGGGAAACAGCAAACAGACATGGTGGACCTTGGCGCGGATGTCAGTGGCATGGGCAAACGAACACAAAAGAAAGCCAGAACAAGACAGCGCAAAGCCAAACAGAGAGCAGGCAAGATCTTTCGGTTGAGACGAAAGGCGACGAAAGTAGCGAAGATCACCCAGGGCTTGTTCACCACGGGCGCTTCCCCGCAGGAGTCGTACGGGCACGAGGTCTGGGGCATCGCACCTTGCCGCATATTACAGCTACGAAGGATGGCAATGCGATCGGCTGCTGGGACTGGACCTGGGAGGTGTTTATCCACTGGCATGGCGGTTCTGTATCACCTCAAGGACCCAGGCATTAGCTTACGGAGGCAGCTTGTCAGCAAATGGCTACATCAATGGATGCACCACCCTGAACTTCACAGACGAGTATGGCAAGTATGGGGCCCGACGTACCGCAAGCTGGTCAGAGCAGGTTCTAAGATGTGGCGCAAGGTGAATGGGCCAGTGGCGGCAACGCAAGCTACTTTGATCACGGCAGGGTGGAGGCCAGAGCAGGCGGCACTCTGGAAGCGACCTGCGCAGCAAGGAGACGAGCAATGGCAGCTCCCTTTCATTGACGAGGACGGCAAGTGCGACATCGATGCCATAGAATATACTCAATTGCTAGAAGACCTCGAGCACGACCTTGACGCGGCACGGTGGGCACAAGCAGCAACACATTTACACGGCGAAGATTTACAACGCGGAGGAGATATTTGGCATATCAGCAAGGAGCAGAAAAAGGTTCAGCCAGCGCGCGGAGTGGCAGGACTGGGCGCTCAACAATGCGGTGGTAACAGGGGGGACAATGGACTCGACAAAGGCAGATCCAAGCCGGCTACGAATGCGACACACATATCTGCGCGAGGTGCAAACAGGAGCCCGAGACCCTCTTCCACCGCATCTACACTTGTGCTGCCAACACTGGGCACGAGAACTACGAGAAAACGGACTACTTGGTGCCCAAAGCGATGGCAGGAGTGGATGCGAACCCCACCCTCTGGCTGCGTGGGATCCCGCCAAGAGAGTTCACACATCCAGAGGTGCCCGACATAGATAGGCAGGACTACGTCAGGTTCGGCAATTACGAGGAGGCTCGAGTACCAGGACGGCGTCTGTATCTCTTTGGCGACGGATCAGGAGGCACCCACGGAGCAGACCCACGGAGGCGGCGAGATGGCATAGGTGTGGCAGCTATGAAGATGATCGGCGGCAAGTGGCAGATGTCAGCAGGTACGATGGCAGATTTACCAGGACGGCGGCAAACAGTACCGAGAGGTGAGCTCATGGCCTTCGCGATCGCGATCGAGGAAACCCGAGGAGACATCGTATACGTCACGGACCACTATCCACTACTCAACGCGTGGTCAAGAGGTAGAGCACACGACCCAGGTAGAGGTAGGAACGCGGACATTTGGGCACGAATCAAGCGGGGGATCATGGACACGAGCCCCAGGCAGATCGAAGTGGAGTGGGCCCCCTCACATCAGGACGAGGAGGAGGCGGAGCTAATCAACCCGATCTTTGCGATGGGCAATAGCTTCGCAGATGCTTTGGCGACGGTGGCGGCGGAGGCATCATGGGACAGAGTGAGCAGGCCCCTACCTCGCACGGACGAATGGGGCGCGATCTGTGCACACGTTAGACTACGAGCACGGCAGGCGTTGGCAGACACAGCGAGCATGGATCCCTGGTGCGCAGAGAGACCCTCCACGGCCAAGCCCAAGGTAAAGCGCGACAAGCAGCCGGAGATCATGAGCAGTGCCAAGCAGCACGACATGGTCAAGCTCAAGAAGAAGTGGTTTTGTACAGCGTGCAGGCAGTATATCGCAGCGGACGCCCTGCAATAATTCGCGACGACGGAGTGCAATGCCACGTTCAACACGGCAAACGAGATCGTGGAGGTCAAGGGCGACAGGTTCATGGGCAATGGCAAGATACACCAGAGCCATGTGATCAGTGAATGGGCGCGGTATGGTCTGCTGTTCTGTGCACGGTGTGCGGCGCATGGCACGACCATCGGAAAGAGGTTGAGGGAGCCGTGTGACGAGACGATCACCAAGTACGGACAGGACGCGCTCAACAGGATACGCGATGGGCGATGCTCTGGTTATAGAGGACCACCGAAGGCGGCACAAGAGGCGGAGTTGGCACGGACAGTGAGGGAGTTGCGGGATCAGGAGCGCCTGGCCCCGCATGTGGAGCAAGCCCCCTTGGTGCTGAAGAACCCCCCCGCCTGAACCACATCCAGAGCCTCGACCTAGAAGGACAGTGAAGCGACGGCCAGCAGCGAGATACACACCACCAGCAGTACATCCAACAGAGTGCGCATGTGAGGGTCAGCTCGCAGCGCAGCCCGAGACGATGGCAGACCACGACGACCCAGACCTGCAGCAGGACCTCGACGATTTTTTCAGCGACTTTCCCCAGCGCGGTGAGGGGTTAGACCGCATGAAGCCCCTGCGTGGCGAGGGGTTAGGCCACGGCAGTCCCCAGCGCGGTGAGGGGTTAGACCGCAGTGCCGAAAGAGAGCAGAGGCTCGAGGGGCGGCGCGGTGGTGTGGGGGTCGTGGGGGAGCAGCTCGATGAGCACCCCAACGCAAACCCACCGAGCCAGGGGCAGCCACGCGACCGCTCCGCGAGGAGAAAGGACCCCCAGCGCGGTGAGGGGTTAGACCGCAGTCGACCTCAGCAAGGTGAGAGAGCGAGGCTCAGCGATCCCCTGCGCGGGGAGGGGTTAGACCGCAGCGGCAGCCCCCCAGCGTGGCGAGGGGTTAGGCCACCGTCCCCAGCGCGGTGAGGGGTTAGACCGCACTTTTCCCCAGCGTGGCGAGGGGTTAGGCCACCTATCCCCCCAGCGCGGCGAGGGGTTAGGCCGCATCGGTGGAACGGCTTCGAGCTTGGGCAGGTTGGCGCTGGCACCGACGGCCGACTACATCGAGCTGGAGCTGTATGATGAGAATGACGACGAGCAGAGGTTTGCGGGGCGGCGCGATGGTGTGGGAGTCGTGGGGAAGCAGCGCACTGAGCACCCCAGTGCGACCCCCCCGAGCCAGGGGCAGCCACGCGACCGCTCCACGTGGTGCAGAGATCCCCAGCGCGGCGAGGGGTTAGACCGCGATCGACCTCAGCAAGGTGAGAGTGCGAGGCTCAGCTTTCCCCCGCGCGGTGAGGGGTTGCACCGCAGCAGCAGACCCCAGCGTGGCGAGGGGTTAGGCCACAGGCCCCAGCGCGGCGAGGGGTTAGGCCGCACCGATCCCCAGCGTGGCGAGGGGTTAGGCCACTTCCCTCCCCAGCGCGGCGAGGGGTTAGGCCGCAGCAAGGGATCGGCAGCGAGCTCGAGCAGGTTGCCACGGGCACCGACTGGCGACTACATCGAGCTGGAGCTGCACGACGAGTATGACGACGTGGTCCCCCAGCGCGGTGAGGGGTTAGACCGCGCCCGACCCCAGCACGGCGAGAGTGCTGGGCAAGGCGTTCTCCAGCGCGGTGAGGGGTTAGACCGCAGCGCCCCCCAGCGTGGCGAGGGGTTAGGCCACCGACCCCAGCGCGGCGAGGGGTTAGACCGCTTCCTGCCCCAGCGTCGCGAGGGGTTAGGCCACGCAAGTCCCCAGCGCGGCGAGGGGTTAGGCCGCCGTGGTTTTGCATCGAGCTCGAGCAGGTTGGCATTGGTACAGCCCGCCGACTACATCGAGCTGGAGCTGTACGATGAGGACGACGAGGCGCTCTGCCCGTCGCCCGCCAGCGGCGAGACACAGGCGCAGCCCTGTGCGCCTGTCGCCGCCGCCGCCGCCCGTTCGCCTAGCGTGAACCCCAGGATGCCCGCGACCCTGGCACCTGGGAGTGGGCCCCCGCAGGCCAATGGACCAGCGGGCGGCGGTGGAAGAGACTGATGGATAATCCACGGGCTCGCCACGTCGCGCTGGGGCCTCGGTGCCAGCACGGGGTGGCGGGTCTAGTGGCGTGCCTAACCTAATATCCCCCCTCCTCGGGCCGCCTCCCTCCTCATTCCCCCCTCCGTCCTGGGAAGACCCCCCTCCCCCGTATAATCATAGCTTTGGTCAGCCGGTCCACAGTTCCGTGGATAGCATGATGCTTCGCGTGCGGTGCCCCGCGGATCCCGTTTCCCCTGGGTCCGGGATGGTTATTCTCATTATTAGTAATATTATTGGCATTGCCAGTATTACTGTCGTTATCAGTAGTATGATTAGTATTCTTACGATTGCGATTACGAATATTACTTCCCGGAAAATAAATGTATCCATTCGATCTTCACACACGGGAAATTGGATCCGCGCAAGACAGAAATAGGATCCACGACGCTGTCGCACACCCGAAAAAAAATGATCACATTGGATCCATCGGTGTTCATATATTTTTAGCCGAATGGGAAACCACTTTCGGCCCGGGGATGAAGGATTCGGCACCTCTCTCGCAACGCCAGGCATTTGCGAACGAGTGCGTGGTGTTAGTGGGAGAAACGCAGCTCGAAATCCCAAGGATTCGGCACCCCTTCTCGCAACGCCACACATTTGCGAAAGAATGCATGGTGTTACTGGAAGAGACGCAGTTCGAAATCCCGCCGTAGCCAAGAGAACCAGTGAAGCCCTTGCATAGTTCTGCGGCGAATGAACGCGGCGCTGGGGCGAGAAACACATTTTGAAAACGAGCCGCCCACAATCCGTCAAACTTTCGCATTTTTTTGAATGAGTGCACGCGGCGCCGATGCGAGAGCCACATTTTGAAATCGATCAGCTTTCAATCCGCAAAGCTTTTGAAAACTGATGACGCTTAGCGTACCCCCACCATCCTGCAAGAACAATTGCCCAGGTATTTGCTCGAAACAGGGCAGCGTAGAAGCATACAGTGGAGCGGTTGCTTTCGAAACGTGCGGGGGTCACAGCAGCGATGGGAACATGTGTTGAATGATTCAACACATGTTCCCATGCTGCCGTGGCTTTGCGTGGTCCTTCCAGGATGATTGTTTTGAGCCACGTGTGATATCTCTCCGGCTTGAAGAAGTAGTGGGCGCTTGATGATTTGCGTCGCATCCAGGACCAGTAGGAGCGATGGCCCGGCGAGCTGCCCCCGAATCAGGTATTTGCAGAAGTCTGCAGTGGAACGGTTGCCTTGGGAACATTCTGGGCCTGCAGAAACAGTGGGAACATGTTGATTCGCTTAACACATGTTCCCCCTCACCACGGCAGCTCTAAACGGGTTTTCTGGGGGCTCTTTGGTTCTCTTGGATTTCTCTTGGGACCCTCTCCGGTCCGAAGGATCCGTGGAACACCGGATGTCGGCCATCACAAAGTTTCCCGCGATTTGTCTTACGAGCCTGCTAAAAGCTTCATGGGACCATCCTGGGGGCAGGAGGAAGAGGAGGAGGAGGAGTAGGAGGAGGAGAAACAATGAAAAGAGGAGGAGCGGGAGGAACAGGAGGAATAATGCAGCGCGAGGAACTTGAGGAGGAGGAGGCAGGAACGAAGGAAGGAAGGAACAGACAATGACAAGGAGGATGCGAAGCTGGGGTTTGGGCATATATGGTTACGCGAGGTTCTTGGAGGAATCTGAAGGCCATCTCAGGGGCTCTCTTGGGGTCCTCGCGGAGCCTCGTGGGGCACAATTGGAGCCCAAATGGGATTTTTGTCGGTGGTATCGGGGCTCTCTTGGGGCTTTTTGGGGGGTCTGGGAGGTCTCTTGGGGCCGTCTGGGCCCCCATGGCTCAACAAGGGGGGAGCGGATTCAGGCCCCCGCCTCGGAGGCTCACACATTGCATTGTGGGTCCCTCTTGGAGCGCTTTGGGGGCGTTCTTGGGCGCTCTTGGGGCTCTCTTGGGGCCCTCTGGGGCCTCTCTTGGAGCTCCCTTGTGCCATCTTGGGGCCATCTTGAAGCTTCAAAAGCCTATCGGAAGTGAAAAGGCGAGAAGGCCACGCCCATTGACTCCTCCCAGGTTTTGGAAGGATTTGGGCATCTTGGGGAGGCCATGAGAGGGCTCGGGGAGCACTTGAAATTGTCTCGGGGCCGACTTGAGGCCTCTTGGGCGTTTATCGGAGGCTGTCTTGGCCCACTTGCGCTATCTGGAGCAATCTTGAATGTCATCTTGCGCTCTCAGAGGCCCTCTTGGAGTCATCTGGGGCCAGCTTGGGCGCTCCAATCGGTCGGCCCCCCCCCCCTCCCAGGCCCACGGAAGGGAGTATGGGGGAGGGGTAAATCCTTTCCCCGAGCAGTGGAGCGAGGGCTTTTGGCAGAGAGAAAACGAAACTTGTTAAATCACCTACTCCCAGAGGGCTGGTGGGATGTTGAAAACGAGTGTGCGCGGCGCTGAGGCGAGAGTCATATTTTGAAAACGGCCTGCCCTCACTCCGTCAAACTCTTGCAATGTTTCTAAAGCGAATGTGCGCGGCGCTGAAGCGAGAGCCACAGTTTGAAAACGACCAGCTTTCAATTCGTGAAACTTGGGCTTGCTCTTTGAAAGCAAAACATATGCACGAGTGTGCGCGGCGCTAAGGCGAGTGCCGCATTTTAGAAGCGACCGGCCCTCCATTTATAAATCTGTTGCCAGTTTTCAGCTTGAGGCTCATAACAATGGAAAGGAGTTCTCAGGCGAAACGCCCGGCCCGCCCTTCCGACTGCGACAGGGAGGAGCTATTCATAAGGGCAAGAATGGAGCAGGGGGGAATTCGTGGATTCTGCCTCACCCTGAGAGGCTTGCCCGCTACCGCTATCGCTGCCTCACGCAATGGTTTGCTGCCGCTCTCTACCATTCATTACCGATTGGGATGCAGGTTCGTCCGCTGCCTTACGGAATTATTTGCTGTCGCTCTCTGGCATTCATCATCGATTGGGATACATGCCGCCCGCCCGACCGACCGACCGTTCGAGGAGGAGGAGGAGGAGGAGGAGAAGGAGGAGAAACGCAACGCGGAGGATGGAGGAGAAAGGGGGAGGAGGGAGGAGGAAGAGAGAAGGAAGAGAACTGAGGAAGAGGAGGAGGAGGAGGAGGAGGAGGCGGAGGCGCACACAGCTGTGGGACAATATGAGTGCCAACGTCTCGACCTCCATTCGAAGTTCATTGCATTCACGGCTGACTCGTGCGCAGAGAAGCCTAGTGAGACCCCTGCGGCCACCGCGCACTGTAGTGCAATCTGCAGGGCCGAGGTGCAGGGACCGAGGATGCCAGGCGAGGGGCCGAACGGAGGGGGAGCGAGGCCGACCGCCGAGGCAACGAGCGGGGAAGGAGGGAGGGCGACGCGAGGAGGGAGCGGGCCGCAGCCGTGCGCGTGCGCGCCACGCCCGCCGTCCGCGCCGAGAGCGCCAAGCCTTCACCAGGTGCACGCGGCTGCGCAGCCCACGCTCGACGTGCGGGGCTCGCCCAAGCATCACAGCGTGGAGGGGCCTAGAGGTCCACTGCCACGTCGTCCCAGTCGAAGGCGAGGTGGCCGAACTCGAGGCGGCACTCGGCGGGCAGGTCTGCCCACGGCTGCGACTCTAGCTCTGCAGCGCATCGATCCACACGCTGATCTCGTCCTCCAGGTACCCTGACGGCGCCGATCCCGTCGTCACCGTGGATCCGAGGTTCGAGAAGGTCGAGGCCAAGGCCGCTTCCTTCAGCGAGTCGTCGAGCGCGAAGACGGTCTTCACCTGGTCATCGTTCTCGCACGACTCGAGCCAGCACGGGCGGACGAACGACGGGGGTGTCGTCGCCCATCTCCTCCTGCCAAGTCTCCATCTTCTCGCGATTCTGGCGTCCAATCTCCTCCTTGGCCAGGGCTTACATCATGGCGGCGAAGACGGCTGGGTGCGGAGGCCCCAGGCTGCGCAGCTGGTTCGTGAACTGGTCGAGCTCCTTTTGCGCCGCCGCCTCGGCCTGCTTGTCGTCCTCCTTGGCCGCCTTCGCCGCCGCCTGCAGCTTGCCCACTTGTGCTCGGAGCCCCTCCACCATCGCCGCGAAGCGTTTGCTCTCCTCTTGCATGGCTGCCACCACGCCACTGGCCACGTCGATGAGCACCGTACGCGTGACCACTCCCCACATGGTGCGACTGCGCTGAGTGAGCTGGGCCACCTGCATGGACAGCACCAGCAGGAGGTCCTGGAGGCCTGCGTCCTTGGTTTGGTCACGAGCTTGCGCTCCGAAGAGGAGGAGGAGCAGGAGCAGGAGGAGCAGGAGCAGGAGGACGAGGACGAGGACGAGGAGGAGAGAGGAAGGTGACAGAGGAGAAAGGATAAGGAAGGGGAAGGAGAAAGGAGGAGTAGGAGGGAGGGAGGAGGAAGGGAGAGGATGGAGGAGGGAGGGTGATCGAAGATCGGGGATTGAAGACGGGTAGAAGAAGCAGCAACGCCTGAAAGCAGCAACGCCTGAACAAAAAACACGCCCCGCTCGGTCGGGTCGGGCCGCTGCCGCGGCCGCGTCCCCCCAGGCGGGTGCAGGCGTGCTCTCCTCCAGGGAAGGGTGGGGGTGGGGTCGGCGGCCGCGAGGTGGGCCGCGCTCCGCACTCTCGCGCTCGGGGGGGCCGACGTGGGTACGGACGCAGCGGGTGCAGCGCCGAGTTCAGTATCGTTTATCCGACCCCCATCCCCAGCCCCATCCCCTTCGAGACCCCCACCAAATTACCCCCTCCCAGTTGGGGGGGTACACCCTTCGAAGCCCAAAGGGAACGACCTATATCCCCATCTAGGGGGGTTAATCGGCCCGTGGGGCCCAGGCCACGCCGCTGGGGATAGGAATCGGTTAAACGATACTCAGCTGTTGCTCATTCTGAACGGGACTCGCTGTCGGCGTCGCGGCGTTTGCTCACTCGAGACAGGAGGCCGCCTGCCCAACAGCGGCCGCTGTCGGTGTTGGACAACACTTGCTGTTGGGCGTCGTGCCCATGTCTTCCGTGCAGTGAACCCGCATAGGAAGGATGGGCAACTGTTTCAAAGTCCACCATTGCATCCTTGCCCCGTCGGCGCATCCTTAGCGGCTTTCGCTGGCCAATCTCGTGCGAAAGGCGTTAACATTTCCTTCCAAGGCCCTTGCGTCCTTTTAGTGCGTCCTTCTCATACGGGTTGACTGTACCCACTTCGAGCATCTTAACTCGCGGCGCACCCGTCGCTCTGAGCTCGGCAGGTCGCGGGCGAAAACCAGTCCCCGCGTTTGGTAAAAAGCGTGGGGGGGGTCTCCACCCGACAGGGGTCAGCGTCAACCTGTCCGCGCCCGTCGGCCCGGGGTCTGGTTTTTTGCAGCGGGTGGCGTCGGCTTGCTGGGGTCGACGCCGTGCGGCAATGTTTGCCGGCGAGTGTGGTCGATTTGAGGCTGCCGGCGGGGGTGGCGCCCCCCCCACTACCCTTACTTCCTAACGCACGGTGCGGCACTCTCCAGAAAGGGCCTCGTATTCGAGGATCGGAGGGGGTGACATCCCTTCCTCGGCGGACGGCGGTGGAAGGGCGGCGTGAGGCGGCGGAAGTGAAACGAGGGCGGATACGCCAGCAGAAGGCCGGCGGAAGCAGGTGGAGGCAACAAACTGCGCCCCCAAGAGATAGCAACATTTTGTGGGTTCACGGTTTCCGGAACCCGCCAAATCCGTATCCGCTGCCTCGGGGACGGCGTTTTTGTCGCGGATGCCCCGCACGGAGCGTAGCCGTGTGACCGCGTATCCGCGGCATAGCGCCCGGAAGTTCAGACCCCGAGCGCGCGGGACATATTCGGGACTGCGCAACCTGAATGGGCCCCCCTGGGGCCCAACAGGGGCACGAAGGGTGTGCACGTTCCCCCCCCAGCAAAAAAATGTCGCTCTCCCACTACGGTCAACCAGTATAGTAAGGATGCGCGATAAGGATGCAAGGGCCTTGGACGCCCATTTCGAAGCTCTTCGAGCGGGGCGCGGCCAGCGAGAGCGGCGAAGGATGGACCGAGGAGGCGAGGATGCAAGGGCACCCTCGGGAAGGTTGCCCAGCCTTACAGTACTGTGCGGGTTGACGTGTGTGCAGTGCCCCAGAGACAGAGCGTGGTTCGCAGCTCGCGAGTCGGGGCGCGCCTGGTGGCGCTCGGCCGGTTCGCGCCGCGCCGCGCGCCGCGCGCCGCGCCGCCGCGCCTGAGAGAGCGAGAGGCCGCGGGCCGGCGGAGCACTCCAGCGAGGCGCCCGCGTCGGACGCGGCGGCCGCGAAGCGGGAGCCGTGGGCCGCCGCGCCACCCGCCCCGCCCCGCCCGGGCACGGTGAGCATAATGTTTGAGCTTCCAAGGGGGGGGGGCTGAATGTGTTGTCCCCTTCTTTTGGAGACAAGGGGGCCAAGGCGGCCTCAGGAGGCCCCCCAGACCCCCCCAAAGAGCCCCAAGAGAGCCCCTCCCTCCGAAAAAGACAAGAGGGTCCCAAGAGTGCCCCAAGTGGCTCCGCGAGGTCCCCGAGAAAGACCCAAGACGGCTCCAGTAGGCTCCCCAGACCCCCCCAAAGAGTTCCAAGAGGGCCCCGAAACCCTCCAACAGAGCCCTAAGAGTGCCCCAAGAGTGTCTCAAGTGGCTCCTCGAGGAGGTTCGCTGCGAAAAGATCATGACGTCGGGGGTCTGGGCTCGTCCTGGGAAGCTCCTCGTCGCCACGGCCGGGCTCTCTCCCGAAATTCTAGTCAGAGCCCCTGGAGAGGCTCAGGGAGCACGGCAGGTTCTTGCCGTGCCGGCGCGGCAGCGGCCCCTCTTCGGGCGCTCGAGGCGCAACGCCGCCAGTGGCAGCACCAGCCAACACGAAAGGATCTGGCGGTGGAGAAGCCGTCGATCGTTCGAGGTTGAACGACCCATTCGGTGTCAGAGACCAGCGCGGAAGTCGCCAACCGTATCCAGGGCAGCGCCCAACACTCGTCATCGTCGTCGTCGGCGTCGGCGTCGTCGTCGTCGGCGCCGTCGTCGTCGTCGTCGTCGGCGTCGTCGTCGTCGTCGGCGCCGTCGTCGTCGTCGTCGTCGTCGTCTGGCATCCTCGGGCTGGGGTTCTAGGGAGATGTTACCCACCGGTCGTTGAAAGTAGGTATTTTTGGATTCCCAGAACCCAATCTACTTTAAGCGCCTTCCTATTTCAAGAATCATTACTTTTTGTTTTTTTTTGTGGCGGGCGCAAACCTAATCTACTTCTAGGGTTTGGTTGTCACTTCCCTGGGTGACGCTGGTCGCTCGGCCCCTCGGCTGGCCCCATCTCTTGGTTTTGTTGTTTTGTGTTTGTTTTCGCATGGCCGTCGGCTGCACTGGTCGCCCCAGGCTCGTTCGCCGCCCCGCGGTCGCTCGGCCCCTCGGCTGGCCCAATTCATTGGTTTTGTTTGTTCTTGTTTGTTTTCGCTTGTCCGTCGGCTGCACTGGTCGCCCCAGGCTCGCCCGCCGCCCCGCGGTCGCTCGGCCTTTCGGCTGGCCCAATTCATTGGTTTTGTTTGTTTTTGTTTGTTTTCGCTTGCCCGTCGGCTTCGCTGGTCGCCCCAGGCTCGCCCGCCGCCCCGCGGTCGCTCGGCCCTTCGGCTGGCCCCATTCAGTCGTTTTGTTTGTTTTTGGTTGTTGTCGCTTGTCCCTCGGCTGCACTGGTTGCCCCAGGCTCGCCCGCCGCCCCGCGGTCGCTCGGCCCCGCAGCTGGCTCCGTTCCTTGGTTTTGTTTGTTTTTGTTTGTTTTCGCTTGTCCGTCGATTGCATTGGTCACCTCAGGCTCGCCCGCCGCCCCGCGGTCGCTCGGCCCCTCGGCTTGCCCCAGTCCTCGGTTTTGTTTGTTTTTGTTTGTTTTCCCTTGTCCGTCGGCTGCACTGGTCGCTTCAGGCTCGCCCGCCGCCCCGCGGTCGCTCGGCCCCTCGGCTGGCCCTACTCCGCAGTTTTGTTTGTTTTTGTTTGTTTTCGCTTGTCCGTCGGCTGCGCTGGTCGCCCCAGGCTCGCCCGCCGCCCCGCGGGCGCTCGGCCCCTCGGCTGGCCCAATTCATTGGTTTTGTTTGTTTTTGTTTGTTTTCGCTTGTCCGTCGGCTGCACTGGTCGCCCCAGGCTCGCCCGCCGCCCCGCGGTCGCTCGGCCCCTCGGCTGGCCCAATTCATTGGTTTTGTTTGTTTTGTTTGTTTTCGCTTGTCCGTCGGCTGCACTGGTCGCCCCAGGCTCGCCCGCCGCCCCGCGGTCGCTCGGCCCCTCGGCTGGCCCAATTCATTGTGGCTTGTCCGTGTTTGTTTTTGTTTATTTCCGCCGCCTTGGTCGCTGGCCCAGGTTTTGTTTGTTCTTGTTTGTTTTCGCTTGTCCGTCGGCTGCACTGGTCGCCCCAGCTCGCCCGCCGCCCCGCGGTCGCTCGGCCCCTCGGCTGGCCCAATTCATTGGTTTTGTTTGTTTTTGTTTGTTTTCGCTTGTCCGTCGGCTGCGCTGGTCGCCCCAGGCTCGCCCGCCGCCCCGCGGTCGCTCGGCCCCTCGGCTGGCCCAATTCATTGGTTTTGTTTGTTTTTGTTTGTTTTCGCTTGTCCGTCGGCTGCACTGGTCGCCCCAGGCTCGCCCGCCGCCCCGCGGTCGCTCGGCCCCTCGGCTGGCCCAATTCATTGGTTTTGTTTGTTTTTGTTTGTTTTCGCTTGTCCGTCGGCTGCGCTGGTCGCCCCAGGCTCGCCCGCCGCCCCGCGGGCGCTCGGCCCCTCGCTGGCCCAATTCATTGGTTTTGTTTGTTCTTGTTTGTTTTCGCTTGTCCGTCGGCTGCACTGGTCGCCCCAGGCTCGCCCGCCGCCCCGCGGTCGCTCGGCCCCTCGGCTCCGTCCGCTGCACTGGTCGCCCCAGGCCTCGCCCCCGCCCCGCGGTCGCTCGGCCCCTCGGCTGGCCCAATTCATTGGTTTTGTTGTTTCTGTTGTTTTCGCTTGTCCGTCGGCTGCGCTGGTCGCCCCAGGCTCGCCCGCCGCCCCGCGGTCGCTCGGCCCCTCGGCTGGCCCAATTCACTGGTTTTGTTTGTTGTTGTTTGTTTTCGCTTGTCCGTCGGCTGCACTGGTCGCCCTGCGCACGCCCGCCGCATGTCTGTCGCTCGGCCATTCGGCTGGCCCCATTCCATGGATTTCTTTGCTTCTGTTTGTTTTCGCTTGCCCGTCGGCTGCGCTGGTCGCGCCAGGCCCGCCCGCCGCCCCGCGGTCGCTCGGCCCCTCGGCTGGCCAAATGCATTGGTTTTGTTTGTTTTTGTTTGTTTTCGCTTGTCCGTCGGCTGCGCTGGCCGCCCCAGGCCCGCACGCCGCCCCGCGATCCGCTCGGCCCGCGCTGCCCTTCAAATTGTTTTTTTTGTTTATAGTTTTGTTTCGCTTGCCGTTCGGCTTGCACTGGACGCCCCAGGCTCGCCCGCCGCCTTTCGGTCACTCGGCCCCTCGGCTGGCCCCACTCCCTGGGTTTCTTTGTTTCTGTTTGTTTTCGCTTGTCCGTCGGCTGCACCGGTCGCCTCAGGCTCGCCCGCCGCTCCGCGGTCGCTCGGCCCCTCGGCTGGCCAAATACATTGGTTTTGCTTGTTTTTGTTTGTTTTCGCTTGTCCGTCGGCTGCGCTGGTCGCCCCAGGCTCGCCCGCCGCCCCGCGGGCGCTCGGCCCCTCGGCTGGCCAAATTCATTGGTTTTGTTTGTTCATTGGTTTTGTTTGTTCTTGTTTGTCTTCGCTTGTCCGTCGGCTGCACTGGTCGCCCCAGGCTCGCCCGCCGCCCCGCGGTCGCTCGGCACCTCGGCTGGCCCAATTCATTGGTTTTGTTTGTTCTTGTTTGTTTTCGCTTGTCCGTCG
>CAUYUJ010009935.1:392151-407151 GCA_963575745.1 Prorocentrum cordatum
CACTCACACACACACACACACACACACACACACACACACACACACACACACACACACACACACACACACACACACACACACACACACACACACACACGTGTGTGTACACACACACGCACACACACACACACCCACACACACACACACACCGCCACCACCACCACCACCATACTCTTGAGAGGCGGTAGACCCACGTTGTCACCGCCGACAGCAGACGCATTCGAGCGAACTAGTTCAAACGATACCGAAGGCCCGCCATAGGACAGCTGTTCGATGGCGGACCTTCGATCTCGTGTGAAACCAGCACGTCTTTTCTCACGCCCCAATCCCACCCGCAAGCAGTGCTGGCTCGAACCACCTCGCCTTCGAGCGGTCGTTCTCTCGGCACCTCGCATTCGAAAGTCCAGAGGGAACTGCGATGGCGGTGCGCTCGGTTGGTGTGCTCTTCTGCGAGGTGTGCGGCTCGGACCAGCACTACACTGGCGACCCGGAGTGCATCGTCGAGTCCGAGCGGAGGCCTTGTGGCAAGTGGGGGGGAGTCAAGCCTGATGGAACGAAAGTTGAGCATGTCGGAGTTTTGGGTGATGGTGAGGAGCCCGCTCAGACGTTCGAGCTCTCGCAGGACCTCGATCTCCCCCCAGGAGAAACGATGATGGTCACAGACGGCGAGGTCCAGGCCCAAAGGAAGAGGTGGTGTGAAGACAGAGAAGCAAGCCTACTCAGGCTCGAAGACAAGCATCGCAGGCTCATGCATCAGGCGCCGCCACCGCCGTCGGACGCAGCGGGCCTGCCCCCAGCCGACCCGCAGCTCCAGAAGTCGCAGCAGCAGGCGCCGCCACAGCAGTCGGACGCAGCGGGCTTGCCTCCACCGCCGCCGCCAGCAGCTCCAGAAGTCGCAGCAGCAGGCGCCGCCACCGCCGCCGCCAGCACGGACGCCTCTGACGCCTCTGACGAGCAGCTCCAGAAGTCGCAGCAGCAGCAGGCGCCGCCACCGCCGCCACCAGCCGATGCCAGCGGCGCGGGCGCCGCCAGCACGGGCGCCGATGCCACCGCCGCCACCAGCACGGACGCCTCTGACATCATGAAGAACATGATGGCTATGTTCCCCTCTGTCAGCAGCGAGGCGCTCCTCCCGATGGTGCTGAAAGCCTTGGTCGACAAGCGCATGGGCAAGCTCGAGGAGGCCGCGGCGCCGCAGCCCGCGGAGAGCAGCGCCAGCGGAGCAGTCGCGAAGCCAGCGGAGCCCTCGCCCACGGAGTTCGACAGCGACGAGGCCCCTCTGTTGGCACCGAAGGGCGAGGGGCCAACCCTTGCGCAGCTACCATCAGCGGAGCCCGCCCCTCAGCAGCCAGCGTCGGAGATGACGGCATCAGCTGAGCACTCTTCGCAGCAGACTCCTGCGGCGGAGCCCTCCTCAGAGCAGCCTCCAGCAGCGGCGCGCTCTGCTCCGCCCCCCGAGGCGGTCGCCCTGGCTGATCTGCCCCCGCAGCCGCCGCTGGCAGCGAGGCCCGCGTCCGGCGAGGATGCCGCAGAGCCCGCCGCGGCACAGGGCAAGTGGGGCAATATGCCGCCACCGCCGCCGCCGCCGAAGCGGTGGAGGCAGTCGCCAGCCGATTCGACGTGGACATCTGACGGCGAATCCGATGGGTCACTGACGCCTGCTGCTGGGCGCGGCCGCTCGCAGATGCCGTGGGAGCCGACGAGCGCCATGTTGTTCCCTCCTGCCAACCCCAGAGGGATGCGCAGAACTCCGAGCGAGGCCACCACCGCGGCATACACGGAGTGCGACAGCGACGACGACACCCGCTTGGTACCGAAGGACAAGGACAGCGGGGGCACGTTTGATCCAAAAGCTGGAAAATGAGGATGGGAAGGAGGAGGATAAGGATGAGGAGGATCAGGATGAATCGCAAGGATCCCTGCGATTCATCCCCTCGAGGGGGTGGAGGAGAAGATGGACGGAGGAGGATGAGGAGAACAAGAATGAGGTGGAGGCGATGATGAGGATGAGAAGGGCGATGGGTCGTTGAGCGACGAGGGCGGCGAGGGGGGGAAAGGTGATGGGGAGGGGGTGGGCAATCAGGAGGGGGAGGGGGGGGCCGCCCAGGACGGCAAACTCGCGTGCAAGGCCGACGTTGGGATCCCGCCAGCCATCACGCCCAAGAAGGTAGAGGCGGCGTTGCAGCGGGGCGAGAAGGTCGAGTTGGACCCCAACATGCCGTGCCCGAAGATCTACAAGCAGGACCGCGGAGCCAAGCGAAAATAACGCATACCTGCGTTATCTGCATCCACTCCCTCAGGAGGAGGAAGTGGATGCATCCACCTCCTCAGGGGGAAGTGGATGCATCCACCTCCTCAGGAGGAGGAAGTGGATGCATCCACCCCCTCACCCATCTCCTCATGAGGAGGTGGACGAGGAAAAGGGCGAGGAGGAGGAAGTGGACGCATCCACCCCCTCATCCATCTTCTCAGGAGGAGGATGTGGATGCACCCACCCCCTCACCCATCTCCTCATGAGGAGGGGGATCTACTGAGACGAAGCCGCGGGCACGGCAGGGAGAGGGAGAGAAAAGAGGGAGGGAGAGAGATCCAGAGAAGGAGGGAGAGATAGCACGAAAGAGAGAGAGAGAATAGAGAGAGAGAGAGAGAGAAAGAGAGAGAGCGAAGAGGGGGAGGAGGAGAGAGAGATAGAGAGAGAGAGAGATGAGAGAAGAGAGAGAGAGGAAAAAAGATAGATATGGCGCGCCCTCTGCGGAGAGAGAGAGAGAGAGAGAGAGAGGAGAGAGAGAGGGTGGAGGGAGGGAGAGAAGAGAGAGAGAGAGAGAGAGAGGAGAGAGATGAGAGAGAGCGAGAGAGAGGGATGAGAAGAGAGAGAGAGAGAGACGAGACGAGAGAGAGACCGAGAGAGAGAGAGAGAGAGGGGGGGGGGGGAGGAACAAGGGTACCGCGCTGTTGAGAAAAAACGCATTACAGGAGATGAAGCATCTCCTGCAGTGAGCCCCTCTCCATCAGCGGGCCTTCTCCTGGGCAGGTGTGAGTTTTTGTTTCTGCCATCTTTAGAGCGTCCTGGACGAGCTGGCCCGCGCGCAGAATAAGTTGCATATGGATTGCGAGAACAACGCCGACATGGGCGATTTGTCCGAGAAGATTCGCAACTTCTATGGGCTGAGGTGCATCGAGCAGTTGCGGGGGACGCAGGCGCAGACCAGCGAGGGTGAGACGCCAGACGCCAAGAAGGATCCCCAGCAGCTCGAGCAGGACATGTGGGACGAGTTGAAGAAGGGAGGGTTTTTCTTTGCCACCAGGGGCGAGAAAATGTCAGGCAGGTGGGCTCGCGCATTGGAGAACGACGCGGAGCTGGCCACGCGATACAAGGCGCAGATCGGCATGGTCAACAAGTCTGCTTTCCGCGCAGACTGGGCTTCGAAACAGTACAAGAAGTTTACAGAGCACTGGTCTAAGAAGGTTTCAAACAAGAAGACCGAGAAGCTCGAGGGGAGGTACTTAAGCCTGGCCAGGATCGCCCACAAGGAAGGAGGAGGGGCAGACGGGTTGAAGGCGGCCACAACGTATTGCACGAACTGCGTGTTGTTCGGGAAGCATTGGTGCAAATTCGACAGGATGACGAACACGCTGAAGTTCTACTACGTGGAGCACTCCATGAGCGACGAGTACAGCACCGAGTGGGCACACTGGCAGAACTGGACGAACGAGGAGAGCTCAGGTTCAGGCGCTGGCTCAGGCTCAGGCGCTGGCTCGAGTTCAGGCGCTGGCCCAGTTGCAGACGGCGCTGGCTCAGGTTCAGGCGCTGGCCCAGTTGCGGACGGCGCTGGCTCAGTTGCAGGTTCAGGCGCTGGCTCAGTTGCAGGCGCAGGCGCTGGCTCAGACGCGGGCGCCAAGGGCAAGGGCGGCCAGAGCAAGGCCGGCAAGCGCAAGCAGGACGGTGATGGAGATGGAGAGGGCGGCCGTGCAGAGAAGAAGCCGAGGGTCAAGTCGCCGCTCGAGATTGCCATGCAGGCGTTCCGCAAGGAGAAGGTGCTCTACAGGGGGCTCAAGTCCCAGGCCGCCAGCCAGATCATCCTCATCGAGGCGGATCCCACCTGGAAGAACTTCAACAACGACCAGAACAAGGGGGAGATCGAGCGCTTGCTGAAAGAGGTTCCTTGAGCCGCAAACGGAGAGGAGGAGGGGGGGTGGGGGGGGAGGGAGGGGGGGGGGTGGCGAGGAGTCTAGGGGGAGGAGGAGGAGGAGGAGGAGGAGGAGGAGGTGGGCGACTGAAAATGAGGAGGAGAGGAGGTGGGCCGAGCTCTCGGGGGAGAAGGGATGACGGGCGAGCCCCCGGAGGAGGAGGAGGGCGCGGGCGACGAGGAAGAAGGGGGGGGGAGGGGGGGAGGGACGAGGCGGAACCTAGAGCCAGTCGATGTTCTGGCGGCCACTCCCCCTCCCTCCTCCTCTCTCCTCCTCCCACTCCTCCTCCTCCTCCTCCTCCTCCTCCTCCTCCTCCTCTCCTCCTCCTCCTCCGCGTCCTCCTCCTCCTCCTCTTCCTCCCCCTCCTCGTCCTCTTTCTCCCCCCACTCCGCTTCCGCGTCTTCTCCTCCGCGCCAGGTGGTGTGGAGGCAGAAGGGGCAGAACCTCGATTGCCCTCCCTCATCCTATCTCACGCCGCGCCGCCCGCCCCCGAGATTGAAGACGTGGTGACGTCGACCGACCACCTGGGCGAGCTGCTGACTCTCGACGACGTGAGCTTGATCAAGAAGCGGGTCGGGGAGCAGAAGATGGAGGATGCCGTGCGCGACGGCAGCAAGGCTTTGAAGGAGCCTGGGGGCAGTTGGGCAGGGGGATTGGAGGAGGGATGAGGAGGGAAACAGGTTGGATCGGGGGCAAAATCAAAGGTGGATGAGGTTTGCGGGGGTGAGGTTTGGAGCATATGGACGAAGGAAGAGCACGGGGAGGAATGAGGGCCTTTCGCAAGGCAGATGCAAGATGTTGCGCATGTGCGAAGTGAGCGAACAAATGGTGCTGACCGTCTCTCCTCTCTTGCCCCTCATCTCAACCAGCGCTGCGAATCCCCCCCCCACCCGATCGCGACAGGAGCCTTTGTCGAAGTTGAAGGACCACATCGCGGGGATCCTGCGCATGTACGCCAGCAAGAACCAGCAGCCTGGCGCCAAGACGGCGAAAATGTGATCATTGCAGCAGCAGGGCGAGGAGAGAGGCGGCAGGAGGTCGCCAGCATGTTACGGTTTCAAGGCCTCTCGAGTTTTTTCTGTGAGTGAAATGCTGCATGCAGCACATCACTGACAGAAGAAACTTAAGAGGCCTTGAAAGCGAAACATGCTTGACTGCAGTCAAGCATGTTAAGGTTTCGAGGTCTCTCGAGTCTCTGCAATGCAGCGTGAGCTTGACGCGAGTGACATTTGAACATTAGCCGACGCCTCGAACACCTCTAAACACGATTCCACCAGGGCATAAACAAAATTATGCAGAATCGCTCAAGGAATTCACCGGTGAATCACCGGTGAATCACCGGTGAATTCCCTACCGGTGAATCTGTGATGAGGCATCGCCAACGCCTGATACATCCTCGCAAATCAACGCATGCCCCGGTGAATCCCCGGTGATTTTGCAGTGGTGAATCCCCAGTGAATCCCCAGTGAATCCCCAGTGAATCCCCAGTGAGCTTGATTTCTGCGTTGGTTGAGTTCGATTGTTGATGATTAATAACCAACAAACAAACTTGTGCCTCTCTGAAATGACCAGAACAGGAATATAATGCGTCGAAGCTATCGCTGCTACATGTTGACCCTGCAAGTAAGCGTAGTTCGAGCCAAGAGCGACCGCAGAGGTTTGTCGCTGGCGCCTGCTTAGCTGAAGCCCTGGCTGGGGTGCATTGCGAGGTCGGTGATGGGCATCGCCTGCTGAATGAATTTTCCAGGGCTTGCTGATTTAGCGTCGGGGCAGCCTCGCCCAGCAGGAGATGTATTTTTTGAGGCCGCGGCGTGCTCCAAAGTGGTAGAGGGGTCACGAATAGGCCGAAGGCACGCTTTCGCGTATTCCCTGGGGCCGCATTTTGGACGGCATCGAAACATGAAAGCCTTACAAGTCAGATGCCCCAGGAGCTTTTCGGAGGAACCTACTTTGGAGCGCATGCGAAGCCCTCTCCCTCATCCTGCGCCACCATCCAGCGGTATGCTGGTCACCGCCAGGAAGCGATTGCAATCTCAGAGCCCTTGAAGTGCAAATGCAGTCTCAGAGTCTTTCAAATGCAGCCTCAGAGCCCTCCAAATGGTAACCTC
Source organism: Prorocentrum cordatum (assembly GCA_963575745.1). Taxonomy (NCBI): domain Eukaryota; class Dinophyceae; order Prorocentrales; family Prorocentraceae; genus Prorocentrum; species Prorocentrum cordatum. The sequence goes on from CAUYUJ010009935.1 coordinate 398,448, forward strand.
AGAGCCCCTCGGAGCCCCAGAGCCCTCCAAATGGTAACCTCAGAGCCCCCCGGAGTGCCAGTAGCATCGGCCATGTATCCCTGGAGTAGATCTCGGCTCAAATTGTAGCAACGTGTGGCCTATACATTTACAATACATGCCCCCCAAGAAGAGAAGGCGCCGACGGCGTCAGTCTGATGGCCCAGATGACCCAAGCTCAGATGTAACTGCAAGGCAAGCAGGCGCCAATATTTTTGAGATGCTTTTGGACATGTACTCGCAATGCTCACCTGTTTCTGCAAAGGATGTATGCACCATATGCCATTATTTGAATATCGCGGGCGTAGAAGGCGCCTATTTTGCAGATTTCGGCATGAAGCCTGGATTACAATCTGGGAAGTATAAGCAACATTTGAATCGCATGCTGCCGAGTACATGTCCCGCCACGAGAGTTGACATGCCTGTCTATGTCCGTGGTCAATCGCACAAAGCAACTAGACATGTACCTTTCACGTTGACGTATGCATCAGTGGCAAAAGAAATGCAGGCTTCAACCAGTTCCTTGTCTATCTTGGAAAATGGTGACCCCGATAACCCAGATTCCCCGTTGAATCTCCCATGCTACCTCGAGAATCCACTTACTCATAAATGTGTTGCGGAGACAGGAAAGTATCCATTGCCCTTGGCCGTCTACATGGACGGCGTGCGGTTTACAGCGCTTCAGGCTGGTCGAAGTGATTCCATATTAGTTGCTACGCTGGTGAATTTACTCACGCATAAACGCCATTTAATCGGCGTGATTCGGCAACTAGACATGTGCAGGTGTGGGTGCAATGGGTGGTGTACTGTGTTCGCGTACTTGTCATGCATCGCGTGGGTCATAGAATCACTCGTCCAAGGGAGAACACCAGACCGTAAATGTGACGGAAGTGAGTGGGGCAGTGGGGAAGAGCGGGGCATGCCTAACGACAGTGCAGACTTCGGTTTCCGATCGATGCTTTTATATGTGAAGGGTGATTGGAGCGAGTTCGCGAAAACATTTGGGCTTGGATCCTGGGGAAAAAGTCTGAATCCCTGCCCCCTCTGCTTCGCCGACAAAGCATGCATGCGCGATTCGTGCGCTGAGATGGGGGAGCATGGCATTTTATTCGGCGACCGCTCGCTGGAAGATTATGAGTATGCTTGCCAGAAGTGCGAGCACAGGGTTGCAGTGAATTCAGAGGCAGTGCGCATTCGGATAGTGGGAGCTCTACACTATAACAAATCAAAGAAAGGAAGAACAACCAGCGGGCGAGCCTTGAGGTTCGATCTTCCTGAACTGAATCTGCTGCAGGGCGATCGCCTTGAGCCTCACGAGGGGATGAACAATATCAGAAGCATCGATCGGGTTGGTAGCTGTATTCTGGAGGGTCAATAAAGATTTTGGGGAGAAGGTCGTCGATTCTGTCTCTCACCGCTGCCCTCTTTTTAAGCAAGAATGGGGCACTAGCCCAGCGACTTCAATGGCAGTGGACTCTCTGCACACGGTGTATTACGGCCCGATGTCTCGCCTCTCGAGCGCAGGACTTTGGAGGCTGGTGCAGCACAATCCCTGGAACTATGTCGGGGATAAGGATGCTGTTTACACGCAAGCGGTGCAACGCATTGAAGCTGACATGTTTCAATTTTTCTCTGAGACGTGTGTTCCTCATGATCGCAGGCTGGGGGCCCTCACTGTGAAAATGCTCGGGCCCGATCGTGGAATGATGGACGACGGGGGGAAGTTGCATCCTGGCACCATGCTCAAAGCAAAGGCAGCAGAGACGCGCATCATGATGAATTTTACCAGATGGGAGCTCCGAGGTTGTGGCGCGGGCATGCCATTGAGAGAGCCCCTTCTGAAAGCAATGGATGGATTGAGTGACTGGCTGGATGTATGGGACAACGCAAGCACTGTGATCACGGGCCCCAATATCAGAAAAACCTGGACGCTTGCAAGAAGGTGCTCATACATTCAGCGGACGCAAAGGTTTCATTCGTCCCGAAGTTCCACTTGTTTGCGCATTCGGCCATCAGGACCCCCAGGGACAAAAGCATGACATTAGAAGAGTGGTTTCGCATTGGGGGGGCTGGAGAGGAGGGGCGCGAGTGGGCGATGGGGCCCCAACTGAGACAACCCAGGCGACGAGGGGGTTTCGGATTGGAGGGGCTGGGGGGAAGTTGGCGTGGATGAGGGGGCCCCAACTGAGACAACCCAGGCGAATGAACGCGCCAGCTTTCATTCGCCCAGTGGAACTCGCACCCCGCCTCCCACTGCCCCCCGCGTGCCATTCTGTCTCCAGGAGCAAGCGCATGGGCAATGTGAAATTTTATTCTACGTTCACCGATGAATCGCTGAACTTGGTTCTCAGGAACTGCGCTCAGAAGGCCCACCGTTCGACGTTTGAGGAATCCATTTTTCAAGCCGTGCAGATCCAGGCCGTTCTGAATCCCAAGTTTGGTTTTTACGGGTCTGTCGAGTTGAAGCGCCTCCCCGCCGGACCATGGAACCCGGTGGGCCTAGTTTTTATTCACTGATCATCTTTGTCCACTCAATAATTTTTCTTTTGGTCCTATATTATTCTATTCTTCCCTTGATTTTTATTTTCTTTTTTGTTTCTTTTTCTCTAACCTTTTTGTTTTTTCTTTCTCTTTTTTCATTTCCTCGCATTGATTCACCAAAACTATTTTTGCTTTTTTTGGGTTGGTTTTCTCAATTGTTAGGTTTTTTAATTGACTTTCTTCTCGGCTTTTTTGATTCTTATTTTTCGTTCATCTATTTCTCTTTTTTTTGTACTTTTCTCTTTTTTTTTTTCCAGCTTTTTCCTTACATCTTTGTGGGTTCCTCTTATTCTTTAGCCTCCTATTTATATTTGTGAAACAAACGGCGTCCCCGAGTGGATCGTTCAGATGTGTGCCAAGGCAGCAATTTGCATTTCTGCACTTGTGAAGGGAGAACGTTGCAACGATAGGGAACGCGATGGAAGAATGCGCGAGGGGAAGGCATGATGGGAGGGAGGGGTTAGGAGGGAGGGAGAGATGGCAAAGAAGCACGAGGAGGAGCAATGGACATGTCAGACGATGTGGAAGAAAGCCAAACATAAAAAGCACACTAAAGGTCGCAGCAGTAGTAGTAGTAGTAGTCGTAGTAGTCGTAGTCGTAGTCGTAGTAGCAGTAGTAGTCGTAGTAGTGGTAGTAGTAGCAGAAGTAGTACTAGTAATAGTAATAGTAGTAGTAGTCGTAGTCGTAGTAGAAGTAGTAGTAGTAGTAGTAGTAGTAGTAGTAGTAGTAGTAGTACTACTAGTAGTACCAGTAGTAGTAGTAGTAGTAGTAGTCGTAGTAGCAGTAGTAGTAGTAGTAAGCGTGGTAGTAGTACTAGTAGTAGTCGTAGTAGTAGCAGTAGTAGGCGTAGTTGCAGTTTTAGTAATAGTGGTAGTAGAAGAAGTCGACTAGTAGTAGTAGTAGTAGTAGTAGTAGTAGTAGTAGTATTCGTAGTAGTAGTATGCTTAGTAGTAGTACAAGTCGTAGTAGCAGTAGTAGTAGCACTGGTAGGGGTTGTGGTAGTAGTAAAAGTAGCAGCAGTAGTAGTAGTAGTAGTAGTAGTGCTAGTACTAGTACCTGTACTCGCATTAGTACCCGTACTAGCTTTAGCAGTAGTGCTAGCAGCAGTGGCAGTAGTAATAGTCGCAGAACTTATAGCAGTAGTAGTAGTAGTAGTAGTAGCAACAGTAGTAGTAGCATTCGCAGGGTAGCGGTATACGCATCAGAAATAGCAAGCGCCAAAGTAGTACTATGAGCAGTGGTAGCGCTAGTAGTTGCAGCAGCAATACTAGGAATAGTAGTAGTAGTAGTACTACTACTACTAGTTGCAGTAGTCTTTGTGAAGATGTTGCTAATGCCAGTACTAGTAGTGGTAACACAAGCAGTAGTGGTGGCAATAGTCGCAGTAGCAGTAGTTATAGTACTAGTCGGGATAGTAGTAGTAGTAGCAGTAGTAGTAGTAGTCATAGTAGTCGTAGTAGTAGTCGTACCAGTAGTAGCAGTAGTTATAGTGACAATAGCAGTGAGAAAACTAGAAATAGTAGTAGTACAAATACTAGTAGCAGCATTCGTAGTAGCAGTTGGAGTAGCAGCATCAGTAGCAGTAGCAGTGCTAGTAGTAGTAGTAGTATTAGTAGTAGTAGTAGTAGTAGTAGTAGCAGTAGTAGTAGTAGCAGTAGAAGTAATATTAGTAAGTCGCCGTACTAGTAGTAATATTAGCAGCAGTCGTAGTAGCCGTAGTAGTAGTAGTAGTAGTAGTAATAATAGTAGTAGTAGACCATGTAGTAGTAGTAGTAGTAGTAGTAGTAGTAGTAGTAGTAGTAGTAGTCGTCGCAGTAGTAGTAGTAGTAGTAGCAGCAGTAGTAGTAGTAGTAGTAGTAGTAGCTGTAGTAGCTGTAGTGGTGGTAGTTGTAGTAGTAGGAGTAGTCGCCGTCGTGGTAGCAGTAGTAGTAGTGGAAGGGGAAGACGCAGTATAATCTCTATCGATGCTGACGGGGCGTCGCTGCCTCCCCCCCCCCCCGCCGCCGCGCCTCAGCGCGCTGGCTTCGACGGCAGCAACTCGTCGATGCACTCGGCGAAATCGGCTTGGCTGGTGGAGCAGTGCAGGGAGCAGGCGCAACACGCAAGGGGGGGGGGGGCAGAGAGAAAGGATTGCGCCTCGCTTGCGCCTGCAAGAGCAGGAGGGAAAGAAGGAGGGGGCGACGCAAGAGCAGGATGGCAGCATGATGATCTGACGGAGCAGGAGGAAAAGAGTGATCGGTAAGCCTGATGGGTTCTCGTTTGAAGGAGCGTCGGGGTTGACGCGGGCATGGGCTGGGCGGAAAGCAGGCAATGCGCCGACGAAGGGAATTACACGGATTGAAATTCCTGGATTGTCCTGGGGGGTGTCTCAGGATTGCCCCATGGGGGGTGCCTCAAGATTGCCCTCGGGGGGGGGGGGAGGGGGCCGCCGACGGCGCCATGAAATCCTGAAAACGTTTTCAGGATTTCATCGTACTTCTCGCCTCTGGTGGGTAAGGGGGGGGGGCCGATGAGCACGATGTGAATGGTATCTTTCCAAGCGATGCGATGACGTGGTCGCTTGACTGCAACAGTGCGCCACTGCGAACCCAAAACTTCGAATTGCATGGGTTGATGCATCGGCCGATGCATGTGCGTGCTGTTTTGCTGGTTTCTGCATGCTGCGATGCGCTGTCGGCCGACTGTGAAACGCTTCAAACTAATGCAAGGGCAGGGTCGATATGTGTGTAATTACACATATGCTTCAGCATGCGCTCTCCTGAATTCAAGCGCTGGTCAAACAAATAACTGCCCAAATCAAACATCCTCTTTCCCCCTTCAGTTCTGGTCCCACTAGCCTCCCCCCCACACAACCTATCTGTTTACAGTTGCGCAGGCTTGCTGAGCATCTCAAGGGGCACAGCCCCTGTAGAGGGGCGGAAAAGTATAGCTGCCGCTGGATGTCGCTACGCTCGGGATCTGGCCTTCGGCAGCCTTCTTCATGGCTTCCGAGGCTGCTGCCATCTGAATGCCTAGACCTGATATCGGCACGTGCATCTGGTCAGGCGGCGCATGCACTGCGGGCTTCGCGACCAGTGGCGTCGCCACTAGTGGCGGCGGGCCCGTCGGGAGATCAGCGATGGGAGTACTGCCCCTCGGGCGCTTCCGCTCTGGATAGATAACATGCACTGTTTCAAACGGATTGTGAACTTGCGCGTGGCTTTTGTCGACCCTCGCAAACCCGAAAAGGTTGGGGTCCTGGGGGCGCTCAGGGCACTGCGTGCGATTCTGTACAGAACGAGCCATGTGCTCCCCGAGCGCTTTGGCCAGGGTTCCAGCACCTTCCGACTGCTGCTGCGACGAGGGCTGGCCAGGCTCACCAGGCTGACCTGAGGAGGGGCCCTGTGCAGCACCAGGGGGAGGGAACGGTGGCGGGCGCGGCCGGGGCGCTGCTTTCTGCTTAGGCGCTGCTTTCTCCTTAGGCGCCAGTGGCTGCGCAGCGCCAGCAGCAGCTGCTGTTGGCGACCCAGCGTCACTTGATGCCTTCGGTGGCGTGTATCCCCGAAGGCGGCTTCCAATCGTCTGACCGCCAGGCGAAGGCTTGTTCAGATCTGCCTACTTCATATTGGTAATGAGGCCAACAGGGAGCGGCTGGCGACGCTCCACTTGAGGTTTCGGAGGGCGCCTGGCTGCGGGAGGTGCGTCGGCGTCTGCTGCTGCGGGAGGTGCGTCGGCGTCTGCTGCTGCGGGAGGTGCGTCGGCGCCAGCTGCGGGAGGTGCCTCGGCGCCAGCTGCGGGAGGAGTCGGTGGCGGGTCGCCAGCTGCGGGAGGTGCGTCGGCGCCAGCTGCGGGAGGTGCGTCGGCGCCAGCTTCGGGAGGTGCGTCGGCATCTGCTGCGGGAGGTGCGTCGGCGTCTGCTGCTGGAGGAGTCTGGAAGCCTTGCAGCGCGAGAAACCCCGTAAGTTTATCTGAAACAGCTTTGGATACCTCCGAGCTAATTGAAGCCGCCGTCGGACCCGACGGCGCAGCCGATGCTGAATCCCCGCGAACCTCGATCGTGAATGGCAGCTTGAAGTGGAGGTCAGTATCGCAGCTCTGGGGGAGGCCGTTGATGAAGATCTTGAAAGCAATGGTCTCGAGCTCTCCCGCATCGATCTCATGAACGGAGCTGCTTTGCGCCATGGCGACTGCGGCGCGTGAAAAAGACAGGATTATGAAGAACGCGCAACCTAATGAGCCAAAACTGGCTACTGATGATGACTCTGGGATTGTGGCTCTGGCATGTTCCACTCAATGTTTTCGTTTGTCTACTTGTTTCTGCTGCTACAATGGCGGTGGCGGTGGCGTCTCCTCCTCTCGTGCATGAGCGATGGCATGCCATCGCTCATGCACGAGAGGAGGATTCCGCCACTGCGCAATGGCGGTGTCCGTGGCGTTTGCTCCGTTCGTGTTTCTGTTATCGATCGCATGCGTGTCTTTCGAGATAGCGATTGTCTGGTCGGGGTGGGGCGTCGGTCTACCGCGGAAGATCGACGCCCCAGCGTAACATATCACGCGTGATATGTTACGCTTTTCGTTTCAGTGTTTGCGTATTGTATTACTTGCGTGACCATTCCCAGTGAATGCATTGCCCCTGGCCCCTGGCTATTTCCCCCATACACACGCACACGCACACATGTGTCTGGTGCAACGGGAACAGTGAGCTCGTTCTCTTTGGTGAGCCGAACAGTCGGAACTTCGAACTCGAAATAAGCAAGCAAAATACTCGGCGCTGGCACAGGCGACTGCATCGCTCTACCCCTCTTCTCATCCTGCTCTCTTCCTCGACCTCATCTGTCTACCCCACCTCCTGACAGGAAAGGGGAGAGGGGCGGTCGTTGCTGACAGGCGAGATCGTGGCTCTCGGACCCGATCCCCAGGGACCTGGATGCCTTCGAGCTCTGCTGCGGCTTCGGGGGCATCACCAGGGAGATCAACGATCGCGGGGGGCGGGCTCTTGGCATGGACAGGACCCAGTCGCGGGTTGGCAAGGCAGAAGCACGCGAGACGGCTCGGCGAGCTGGCCTCGGCGGAGGCAAATATCAGCCTCCGCGGGGCTGGCGTCGAGGCAGATGTCGGCCTCGACTCCAGCCCGGCGAGATTGCTTCGAGGCGAACGCGAATCCGCGCCGAAGCATTCTCGCCAGCAAAGCCCGCTCGCAAAGCCGCCGCGCGCGCAGGCGCCTTTCCGACCCGTTACCCAGGACGACGGGGCATCCGAGCGAGGACATCTGCGCCCTCCCAGGGATGCTGATGGCGCTCTACAGCGTGCTGCGCATCCGCCGCGGCGGCATGTTCTGGAGTTCGCCAGAATGCAAGACGTGGCTGCAGATGTGCTCTTTCCACACGAGGCGCCTCCCAATACTTCTCCTGCGCGCGCGCAGGAGAAGCATTGGGAGCACGGGGTGATGAGCACGGGGTGATGAGAAGGGGGAGGATGGAGGAGGATAATACGAATGATGCGTTTTCTTCAATTCCCCCCCTCCCTCCTCCTCCCCCCCTCCCTTCTCACCCCCCATCCCTCTGATGCTGCTCCCCCATCCACTTCCGCCCTCAACGTCCCGTCCTCAGCCCCCCTCCCATCGTCTCCCCCCATTCTCTCTCTCTCCCTCGCGCCTCAAGTACCTCCCTCCCGCAGCCCTCCCCCCCTTTGCTCACCCCAGCCCGCCCCCTCTCCTTCCCTCCCCCGCTCTCTATCCATTCACCCCCCTCGCGTTTCCCCCTTCTCCTGCTCCTCTTACCTTCCCAGCCCCCCAGTCGCAGGGCGCGCCAAGGGCGACCTGCTCGGCGCGGCTGAGCGCCTCGACGTGCAGGAGGCGAACCACTGCGGTTTCTTCCTGCGGGGGGCCCAGCCAGGGGAACAGCAGGAGGAACAGCGGGAGCGCGACCGCGGAGGAGGAAGGGGGCGCCCTCCACGCGCGTGGAGGGAGAGAAAGAGGAAGTGGAAGTTGAGGATGAAATGGAGAAGAATGAGGAGGACGACGCAATGGATGAGGGAGGGGGCGAGGGAATGGAGGGCGACGGGAGGGAGGGGCGGGTGAAAGAGAGGGCGCGTTCTCCATGGATTGGGGGGAAGGCATGAGGGATGCACGGAGGGAGAAAGGCAGGGGGGGGGGCGGGGGGGGGT
>CAUYUJ010009935.1:412151-452151 GCA_963575745.1 Prorocentrum cordatum
GATATGGGGAATCCTTTTATTTGTGCGTATTCATTGGTGTGTCCTGGGGCCCCTTCAATGGAGGGTGACCCACATGGGGGGTGAAGACAAACGCCCTGACGGGGCCCTGTACCTCGGGGGCCCTTTTCCTCCCCCCCCCGTTCCCCCATTCAGGTCGCCCCCCCCGTTGCCACCCGCCTGACCTCCTCGCGAATCCCTGGGGCGCACCTGGGAGACGAAGCGGAAGGGGTCTCTACTCGGCGGCGAGCGAAGGGGCACCTGAGCGTCGACGGCTCGATGTTCGAGTTCGAGGTCAAGGTTTGCGGTGTTCGGACGTTTTCGCAGGTCTTCGGCGGCTTGTCGGTTCTCGGGATGCGTCCCAGCAGCTGCGCCTCGCCGAGGTCGTTCCGGGGGTGCCCGGATCGTCCCGAACGGCCGCTGGAGACCCGAGGTACAGTGGAAACCCATGCCAAGAAACGCCCTGGCTGTCTCCAGGGTGCCCTGAGTTTCTTGGGTTCGATGGTTTTGCCATGGAAAGTGTGACGTTCCCACACCAAAAATCGATGGACGTCCTGAGGTCTCAGGGTTTGGTTTGTTGTGGCAGGTTTCTTGTGGTCGGGCTTTGACTGTATGACCCGAAAACCAAACTCAGCGGCGAGCGAGGGGGGAACGTGAGCAGGAGAAGGCCTTCTCACAAGGTGGCGGGCTTCTCGCAAGGCTTCTTCGGAAAACCATGCGTCTTCGGGGAAGGCTCAGAAATCGATCATGGTATTGACTACGGAATTCGGATTTTCCCTAAATTGGTTCTTGCTTCGAGGATACGATAGATGCGTAGGAATGTGCAGTACATCTATAGAGCACTCTACGCATTGTTCGGGCCTCCGCTGTACAGACGGCCCGGACTAGTCGGTCGACCTCCCCAGCTCGAGGGTGCCTTTGTGCCCTGTGTCTCGTGACCCATGCTTCCTACATTCCTGTGGCCTGGCATCGCTCGGACGTGTGCATCTTGTTTCTCGGCGAGGACCATCGAGGAGCATCCTTGATCATTTGGCGAAAAAACCACGCACGAAACCGAAAAAACACAGGGAATGGACGTCCGAGCGATGGCCAGGTGGCGATGTGGCCCTCGGAAAGGTCTTGTGCCCGCTCGCGTGTCGGGTCCAATCGAATCCGACTGTACATCTACAGATCAGGAGGGGAAAAAACACACAGACACAATTAATCGTCGATCCCCCGAAAATATGGGCAAATATGGGAAGTGGGGGGAAAACAAAAACAGAGAAAATATGGGAAAATATAGGGGGTCCTTTTATTTGTGTGTATTTGTTTGTATGTCCCAGGGCCCCTTCAAACATGCTTCCTACATTCCTGTGGCGATGTGGCCCTCGGAAGGGTCTTGTGCCCTCCCGCGTGTCCTGTCCAATCGAGTCCGACTGTACATCTACAGAGCATTCTGCGCATGGTTCGGGCCTCCGCTGTGTTCGGGGGCGGAAAAGAGGGGGGTGATGACTAGAGGGGCGTGGATATCATGGCGGGGGCCATGATATTACCCCTGATTTTATGGCGCCTCCTCTTATTTCATTACGTCCCTGGCCCCCCCCGCTGGGCCGCGCACGTGCCGCCGGTCATGAGTTGCACCCGCCCCCCCTCTTGGACACCCCCTCTTGGCCGCTCCCGCCGAGCGGATCCTTTTATTTGGGGATCCTGTTATTTGTTGGGGGTCCTTTTATAGGGCGACGAAGTCTATACATATCCACTGCTCCCTGGCCAGGCCCATCGTGAGCCCGGCAGCGGTGTATACGCGAGGCCCTCCTGGCTTGGCCAGGAGGGCGTATACACAGCTCCTGGGTTCAGGATGGGCCTGGCCAGGGAGCAGTGGATATGTATAGATCTCGTCGCCCTATTTTATTTGTGTGTATTTATTTGTGTGTCCCAGGGCCCCTTCAACAGAGCCTTCTGCGCATGGCTCGGGCCTCCGCTGTGTCCGCGTCCCCGGCCCCCCGCCTCCCGAGCTCCGCCCGAGTCTCCGCTCCCCGCGGGGCGGAGCGCGGCGCGCGGCCTGCCCGCGGGGCTCGGCGTGCCGCCGGGGCCGCCGCGCCGCCGCACTCTCGCGGCTCGCGGGCGCGAGCGGAGGGGCCGCGCGCGCCGTCCAAGGCTGCAGCCAGCAGGCAGGAGCCCGACGTGAGCACACGAGAGAGAGAGAGGGAGGAGAATGAGAGACAGCAGTCGCGGGCCTGGAGGTTGACACCAGCACCAAGATCGGCGGTGTGCCTCCACCGACGGAAGAGGATCCCGATCTCGGTGATGGTGGTAATATTCTGGCTGCCAAGGTGACCGAAATATTACCACCAGCACCGAAATCTAGGATCATCTCCCCCCTGTGGAGACAACCCCTTGTGTTGGTGTTGGTGCCAATTTGTAGGCCTCCAAAACAGCGGGAGGTGACTGGCCGGGGCGGGCCGCGCCGCCACACACGCGCGGAGCAGAAGGTTTTCGCACGGGGCGTCGCCCAGTGCGCGCCGGCCCAGCACCCTGCGGCTCCTGGCGCGCGGCGCCCTGGCCTCGCACCCTTCCCCGGTGCGCGCCAGCTTGGTGTCCTGCTCCCGTGAGAGCCTGACTTCTTCGTGTTTTCGAGCCGGGCGTTTTCGCCTCCTCTCGGGCCCAGGGGCCCTCTCAGATTGATCCGGCTCGAGAACGGATCAGCAAGATCGCGTCTAGGGCTCTGGGCGTGTTTTTTCCTTATGTTTGTCATGAGTTTGCATGTTGTCGATACGTCGGATCTCAGGAGCGTGGGCCGTTCAGATCCTGATGTGCTTTGGGCGCTTTGCTTTTGCAACCACCGAAGAGCCTTCTTCATTCCTTTTCGTGCTTTTTGTGTCAAGACTGGCCATGAGGGTGAGCACCGTAAGAAAATGGCCCTTGCTCCACGCCCAGTTCTGGGCACAGTTTGGCATCTGTCCAGTCGACCTTCTTACTCAATGGCGTTTCGTTTTGCGTTTTCTACGCGCCTTGCGTCCGTATTCTTGTCTTTCTGACCGAGGCTGACTGCTTGTGAGGTCCAGAACCCTCACTGAAGAACCGCGCGGGACAAGCTTCAAGTTCAAGCAAGCTGTTGCGGCGAGCCTTGATCCTGCAGTCGCGATCATGCACGGTGGGGCGGAAGAGGAAAACATTTCATGAACATAACTTTTCGGAGTTCCGCGCAGATCTCGAGGATCTGCGTTGGATCCTCTTCGCGCGCCAGGGAGGGGGCTTCAGCTCAGATGCAAGACATCCGCGCTGACCTCCGCAATGTGATGTTTATGCTGCTCCTGTTTTCCTAAAGTGTGGGAGAAGGGAAGAGGAAGTGGAGGGAGGAGGCAGGGCGTGACCCTTAAGTCGGAGTGTGGGATTTGTGTGCATTTATTTGTGTGTCCCTGGGCCTCTTCAGTCAGTGCGTCCCCGAGGGTGATGTTGAGGATGATCATGATGGTGATGATGATGATAGTGGTGATGGTAAGGATGGTGATGATGGTGATGTTGGTGGTGATGATGCTGATGATGATGACGATGCTGATGCTGATGACTGTGATACTGATGGTGAGGATGATGCTGATCATGCTTATGGTGGTGGTGACTGTGATGGTGATGAGGTTGATGAGGATGATGAGGATTATAATGACGAATATGAGGGTGATTATGACAATGATGAGGATGATGATGATGACGAGGATGATGCTGATGAGGAGGATGGTGTTGTTGATGATAATGGCCCTGGTGCTTATAACGAACATGATGAGTATCACAAACATAATGAGGATCATGATGCTGCTGATGATGATCATGATGATGATCATCATCACGACCATGCTGATGATGATGATGATGCTGATGCTGCTGCTGCTGCTGCTGATGATGATGATGATGATGATGATGATGATGATGATGATGCTGAAGAAGAAGAAGAAGAAGAAGAGTCGGAGGAGGCGGAGGAGGCGGAGGAGGAATGGGAGTATCGAGGCGGGCGAGTGGTCGTAGTGTCAAATCCGAAGGGGCGGTGAGGAGCTGGGAGTTAGACAAGGAGCTGGAGGAGCACAACGACCCGTCTGCCGTAGGAGGAGGAAGGGCACGGGCAAGGCTCGGTGCATCCGCGAGGGCGGGACGAGGAGGGCGAGCACGCAGGAGGGAGAGGAGACCAGCTGCGGCGCCGGCTGCGGCTCGGGCTCGCGCTCGGGCCCCGGAGCGGGGCCCCAGACCCCCTCGAGTAATGAAAAATCATGACGGAAGGTTTTCCTTCATTTTCGGCCTCCGGGGGCCCTCACCGGGCCTCGGGAGCGTCAAAAAACGACTCAGGATGCAAAGCCGGTCATGGGGAAAGGGTCGGGACCTCTGGGGGTCGACGTAATGAAAAAATCATTACGTCGGGGGTCTGGGGCGGGAGGAGGGGGCTGGGGCTTGGAGGAGGGAGCCGCTCTAGAAGGGGGGCTGGCGGCGGGGGGTAGGGCGCGGGGAGGGGGTCGAGGAGGAGGGAGGGAGGGAGATACGAGGGGGGAGGAGCCGTGTTTTGGGGAAGTGAAGCTGGGGCGGAGGGGTGGTTGTCGGAGACAAGGGGGGGGAGGGAGGAGGGGGAGAGGGACGTCTGGAGAGAGGGAGCCCCAGTTTGAAAAGGATCCGCCATCCATCCGTGCAATTGCTATACATGTTCAACTCTTTGGGCCGTTGAGTTTAAGGACGTCTGATGCGAAAACCACATTGTGAAAACGAACCGCCGTAATTACTGCAAGCGCTTAAGACGATTGTTTGCGGTGTTTAAGCAGGAGTCACATTTTGAAAAGGATGCACGTCTTGGTTATTTACTTACTGCAAGCTTTTGCAGTGAGTGTGAGTGGCGTTGAGGCGACAGACCCATTTTGAAAATGAATCGCCCTCCATCCGGTAGCGGTTGCATGTGCGCGGCGCTAAGGTACGATCTCCTTTTTGATGACCCCCACTCGCCTATCGCCCCTGTAGTTGTTGCAAGCTCAGGCGAAAGCCCCGTAATGAAAGCCCACACATTTCATACATCCGTATAGCTGTTGCAAGTGTGTAAGTCGAATGTTCCCAGATGGCGCTAATTCATGTTGCCTATGCACCTATCGTCTCACTAGCTTCGGAGAGCTTTTCAGACGTATGCGTGCGTCGTTAAGGCGAGAGCCGCGAACTTACAAGCAGACGCCTTCCATCCGCGTAGCTGCTGCAAGTCTGCATGAGAATGCGCCCGGTTCTCAGGCAAGAGTCCCATTTTGAGAAACATTGGCACTCCGTCTTTGCGATCTCCTGCTGCAAGCGTGCAAGGCGGACGTGCGCGGCGCCATAGGCGAGCGCCCATTTCTTGAAGAAAGCGGCCCCCTCCAGCTGCACAGCTTGTTGCAAACTTAGAGTTCTAGGCTGACGCGCGACGAGGAAGTCTGAGACGAAATGCTCAGCTCGCCCTGCGGAAGGGATGACGATCTATACTTCAAGGGTGCGACAGGGAAGGGTTGTCTATCATGGTCGCGACAGCGACAGCAGGGTGCGACAGGAACGACAGGACGCCCTACGAACGGGGTGCGACAGGGAAGGGCCGTCTATAACGAAAAAGGGATGGAAGGACACGGAGTGGGCGCGATGTAGGGGAATTTGGAGAAGATGCAGGGCGAGGGGGGAGGACGGAGGGGGGAGTTCTGGGATGGAAGACACGGGGAGGGATTGAAAGGAACTTCGGGGGGTGGGCTGGCGCGCCCGCGGGCAGCCGCTGCTGCAACCGCTTGTGGAGTGGCGAGCGGACGAGGCAGCATTGCGATCAGCAGCTCTGCCGCAAGGTCGGCGGGGTGAAGACGAGGAGGGGTCCATTCCAGAGCGTTCCGGAGCGCTGTCAGAGCTTTCCGGGGCGCTCTGAGAATCTGAGGAGCCACGTCGCCCGAGACATCTTCCAGAGCCGCCAGATCTCAGAGATTCCCGATGTATCCGCACCCGATGTTTTTCTTGTCCTAGCCTGGCTTCGTCTTGCAATGCGCGGTGCGCCTTTCGGCGCGCCCGCGGCGGAGGCACGAAGGCTCGCAGCAGCGATGTCGAGGAATTGTGGGGCCGCACCCACCAGGAGCGCGGTCTCCGCGCGGCCCGGCAGATGGTGTTGCCAGCCTGGGGCCGATGGCGCTGGTGCTGCACCGCGGTTGGCTGCGCCGCGCGCGGCTGCGACGCTCTGTTTCCAGCCTGGGGCCGATGGCGCTGGTGCTTGCTGCACCGCGGTTGGCTGCGCCGCGCGCGGCTGCGACGCTCCGCCCGGCGGCCCTCGGAGCGCTTGCGGGGCGCCTTTCGAGGAGACGCCCCCCAGGCTTAGAGGCGCAGCGCGGCGGCTGCCCCAAGGCGCTGGCGGATGCCACCGCTCGCTACTCAGGAGGGAAAGACACACACACACACACACACACACACACACACACACACACACACACACACACACACACACACACACACACACACACACACACACACACACACACACACACACACACACACACACACACACACGATGAATCGTCGATCCCCCAGAAAAATATGGGAAAATATGGGAAGCGGGGGGGAGGGGAGGACAACAACCCAGAAAATATGGGAAAATATGGGGAATCCTTTGATTTGTGTGCATTTCTTTGTGTGTCCTGGTGCCCCTGCAGCTGCAGCGTGCCGAGGGGCGCGCGCGTCCTGGCGGCGGCCGCGGGGGCCCGCGCCGCCGCTGCTGCGAGCGGCGGGGGCCCGTGGCCGCTCCCCCCCGCGGGTCCGGGAGAGCAAGCCGTGGCGCAGCGTCCTGGCTCGCCTGTTGTCAGCGAGCGAAGAACGGCGTAACATAATTTTTGCTCATTTTACCCTCATGCGCCATGCTTCCACATGACACATGCATCCATCTGGATAACACACCCCATCATGGGGGATTTTTCTGGCATGCGGGATCCGATATTCCCTCACCCAGATATCCCGCCCAAGAAGGTTTGGCCACCACCTCTTCCGAGGAACTTCAACATCCATAGCTCGGACGGCACATCGCCTTCGCAATCGCCTTGCGCATGCCCCGCATCTCAGAGGGAGAGGAAGATGGCACCAGGACGCAGAGAACCTTTTGGTCTCTCGAGCTGTTTCCTTTGCGCTGATGACTCGGACTTTTGGCCTGTGTCAGGGAGCCAGCATCCCCCTTCCGCTGCTGGCTCGCTACCTTGGTCAGTCCAGGGTTTTGGAGGCGTTGGCGTTGATGTAAAAAAAACCTGTCCCTGGGCGGCTGGAAGTTTATGCCACTACGGTGCCACCGTGAGGGTAGAAACTTTCCAGCCGCCCAGTGACAGGCGCCCCCGATAGCGAACCAGTTGGTTACATACCGCCTATTCGCCCGTTAAGATCAAACGGTGGCGAAGCGTCCTGGCTCGCCTGTTGGCCCACCGAAGAATGTTCTAAGACTCCATGGTGGTCTGCACGAACTGTTCCCAAAACGCTTTTGGCTGGAGCTGTCTTGTTAAAACACATGGGGCCCCTGTTCTAAGAACATCGCTTTTGTTATTATACCATTTGCGGGTTCTCAGAACATGTCGCGGTGGGCCTATGGAAATGCCGGAGCGGTCGATCCCTGCACAACGAACGGAGGGCCGGATGGCCGAGGTGGCGATCCGATATCCCACGTGCGCTGCCTCGCGGGGGAGCAGGCGCGTGCATCAGGGGACGGCCTGGCAGTCGCAGCGACCGCGAGAGCGTTGGCGCAGCGCTGGGACGCGGAAATCTGCGTCGCTTTCCGCCGCGCCGCAGCGCGGCAGTTGCGGACCTCCCTCGGGCCCCTCGGGCCCTCGGACCGTGGGCGAAGAGCAAGCAGCCGGGCTGGCTGCCGCGCTGGCAGACGCCGCGGTGGGACACGAAGCCCTGGGGACTTCGTGTAAGCTTCTCGCCACCGTTGTTTTGAGGCTTTTTTCCTCAGTCGCAGTTGCGCCCAGCGAGGAACGCAGGGCGCACCGCGTTTGGGGCAGACTTATCAGGAGGAGAGAGGGGGAGGGGGATGAGGGGGACCCGTGTAGATCCAAGACGCGCTCACGATGTTGCAGTAAACCCTCCTTCCCATTTTTTTTTCCATGGGCCCCAAAAGGAATCAGTTTCACGACGGGAATCGCCCCATGCAAGACAACTGTATGGTACTCTTCAATCTTGCCAAATCACCAGCGTTGGGATTTGATCGTTGCGACACAGGGTGGTGGCTGCGTCCTGACAACCGCACATCCTGCCAACACATCGTCGCCAGAACTTCAACGCCGCGAATCCTGAATCTTGCCAAACACCAGTCCTACGACTTCGGCCATGGGAATCCTCGGAGCTGCTGCGTACTTGCAAAACGAATGTGCACGGTTTTCATGCAAGCAGCACTTTGAAAGAGAGCCATTTGTCATCATTGAAAAAGGTGGGAACATTACAAAATAATGATCGCGGCGCTAAGGCGGAAATGATGGTATTTATGTATGTGTGTATATATATATATAAATAAATGTATATGTATATACGTACGGCCGCCATCCATCCATGAAGTTGTGACACACTTCCCACACGAATGCGCGCGGGGCTACAGCGATAGCAAGATGTTTAAAGCAATCCGCTTTCCATTCGTAGACTTGTTGAATTGTTGTGGGTTGGTGTGTGTGTTAGTGAGTGGTTGAGTGTGCGTATGCCTGTGTGTGTCTGTGTGTGTGACAAATGCGCGCGACGCCACGGCGAAGGCCACATGTTGACAAACGGCTCGCCCTCCATCCGTGAAGCTGTGAATATCAAGCTTCATGATCACAAGCGGCGAGGACGTGTCAGGCGAGTCGCCCGGCCTGCCCTACCATATCTGGCCATATCTGGTGGTGGAAGCGGAGGAGGAGGAGGAGGAGGAGGAGGAGGAGGAGACCTCCAGCCCCCGCCGCCGCCGCCCCCCGTTCTCCGGCAGGACCGCTTCTTCACCGCTCAGAAGCAGAGCGCGGATGACGCAGTCGGTGTGCCCCTCCGCGGCGCTCCCCCTCCCCAGCCGCCAGGCCCCTCAAGACTGAAGAGTACGACTACGGGCGTTCGTCGGTCCCTGCTATCCACGGTCTTACAGTTAACCCGCATAGTGCGGATGAGCAGCGTTCCAAGGCTACCCTTGCATCCTTGCCCCCTCGTCACAGTCTCGGCGACTTCCGCTTGCCAGCCTCGGTCGGAGAACATATGTTGCATTCCCCTTTTCTCGAGGCCCTTGCATGCTTGTCGTGACCCCTTGCTCTACACCTTAGGCGATGCTTAAGAAAACTTAAATTTTCGGCCAGGGTCTCGATTATTCTTAATGTTTCAACGTAAATCCTAAGATTTTAATAGAATTTGTGGGTTTTTAGTCAAGTTCTGAGACTCTGAATTTCTTAACCCATGATTTCTTAAGCATTTCGCAAGGTGTACGGGTCGGCTTCATGGCAACACAGGGCGCACATGTGCCCGCTGTTGTCGGCCTCCCCTCCAGGGGGCCCCTCTCGGGTCCCCGGGGCCGTCGGATCTTGCGCTCGGGACGAGGAGCCGGCCCTGCTTGGAGACCTGGCATCGCTCGGACGTGTGCATTTTTCCTTCGGCGAGGACCATCGAGGAGCATCCTTGATCATCTCGCGGAAAAACCACGCACGAAACCGAAGAAAACACAGGAAATGGACGTCCGAGCGATGGCCAGGAGAGGGTCGGGGCCGTGGGCGGGGCCCAGCGCTGCAGTCGGAAGCAAGCCAGCGTCGGATGTGCGGGGAGGCCGCTTCCGCGCAAGGGCGTCGAACAACCAGTCGGGATGACGAGCGGAGCACATTCGCGCGGGTGTCGAGTGCCGCGCGGGCCCGCGGCTCGCTCAGCCGTCGCGGGGCAAGAGCAGCATCAATGACAGCCGCGGCTTGGAAGCCTGTCAGCGTGGTGGTCGTCTTTTGTTCATTGTTTTGCCGATCGGCGCGGGCCCCAAAACCCCCCTTCCTCCCCCCCCCTGGAGTAGATCCTGGCTCTTGGCTGTTTTTGATGGCGCTGGTTTCGAGCAGGTGGAGCCTCCCCCATAATGGACGCACTGCTGCAAACAGTCGCCCTAGTTAAGCAGATTTCTGGAGCCAGACCCCCCCCTCCCCCCCCTTCCGCCCAATGTCGCAGCGCCAACAAATTACAAAGCTGACGTGTTGCTCCTTCGTTCTCGTCCGAAGGCGAGGTGCTTCCCCAGACTTGCGACGTCTGGATGCTTTCAAGACGCGGCGCCCGGAGGTCCCGATCGACACTCTCCCTGGCCGGGCCAGGACCAGTTTTTCGTCCTCTGAGCCGCTCTGTGCCAGTCCCGGGGCTCAGCGAGGGCCCCCAGAGGCCGAAAACCGTAGCAGAATCCTCGGCCAGGTACCACGATCGCGACCGAACAGCATTTGGTATCTAATGATCTGGGCAGGAGGCGTCTCTCGCCCCGGGACTCTGAAGCATGGACCTGGGACGAGAACGTGCGGGGCCCTTCAGGGAGAGGGTCAAGACCTCTGGGGCCTGCGCGAGGAGGCACAAACCAGTGTCGTTTCACCGATCCCCATCCCCATGCCCATCCTCTTGGAGACCCCCACCAAATTACCACCCCAGTTGGGGATACACCCTTCGAAACCCGAAGGGAACGACCTATATCCCCATCTAAGGGGGTAAATCGGCCAGTGGAGCCCAGCCCACGCTGGTGGGGATGGGGTTCGGTTAAAAGAGACACCGTCGTATGCCTGGGTCGCGCTCGCGCCCGCCTGAACCGCTCTCTCTTTCTGGACCCTCCGGGTGCCCCGCGGGGGCTGCTCCCGAGGCCAGCCGGGATGCTGTTCGGTCGCGATCGGCAGAAAGCTAGAGCAGTAAAAGTACTGCGTGCGGTTCGCACAAGCACGGATCGTTGCAAGAACAACACGCGCCAACATTGGCGCGGCCGGCATGATCTCTGCAGGTCCCAAGAGGTCTTTGGAGGTCCCCGAGCCTCCCGGAGGCTCGGACGGGGGCCGATGGCGGCTCAGAGGCGTGGGCCCCGCTCCGAGGATCGGGCGGTGCTCCCTGCTTTCGCAGCACGGGAAGCCCTGTGCCCCCCCCCTCCCGAGCGCGTGCGCGCGACCGCAGGTGAGGGCGGCGGGGGCGGCATCCCCGTGAGCAGCCCCCCGAGCATCCGCTCCTCCCGCCCCAACGACGAGGCGGGGGCGTGGCCGCTCGCCGCGGCGGCCGCCGCTCGGCGCCGCCGCCGCCGCCAACGCCGCCGCCGCCGCCGCCGAGGCCGCCGCCGCCGCCTCGTCGGTGCGGTCGCCGCCGTCGGCGCCAGGGCCGCCGCGGCCGTCGGTCGGCGACTTCGTCGCCGCCGGTGCCGCCGCCGCCGTCGTCGAGGCCGCCGCCGCCGCCGCCGCCTCGCCGGCGCGATCGCCGCCGCCGTCGTCGCCGATGTCGCCCGCGACGTTGTCGTCGTCGCCGCCGCCGGGTCTAGGCCTTTGGAGGTCCTGGGGGCCGGCGCCGTCGTCGCCGCTCGCCCCAGGGTGCCTTTCTGAGCCCATTCAGCGGCCGAGCGGGCTCAGTTCCCATGACCAGGTCGGATTCGATCGGCGGCGAGCGGGGGGGGAAGTGAAAAGGGGGCGGGCCTTCTCAGAAGGCTCGGAAGCCCCCCCGTCTTCTGAGAAGTCTTCGAAGCCTTCTCCCCGAAGACGCAGCAAGACTTCTCACAAGGCGCGAGCGTCGCGCCGCCTTCTCAGAAGCCCCCTAAACTTCTTTGAGATGACAAGTCCCGCCGCCTTCTGAGAGGGCCTTCTCCTTCTGATGTCCCCCCTCGCTCGACGCCGACTCGGGGGGAGAGGGCCGTCCTGATCGACCCGCAACGGGCGATGATAAAGATGCCCCCCCCTTAACCCCCTCTATGTTTTATACCCGCCCACAGGGATCCATCTGTGGGAAAGGCGCGGGGGCCGAACTTGATGATCCACGGAAAAGTTGCGGGGATCGAAGTTGCGAATTATCACATCAGGTTGATTGGCAACAGCATCAAAAACGCTAATAATCGTTCGAAGTCCAGCGCAAGAGGGGTTTCTTAGCCAGATCGGCCAAGGACCTCTCTTGCGCTAGCAAAATCTAGGCGCCCAGCCATGAGCCTCGAGATCGCTTGAGTCAGCCTTGTGTCCTGCGCCTCTGCGGGCAAGTAGCCACGAGCCTCGAGATCTCTCGAGTAATCTCTGTGTAGTGCGCCTCTGTGGGCAAGTAGCCACGAGACAAGAGATCGCTCGAGTCAGGCTTCTGTCGTGCGCCTGGTTTAACCTCCTCCTCCTCCTCCTCCTCCATCATCGTCACCATCATCATGATCATCATAACTTACCTTCCCCAGGAAAATCCTTTCTTTTCCCCGCGGGAACCGCGCACTTTGCTATCCCAGGGGGTTCATTATCGCCCCTTTAGGGTTGATCGTCTCCTTCACAGGATTTGCCCCAGGGTTCCCTTCTTAGCCCACTTTGGCGTCGGAGCCCATCGGGCCGCCGAGTGGACCCACGATCGAGCCCCTTCGGCGGCCGAGCGTGCTCAACTCCCGCGGCCCTGTCGGAACTGAGCCCGTTCAGCTGCCCGCTCGGCGGTCACGCGGGCTCAGGCGCCGAAGGTGCTCCGATTGGAACTGTCGGGTAAGAGGCCGTTGTCAAGTACCGCTCTTCTCCCGCATTGTTTTAAGGAGTCGACGATGCCTTGCGTCTGTGTGTGTTCGCCCCTCCTGAATTGTTCTTGTCATTCAGGGCGTGAATTACCTACCCCGCTTTCGCTTCCAGGCAAAACCAAGTCATACCAAGCGCCTCCTCGTCAAGCGGCCTGACCAGTACAGGCCGTAGTTTGGCATCGCTTGGTATCTCTTGGAAGCGAGGGTGGTCAAAAGCGAGGTAGGTTTGTTTTCCCTTACTTTTGCACGCAGGGCTGGGCAAAGGCTGTCTTGCTTGCGCTTTTGCCTAACATCCGATGGTTGCCGGCGGTTCCCAGCATGGCGTTCCCACTGTAGCGGGGGCCTCGTTCTCGGATCGGCGATGTGCTCCCGTGGCTCAGAACGGCGCTCTCGACGCAGCGCGGGACCTTTGGGGGCCCCGGAAACGGCATGGCCGTTTTTTCACCGTTTCCAAAAAATGTCCTTTGAAAATGGAAACGGCAAAAAAGGCGACCGGAAACGGCAAATAAACGGCTCCAGGATTGGAGCCGGAGCCGGAACCGGTCAAAAACGGCGACGGAACCGGTTGAACAACGGCGTTGGAACCGGCAAAAAAAACGGCAAAACGGAACCGGTAACAAAAATGGCCTTGTCGGTTCCAGGGCCCACTAAGCGCGGGACACGTTTCTGGACCCGAGTCCTTTCTCATCGTTGCCGCCCCTCCTTTTTCTCCTTCTCCGCCTTCCCCTGGCTCTCCTGCTCCTCAGGCTCCTTGCGCTCCAGTTCCTGTTGCTGCTGCTCGTCCACGTCCTCCTCCTTCCACATCCTCCGCCTGTTCCTCCTTCTTCATCCTGCTCCTCCAACTGCTCACCCGCCACCGCCACCTCCTTCTTGTTCTCCTCCTCCTCCTCCTCCTCCTCCTCCTCCTCATCCTCCTCCTCCTCCTCCTCCTGTGTACGCAGCTCCTCGCCTCCGATTGCGCACCTTTAGCACGATAGGGGTCTTTGGGGGGAGCTCCAGGTCGGCTATGGCACGCGCCCGTGGACGGAGAACACGTCAGCGCAATGGAAGACTGGGGAACCCAGTGCGCCGAGCGGCACGCCGCGGGAGGCGTAGCCCCCGGAGGCAGACGGGGGACATGGGGGGGGACGGGGGGGGGAGCGCCGGGGCGCGCCTGCAGAGCGCCTGGGAGCGCCTGGGAGCGCTTCGGCGCGCTGGGGAGCGCCTGGCAGCACCGGGGAGCGCCTGGGAGAGCCTGGGAGCGCTTCGGCGCGCCGGGGAGCGCCCAGGAGCGCCCAGGAGCGCCCAGGAGCGCCCAGGAGCGCCTGCGTGGGGGGGCTGTCGAGCTGATCTCGGCGTCACCCCAACATACCAATGCTACGTGTGCGTCTCCCCCCTCCCAGGGGCGACGCGCGCACCAAGAGACACTTTAGCATGTGCGTCGTGGCGGGCGCGTTCTGGCCACACCGCTCGGGAAATAGTATATTCAGGCGATCGCAAACATGGATCAGGGGGGCGTGGATTAGCGACGGGCCCCGGCTTTTCCATTTGGAAAATCAAGAATTTCCGCCGCTGAACGAGGCGGCACCGGCCGCATTTTGGGGAGGGCACCTCCCACGATCCATAGATTTGGCGACCGCGCGCCAAACCCATGGATCGCTAATCCATGTTTGCGCGCCCCCGATATATGGCAAGATGGTTGTACCATGTGTTCGGGTCGGACGCGCTCGTCCAAGGAGGACATCTAGTGGCGGTGTGCATCTCGGCGTCCTACGATCTTGCACCTCCCATCTTTCTTCCTCCTTGAGGCCAGTTGGGGGCCTGAGGTGGTTGAGCACTGGCTGCAGAGGGATGGGAAGGTATCGTTGCTCTTTGCTCGAGTTATGATGTTCCAACCTACTTTAGCCTTGATCACCAGAAAGAACTTCGAGCCCCAGAACAGTGCCGAGCCGAATCTCGAGGGCTTTCACGTGCCGGGTCCTGGGAGACACTCGTCCGACGTTGTTTCGACACTCTTTCGGCACTTTTCCGGGTGTTCGAAATTATTCAATCGCTTCGCTCATTCCGCCGGCCCATATTGTAACATCGCTGGCACTCGCTTGCGTGCTTGGGGGGGCATTTGGGGGGCCTCCTGGGGCCGCTTGGGGGCCTCTTGGGGGCCTCCTGAGGGGTCTCGCGGGGGCATCTTAGGGCCTCTTGGGGGCCTCTTGGGGGTATCTTGCACCTCTTGGGAGCCTTTCGG
This sequence comes from Prorocentrum cordatum, assembly GCA_963575745.1. Taxonomy (NCBI): domain Eukaryota; class Dinophyceae; order Prorocentrales; family Prorocentraceae; genus Prorocentrum; species Prorocentrum cordatum. The sequence goes on from CAUYUJ010009935.1 coordinate 427,022, forward strand.
GGGCCTCTTGGGTGTTCGAAGTTATTTCTGGGATGTGGTCCTGAAGTGCGATGGGCGCACATTAAGGCCCCCCCCCTGGGCCCTGTTCGGGCCCCGGGGCCGTCGAACACGGATCTGGGGTCAAGTCGGGCCTGTCCCTCTACAAGAGGGGTATTCCAAAATAGTCCAAAGAATAGTTTGGGGACGACTTTCCAACTACTTTTGACCATTTGGAGGTATAATTTGACTTTTTCGAAAATGTGTCGCCCAAAATCCGCCTGTAGGAGGACATGCCCGATCTAAAGCTGGGGTTGAAAATTGTAACATGTGGACCCCAGGTGGGTCCGGGGACCGGGGGCTTACTTTGAGCGGATTTGGCTTCATCCCCTCCTCCTGATAGGCTTTGTAGGGCCCCAACCAATTGAGACCCCCCGCCGCCTCCAGCTTCCCTCCCTCTCTCTCCTGTTTTATGCTCGGGATCCTGCACTTACTCCTCATCTCGGCGGCGCACTTTCCAGGGCAGACATCCCATGGTTTCCGGACGTGGCTCGAAGGGGGCCATGGGACGTTTTTCGATGTTGTCGAGGAGTGTTGCCACATGTGGTCAGCAAGTGTTGCACCATTTTCGCCCCTCCAGCATGCATTCAGAGGTTGGCCAGTCTGAGCGACTGGTGGGGTGGATGCGTGCAAACTGCTCCTGCGCCTCATGCTCCTCGCCGATGCGGCCCGATGCGGCGCACGTTCTCGAAGGAAAAAATATGTTAAAGACAGTTTTATAACAATAGATATGTTTGCGGAGCTCTGCAAGGATTTCTTGGATCTGTGCTGGATGCCCTCGGCGGCGCCTCCGGCGCCGCCCCTGTCGCGCTTCGCGCGCCCAGGACGGGGGTCCAGCCCAGCGCCGATGCAAGAAACCGGCGCGGAGCTCCGGAAGTTTCTGTGGATGCGGCCGGTTGTTCCTCGAGTTTCCGATCCGAGCCGATCCTTCGATCCGATGCTGGCCGTTCCCACCGTCCTTGCCCGAATGTGCACCGGGGACTGCTGCTGCTGCTGCTGCTGCTGCTGCCGCTGCCGGCCCTCTGGCACGCTGTATATTGGTGCAGCGATCGCTGGTGGCCGATCTCGGGGGTGCGGCGCAGCGGATGGAGGAGGAGGAGGAGGAGCAGGAGGAGGAGAAGGAGGAGGAGCAGGAGCAGGGGGAGGGGGAGGGGGAGGGGGATGGGCGGAGGGGGAGGAGGAGGAGGAGGAGGAGGAGGAGGAGGGGAGGAGGAGGAGGAGGAGAGGAGAGGGGGGGGAGGGGGGAGGGGGAGGGGGAGGAGGATGGGCGGCTTCGAGAAGGAGGAGGATGCCCCCACCCGGGGGGCGGAGTAAGCCTGTGGCCCAGCCTCGCTTGTCGTGCGCAGACGGTGCCCAGGGGGCGGGACCTCTTCTTCTTTCTCATCGTCTTCTCCTTTCTGATTATGCGTACGCTTATAAGCCTTATTCGTATTCGTATCCGTCTTCTTACGTTTCTCTTCAAACCCCCTCAGCGGCGATGTCCGCGGGGGAGGGACAGCATCCGACGGATGCACGCGCCATCAGTTCGAATCTTGAAGGTGGAGGAGAAGGGCAGGAAGGGACTTCGCAAGATTTCTGGGCCTGCGTGAGACTCCGTCCCTGCAGCGGCGCCTTCCTTGGGGAGAGTGGCCTCCAGGATCCCATGTCGGGCCTTCCCTCCAGAGCCAGATTTGATCCCAGCTCGCCCAACACCTCTTCATCACGCGGAGGTCCGCCCAACAGGTATCAGACGCAAAAGGGCGGAGAAGGAGGAGGTCGAGGAGGACCGAGGGGAAGGAGGAGGAGAAGGAGGATCGTAGAGGAGGAGGAGGAGGAGGAGGATCGAGGGGGAGGAGGAGGAGGAGGAGAAAGAGGAGGAGCAGGAGGAGGAGGAGGGGAGGAGGAGAGGAGGAGGAGGAGGAGGAGGAGAGAAGGAGGAGGAGGAGGAGGACGAGGAGGTGGGGGAGGAGGAAGAGGAGGAGGAGGAGGAGGAGGAGGAGAGGAGGAGAATTAGGATGAGGAGGAGGAGGAGGGGGAGGAGGAGGAGGAGGGTGAGGAGGAGGAGGCGGAGGAGGAGGAGGAGGAGGAGGAGGAGGAGGAGGAGGAGGAGGGGGAGGAGGGGGAGGAGGAGGAGGAGGAGGGGGGAGGAGGGGGATGAGGAGGAGGAGGAGGAGGAGGAGGAGGAGGAGGAGGAGGAGGAGGAGGAGGAGGAGGAGGAGGAGGATCGAGTCTCGAGGAGGAGGAGGATAACTCAGGATGGGGAGGAGGAGAATCCATGAGGAGGAGGAGGGTCGAGGCAGCGCAGCACCTCCGGGCGCGAGCCGCCCACGCGTGCTCCCCTGCCTGCCCCGCCCGCCCGGGCCGCCCGGCTGCCCTGCTCCGCACCGCAGGCCGCGCAGGCCGCCGGCGGCGCCGGGCTCCTGCGCTTCCCGCAGCGCAGCGCCGCGCAGGCCGCGGAGGCCCGCCGGGCACCCCCATCTACGGGGCGTGAAAACGACCACAGCCACTGCTTTCTTTTGATGCCGCCTTCCAGCCCGCAGCAACAAAGCAGTATGTGGTCATTTTCGTTGGGCTTGGCACCAGGCAAACGACCACAACCACTGCTTCTTTTTCGGCCGGCTGGAAGGCGGCGCAAACAAGAAGCAGTGGCTGTGGTCATTTTCCCGTCCCGCACCATCGTCGCAGGCCTAGAGGTTGACACCAACACCAATATCGGCGGTGTGCCTCCACCGACGGAAGAGAATCCCGATCTCGGTGGTGGTGGTGATGTTCTGGCTTCCAAGGTGACCGAACTGTTACCACCAACATCGAAATCCAGGATCATCTTCCCCCTGAGGAGGCACTCTCCTGTGTTGGTGTTGGTGCCCATTTCCAGGCCTCCAACATCGGGTCTTGTGATTCAAGCAGTGGCGAAGCGTCCTGGCTGGCCAGTAGCCCTACCAAACAATGTTCTAAGAGCCTTTTGTGGTTCCAACGAAATGTTCTCAGAACATTTCTGGTTGGGATTGTTTTGTTGTATCACATCGGGATTTTGTTCTAAGAACATTGTTTTTGTTCTTAGAACACTTCCGGTTCTAAGAACGTTTTGTGGAAGGACTATAGGAATGCCGGGACGGTCGGTCCCTACTCAACGTGTGATGTTCCAACCTGCTTCAGCCTTGACCACCAAAAAAGGAGTCTCGAGCACCAGGAGAGCTCCGAACTTGGAGGGTTTTCACGCGTCGGGCCCCGGGAGGCGATATTCGTTCGACACCGTTTCGATACTTTCTGGGTGCTCGAAATTGTTTCTGGAATGTGGTCCTGAAGTGCGATGGGAACAGCATAAGCCCAGACCCCCTCTGGTCACGAAAAGATTACGACGGGAGGTTTTTCGCCGTGTTCGGCTTCTGGGGGCCCTTACTGGGCCTCAGGACCGTCAAGAAACGACTCAGGGTGAGAGATCGGTCGGAATGGGTCGAGAATTCTGGGGGTCGACGCCCCCCCGCCAGCAGTCAGAGAAGGAAAGGTACCCATACGGCTGCCCTTTGCGCCCGCTGTCCCCTTTTTGGGGCCTCGTGGGAGGCACTCGTCGCCACCTCTCCAAACAGGTGGTGCAATTCAGGATCCAGGTGGTGCACTACATGTGAGCGACGCTAAACAGCGGGGTCGTCGTCATCGACATTGGCGCGCAAGCTGCCCGCGTGAGGACGCGCGTACGCGCCCTCGTCTCCACTGTGGCGTGCCGCGCTGTCGGCCGGCGTAAGCTGCGGCGTTAGGTCGGTATGCCATCTCCGTACAACCCGTTTTTGATCGTAGTTAATGTGGTATTCAGAGGAGGAGCAGGTACCGATACCGCTGCCCTTCGCGCCCACCAGGTTCCCCCTGTTCGGCCTCCTGGGAGGCCCTCGTCGCCATCACTGGATTCGCCTCGAGAGTCTGGTCAGAACGCACCCCGGGAGAGGTCCAGGGAGCAGCGGTATCGGTGCCGCTTGGATTCCCCGGGTGCAGTCGATGTGGAGCAGAGCAGTACAGCGCAGTGCCAAGCAGTGCGATGCGATACGATGCAAAGCAATGCATCCCCTCCTCCTCCTTCTCCTCCTCCCCCTCGTCCCTCTCCTCCTCCTCCTCCACCTCCTCCTCCTCCTCCTCCACCTCCTCCTCGTCCTCCTCCTCCAGATGCAACTCCATGCGATTGCAGTGCAGTGCGATCCAGCAGCAACGGGCGGCGGCGGGCGGCGACGAGGCAGCCACTGGCAGCCACTGGCAGCCACTAAAGCTGAGTTGTCAGCGGCGACGGCGGAGGTGACGGGCGGCGGCTGAGAGCCACGAGCCGGTCGGACCGACATGCACGCCCAGTTCTAAGTCGCGCGTGTCCTTCTACAGGAGGAATCTTCCATAGTAGTCAAACAAAACTAACTTGGTGACAACTTTGCCATGTTTTGATTTCTGTTGGATCTTTTTGTCCCAACCATCCTGTGGTGTTGGGTCCTCGTATTGAAGAGACCGCCCCGCGTTCCTTCTCCTCTCCTCTCCTCCTCCCCTTCCTGCCTCCTCCCATCATCATCATCATCATCATCATCATCATCATCATCATCATCATCATCATCATCATCATTATCATCATTAGCATGAGCATTAGCATTAGCATTAGCATTAGCATTAGCATTATTATTATTATTATCATCACCATCGTCATCTTCATCCTCATCATCATCACCAGCATTTGCATCTGCATCTGCATCTGCATCTGCATCTGCATCATCATCATCATCATCAGCATCATCATCATCATCATCATCATCATCATCATCATCATCATCATCATCATTATCAGCAGCAGCAGCAGCATCATCATCCTCATCATCATCATCACGTTTCGTGGCCCCACAGGGAGCTCCACTGAAAATCCCAGTGGCGCAGGCCGCATGCGTCTCCGACACCCAGTACAACGCCTCGTGGCCCCATAGGGAGCTCCACCGAAGGTCCCAGTGGCGCAGCCCGCATGCGTCTCTCTCCCACACTCATTACACCGCTTTGTGGCCCCATATGGAGCTCCACCGAAGGTCCCAGGGGCGCAGCCCGCATGTGTCTCCCCCACCCAGTATAGCGTTTCTTGGGTCCCTGTAGCGCAGCCCGCATGCGTCCCCCCCACCCGCTACAGCGTTTCGTGGTCCCATAGGGAGCTCCACCGGAGGTCCCAGTGGCGCAGTCATGATGCGTCTCCGACACCCAGTACAGCGCTCCGTGGCCCAATAGGGATCTCCACCTAAGGTCCTAGTGGCGCAGGCCGCATGCGTCCCCCACACCCAGTACAGCGTTTCGTGGCCCCATCGGGAGCTCCACCGAAGGTCCCAGTGGCGCAGCCCGCATGCGTCTCCCCCACCCAGTATAGCGTTTCGTGGCAACATACAGAACTCCACCGAAGGTCCCAGTGGCGCAGCCCGCATGTGTCTCCCCCACCCGATACAGCCTTTCGTGGCCCCATGCAGAGCTCCACCAGAGGTCCCAATGGCGCATCGCGCATGCGACTCCCAAACCCAGTAAGTACAACGTTTCGTGGCCCCGCAGGAAGCTCCACCGAAGCTCCCAGTGACGCAGCCCGCATTCGTCTTCCCCACCCAGTACAGCGCTTCGTGGCCCCATAGGGAGCTCCACCGAAGCTCCCAGTGGGGCAGTCCGCATTCGTCTTCCCCACCCAGTACAGCGCTTCGTGGCCCCATAGGGAGCTCCACCGAAGCTCCAAGTGGCGCAGCCCGCATGCGTCTCCCCCACCCAGTAAAGCGTCTCGTGGCCCAATAGGGAGCTCCACCGAAGGTCCCAGTGGCGCAGCCCATGTGTCTCCCCACCGAGTATGGCGCGCCGTGGCCCCATAGGGAGTTCCACCGAAGGTCCCAGTGGCCCAGCCCGCATGCGTCTCCCCCACCCAGTAAAGCGTCTCGTGGCCCCATAGGGCGCTCCACAGAAGGTCCCACTGGCGCAGCCCGCATGAGTCTCCCCCACCCGATACAGCGTTCCTGCTGCAGCGAGGGCCTCATTTTAGGATCGGCGCTTTGCTCCCGTCGTTCAGAATGGCACTTTGGCCCCAGCGGATCCGTATCTTTTTTCGTCCTTGGTGCCCCCCTGATTTCCCCTCCTCCGCGTTTCCCTGATCCTGTTCCTCCCGCTCCTTCCGCTCCAGCTCCTGCTGCTATTGTTCATCTTCGTCCTTCTCCTTCCTCGTTCTCCTCATCCTTTTCCTCCTGCTCATCCGCCGCCTCCTTCTCCAATGCACGCATCTTCCTTTCTTTCCGATTGCGCATAAACGATGAGATCCGCTTTAGAGTTCCAGGTCGGCCGGCACGCGTCGGCGAATAGAGAAATAACGATACCGAGGAACTCCACATTCTTATTTCAGCTGATCTTACGTATACATCGCACGCCCTCAGGAGTCGAGGAAGTGTTGCGTCTGGGCGAGGGGGGCGCTGCCTCTTTCCGTTCCCCTCTCTCTCTCTCTTTTTCCTTGTCCTCCTCCTCTTCCTCCCCCGTCTCATCCGTCTCCTCCGTCTCCTCATCCTCCTCCCTTTCGTCCTCCTGGAGGCCTCCAGAGGCCCGCAAAAAGCTGACAGCGCACAGGAACCCGAATCCTCCTCGCGCCGGACCTCCGGGGGGACGCCCAGGCCTCTGCGCACCTTCATCTCCTGGCGACGTGCTCGGCTCCTCTTGGGTTGACCCAACAGGGGGTCCAACACAAGGTGGTGGTGTAATAGATTCGGTGCAATACATTCGTGGGGTTGCAATACATTTGGGTCGTGTAATACATTCCGGGGCGCAAATTAGTGCGATACAATTCTCCGGCGCAGTGCATTTGCAATACAATTTTCCCAAATTTATAGCACCTTTCCCTTTCAGCTGGACCCCCTTTTGGGTCAGCGAAATCCTTCCTTTCTCTGCGCCACCTTGCTAGCACGAGACGCTGGACATGCTGGCGCCTCAGGGCGAATCGAGTCGAGTCTTTCCCAGCCCTCCCCTCTTCTCCGCCTCCCTCCCAGCTGTCGATGGTCAGGCTTAGGTGCGTGTTTCACTGCAGCTGTCTGGCAACTGCGCGAGCTCACCATGCTAAGCTCGACGCCCGCGCCTGTCGTGGCACTTCCTGGCTTCAGGCACGGAGGCGGCAGAAAGTCCAGTGGAGGGCAGCATGCGCGGCGCGCTGGCGGCGAGGTGGCACCTGCTGCACTCGAGCCGGGTGTCTGCAGTCCTCGCTGCCACGCCTGCCACGCTTTCCGACCCTGGCTCGCAGAAGCACCGCGCTCAGGGACCGCCCCCTTGCGCACCCCCTCTGGTGTCAGGAACGTGCCACGCTTGCCACGCTTGCCGACCTGTGCGCGCGAGAGGCCGCGCTGAGGGACCACCCCCTTGCGCACCCCCTCTGGTGTCAGGAAGGTGCCACGCTTGCCACGGTTTCCGACTCTGGCGCGCGTAGAGGCCGCGCTGAGGGACCACCGTTTGCGCACCCCCTCTGGTGTCAGGGACGTGCCACGCCTGCCACGCTTTCCGACCCTGGCACGCTCAGGGACCACCCCATGCGCACCCCCTTTGGTGTCAGGAAAGTGTCACGCCCGCCAGGCTTTCCGACCCTGGCACGCTTAAAGGCCGCGCGCAGGGACCATCCCTTGCGCACCCCCTACGGTGTCGAGAAAATGCTACGCCTGCCAAGCTTTTCTGTCTTGGCACGCATCGACGCCGCGCTCAGGGACAAGCACCCTCTGCAACCCCCCTGTGGTGTCAAGAAATTGCCACGCTTTCCGGCCCTGGCTCGCATAAACACCGCGCTCAGAGACCACCCCTTGCGCACCCCCTATGGTGTCGAGAAAGTTTCAGTCCTACCACGCTTGCCGACCGTGGCACGCATAGAGGCCGTGGAGAGGGACCACCCCTGGCGCACCACCCTATGGTGCCGAATCAACGCCGCATCTACCACGCTGTCCGACCCTGGCATGCGTAGAGACGCCGCGCTCAGGGACAACCACCCCCTGCACACCCTCTATGATGTAAATGAATAGCCACGCTTGCCACACTTTCAGACCCTGGCACGCACAGAGACCGCGCTGAGTGACCACCCTCTCCGCACCCCTTCTGGTATTGAGAAGACGCCACGCCTGCCACGCTTTCCGACCCCGGCACGCGCAGAGACCGCGCTGAGGGACCACCCCTTTGCGCACCCCCTACGGTGTCGAGTACAGTCGGGGCGCTGAAGAAGGAACCCTTCTCGTTGGGGAGGGGCTCGGTGTTCCTTGATTTGTTTACAGTTTGCCATGGGATTTCCTTGAGCTTTCAATAGTAAGTCGAAGTTTAACTTATGGAAAAAAAGGGGCCTCGTCCCTTATTTAGGGTTCCTTAGGTCAGCGCCCCGACTGTAAATGCCGCACTTGCCACGCTTGCCGACCCTGGGCTCGCAGGGAGGCCGCGCTCAGAGACCGCTCTTCCGCACCTCCTGCGGGACGGGAAAATTACGACAGCCACTGCTTCTTGTTTGCGCCGCCTTCCAGCCGGCCGAAAAAGAAGCAGTGGTTGTGGTCATTTCCTTGGTGCCAAGCTCCACGAAAATGACCACAACCACTGCTTTGTTTCTGCGGGCTGTAAGGCGGCAACAAAAGAAAAGCAGTGGCTGTGGTCGTTTTCATGCCCCGTAGAGACCGCTCTTCCGCACCTCCCGTGGTGCAGTGCCACGCCTGCCGCGCTCGCCGACCTCGGCGCGCGCAGAGAGGCCGCCCCTCCCCCGTGGTGTCGAGAACGTGCCAGGCCTGCCGCGCATTGCCGACCCTGGCTCGCATGGATCAGGAGGGGAAACAACACACAGACACAATGAATCGTCGATTCCCCAGAAAATGTGGGAAAATATAGGAAATGGGGGGGAAGACAAAAACCTAGAAAATATGTGAACATATGGGGAATCCTGTTATTTGTGTGTATTTGTGTGTCCTTGGGCCCCTTCAATGGAGGCCGCGCCCAGGGACCACCCCGTGGGCATCCCTTGTGCTGTCGAGAGAGGGCTACGCCAGCCACGCCCTGCGAATCCTGCGCGCATGCGCTGTAGGGTGCCCGTGTCGTGCGCGGCTGCATGTGGACGTGGGCGACTGTATGTGGGTGCATGTATGATGTTTGTGTGCGTGTGTTGAGTATGTCTGATGTGTGTACGAGCTCGTGCCCATGTGGTGTGTGCGCGGCTGCATGTGGACGTGGGTGGTTCTACGAGGGTGTATGTATGTATGATGTGTGTGTGTGCGCGCGCTTTGGTTGAGTATGTACGATCTTTGCACGAGCGATGAGGAGGAGGGAGGAGGAGGAGGAGGAGGACGAGGGGTCCTAGACTCAATGTTACTCTCGCCTCAGCGCTGGCCACATACGTGATTGCGAAGGTTGCTTTCGCTTCAGCGCTGGCCAGATTCTTGATTGCATACGAAGGGGAATTACTCATACGGCTGTCACTGTTGCATTGCATGTTGCTGCGTCGCCCCTTTATGGTGCATCATTTGCTACAGCGCGCGCGTGGCACACTGGTGTCGCCGAGCCGATTGTCACGCCAGCTCCAATGGGTCGGGTTCCTTCTGGCGCAGTGTCGACAGGGCATGGGTTAGGTTAGGTTAGGGATTTGCCACGTTAGGGGGTGGATCTCGTAGCCAAGTCCGCAATCAATTCCCCTCCGTCGGCGGCGAGCGAGGCTAGGAGGTGAGAAGGAGAAGGCCTTCTCAGAGGGCGGCGGGGCTTCTCAGAAGCCCCCGCGCCTTCCAGAAAGCTCGCGTCTGTCTTCGGGGAAGGCTCCGAAAATTTCTCAGAAGCCTTCTGAGAAGGCCCTCTCCTTCTCACTTCCTCCCCTCGCTCGGCGCATGCCAGGGTCGCGCAACAATCAACACATATTGGCAATTTTCGGACTCCAAGGGCCCTCGCCAGGCCCCACGACCGTGGAACAACGGATCCGGATGGAAAGCAGGCCGTGGGGGAAGAAGGGTCGGGGCTGCCGGGGACCGCTCATGAAGAAAAACGGGCTTCCCATGTCTGGGAATGGAAAGAGCCTGCGCACGACTAACGAGGGAATGTTCGCATGCTCATTCAGTTTGTGACAATGGGGCCGCACAGGAGGAGGAGGAGGAGGACGAGGAGGAGGAGGAGGAGGAGGAGGAGGAGGAGGAGGAGGAGGAGAGGGTGGAGTACGAGGAGGAGGAGGGAGGAGGAGGAGGAGGAGGAGGAGGAGGAGGAGGAGGAGGAGGAGGAAGGGGAGGGGGAGGGGGAGCGCTTCCCTGAGGCAGCGTTTGCACAGCCACGAGCGGGCGACGCTCCTGGGGGCCGGTTGGCCAGGGGCCGCCGGGTTCCTCGGTTACCCGAGCGATCCCGCTTGCTCGCTGGAGGACGCGCTCTGGGCCACGGGGCTCCGTGCCCGCGCGCACTTGCCCAGGCCTGAATGCGCGCAGGCAGAGCTCCAGACGGCTGCGCAGTCCTGCCAGAACCGCCCTGCCGCCGAGGGAGCCCGCGGCGCGCCCTGCGGGCAGCCGCTGGACGAGCAAGGCACGCACGCGGCCACCTGCACCCTGGGCGGCGGTGTGGAGCGCCGCCACGGCAGCCTCGAAAACGCGGTGGCCGGCCTGGTCCGCCGCTGGCTGCACCAGGAGCCGCTGACGGAGCAGCGGGCGCCGGCCTGGGACCGTGTCCGCAACCGGCGGCCGGCAGACCCGCCAGACGCAGACCTCCTCGAACGCGCAATCTTGGACGTCGAGTACAGCGACGGGGCCAGCCGCCACTGGATCGATGTTTCGGTCCGCCACCCAGCAGCCGAGGACGTGGCGCAGGCGGCGGCGCGCAGGCCTGGCGAGGCCGCCCGGAGAGGCGAGCGCCAGAAACACGCCAGGTACCCGGGGGACAGACTGACGCCGTTCGTGGTGGAAACCCCGGGGCGCCTAGGCGGAGAAGCCCGACAGTGGCTTCTGCGGCAGGTGCGCACGCTGCCGGAGGACCAGCAGCCCGGCGAGCTGACGCGGGCCTACAAGGCCATCAGCTGCGCCGTGCAGGCTCAGCTGGCGCTGCAGCGCCGCCGAGCAGCCGGGCTGGCTTGACGCCGCGGGGAGCGGCTCGCCCAGGCGGCGGCGCCAGACTGACTACTGGCCGGGGCCAGGCCGCTAGCTGGAACTGGGCGCACACTGAGCGCGGCACGCCGGGCTACTGCCTCCTGCGCCGCCTTCTCCCCTCCTCCCCCTTCGCCTCTGCCTGCCCCTCTCTGGCCGCCGCTTCGCCTCTCTTCCTTCCTCGCTCCTTCCCTCTCTCCTCCCCTCTCTCCTTCCCCGCTCCTTGCCTCAGGCGGGTGTGCGTGCGCCCAACGGGGGCAGTTGGGTGGCGCAGACTCCCCGGCCGCACACCCGTCTTCCTCCGCCTCCCAGTTCTCTCCCGGCTCCTCCCCCCCCTCCTCCCTCCTGCCTCCTCGCCTCTCCGCCCCAGCAGGGGGGCTCCAACAGGGCAGCTTGTGGCCGGCTCCGAAGGGAGGCCAGGCGCTCGTGGCCGGCTCCGAGGGGAGTCCCGGCGTGGCGGCGAGACCCGGGACCCCAACCCCAACGCCCGGGGGTCCCCCTGTGTGACGGGGGTGGGGACCCACTCGGGTGCCCCCGGGCTGAAGAGGAGGAGGAGGAGGAGGAGGAGGAGGAGGAGGAGGAGGAGGAGGAGGAGGAGGAGGAGGAAAAGGAGGAGGAGGAGGAGGAGCAGGAGGAGGAGCAGGAGCAGGAGGAGGAGGTGGAGCAGGAGGAGGAGGAAGAGGAGGAGGAGGAGGAGGAGGAGGAGGAGGAAGCGCTTCGCACTCCACGTCGGCCTGCAGCGCCAGACACGGTCCGACCAGTGTGGCAAGGGCGGGGCACGCACGCACTCACGGGGGTCGACGTCATGCAAAAATCATGACGTCGGGGGTCTGGGCTCAGGGCTGGAAAACCGCCGAGAACCGACGAAAACGTTCGAAATCCTCGAACCTCGAACCTCGAGCCTCGAACTTCGCTCGCCGCCGGAAAGAGGGCAGGAGGGCATCGGCCCCCAGTCGCCCTGTTGATCGCTGAGAGGGCCCCGATAGCCCCAACCTGCACAGCAAGGTGCGGATTCACTATCGAGGGCATATCGCCGATCTATCGGCGGTTTATCGCCGATTCTGGGTCGATGCATCCCCTCCTATGCCAGTCCCCCCCTATCGTTGCCCCTCACCTGTGCACGAGAGCCCGCCCCCCCTTTCGCCGCTCGAGAGGAGACGAAGAAGCAGCTGACGCAGCTGCAGCAGGCGCCGGAGGGCGCCCAAATATGCACGCCGGTCGTTGGAAGCAGGCATTGCTGGATTCCCAGATCCCAATCTGCTGTCGGCGCCTTCCTACTTCAAGGGTCGAGTGGTTTCCTGCTTCAAGAGGCCAAGAGTCGAGCCTAGGCCTCCCAGATGGGGTCTGATTGGATGGTGTCGGTGGATCGCGCCGCAGCGCCGATGCATCGGTGATGCGGCTCGATGTGGAGCTTGATTTCCTGCACGTCGACGTCGCCGATGCATCGCCCACGTCAACAATATACCGCCAGTGCATCGCCGATGCGTCGGCGATGTATCGGCGATGCGGCACGATCCTCCGATTCCATCCACTCCGACCTCATCTAGGAGGCCTTTCTGGAGGGTGCCAGAATATACTCGCCGGTCGTTGGAATAACCGAATACAGCCGAGAATAACCCCCCAGGGAGAATAAAGTTCGGCGGTTACGGTGTGATAGTAAACGTTGCCCACCCGAGCCAGCATAAATATGTTAACAGAGGAGCCAAAACCGAGGATATTTTGAGACATCCTTGGCTTTTTGTCCTCTCTGAGACATCCTCAAATTGCTTGTCTCGCTTGAGACATCCTCGACAAATCTCTCGTTTCGCTGGATACATAGAGAGCTAAATAGAAAGATAGAGAAGAGGAGGTAGAGGAGGAAGAGGAGGAGGAGGAGGAAGAGGAGAAACAGCAAGAGGAGGAGAGGAGAAGGAGATAGCAAAAATCCAAAGTTCAACACTTCTTAGATTAATTGTGTAAGCGCTTAATGAAAATTAAAATTTTCATCTGCTCGTGTAGGGTAGCTCATCTGCCTCGGTTTCCTGGGATAATACAGCACAGCGATAAACAAGTTCAGGGGCCACGGGGAGGAGGAGAAAGAAAGAGAGAGAGAGAGAGAGAAAAAGAAAGACAGAAAGAGCTACAAAGAGATTGAAGAAAGTAGACAAACATATTGAAACAGAGGTAAGAGAGAAGAAAGAGAAATGAGGGGGAGGAGGAGGAGGAGAAGAGGAGAAGGAGAAGAGAAAGACAGGATTCCTAAAGCATTGCTTGTTTCGCTTGATGGCGAACTTTTCCCCGTGATAATGAAGTTCGGCCTCCGCGCCCCCGCGCCCCCGACCAAACTCTTATTGGCCGTGGATAATCAACTCTTATGTGTATAGGGGGGTACATTATTCTCGTGGGTATGGGGTTAATGAATTTCTGGATTCCCAGATCCCAATCTATGTTCGGGGCAATCCTACTTCCAGAGTCCAGTGGTTTTCCTTCTTCCCTCTTCTTTAGGAGGCGAGCGGACATCCACTCTACTTCCAACACCTTCCTATGTCATACTTCTACCCACTTCTTCCGACCGCCCGGGGCACCTCATCACACCAATCCTGGCCAGGTCAATCTCAGGCAAAGGATCGGTGCGTCTGTAATGATGGTATTTGGCCCAACCCGCCACCGTGGCTGGGGTTGTGGGTCAGTGTTCAGAGGGCTCCTGTTGGGGTCTCTCGGGAGGGCTTTTTGGGAGCCTCTTGGACGAAGCTTTGAAACCTCTTGGGGGCCGTTCTAGGGTCCTCTGGAGCCTCTCCTGGGCCTCTTGGCGGCCTCTTGGGGCCTCTTGGGGGCCTCCTCGGGGCCTGCTGGCGGTGTCAGGTGCCCTCTTGGGGCGCAGAGCGCGAAACGTCAGTCTAGGTTCCTCTCCTCTTGGGCCGTCTTGGAGGCCTCTTGGCCCGTGTTGGGGCCGTCTCGGGGCCCTCCTGGGGGCCTCTTCGGCCGTCTTTGAGCGATCTTGGGGCCTCGTGGAATGTTTTGGAGCGCTGGAGGGCCGAAGACGCGAGACTAAGCAAGTCGGTCACACCAAACCATCAGCAAATCAAACATTGTCGCCTCTCGGGGCCCTCTTGGACGTGCTCGTGGGGCTCTCCTTGGCGCGTCCTGGAGGCCTCTTGGGCCGTCTGGGAGCCATCTGGGGCGGTTTGGACCCATCGTGCGGCGACTCGGAGCGCCCGTGTACCGTCTGAAAGGCCTCTTGGGGCCCTGATGGCCCGTCCTCTTGGGGCCTCTTGGGGCCTCTTGGGCCTTCTAGGGCCATGGACAAATCATGGACGCGGGGATCGGGAGAGCTGCGGGGAGCCCCAGGAATTCAAGAACATGGGTCCTGAGGGTTGAGGCTTTCAGACCCAAGGGCATTCCAGCTCGCGCCTCGCTGCACGGTGGTGGACACACTGCTTATAGTGAAGAGATGTGCATATATACACAGTATGGAGACAGAGAGAGAGAGAGAGAGAAAGAAAATAAATAAAAAAAAACAAAACAAAGAAAGGGAACGTGAGAGAGCGCAAGAGTTCGAGAGAGAGAGGGAGAGAGAGCGATAGAGAGAGAGAGAGAGAGAGAGCGAGAGAAAGAGCGAGAGAGATGCCTCCCTGGCCAAGCCAGGAGGGCATGTACGCCGGTCCTGGGCTCGGCGAGGGTCTGTGCAGGTGTGCAGTTGGCGTCCGCCCGACAGGAGCTGGAGCAGCAGCAGCAGAAGTTCGGCCTCGAGCTGGACCAGCTGCAGATGGAGCTGGACCACGCGCGTCGCACCCGCGCCGCCTCGCCTCTCTCGGCCGACGCCCGCGCCGTCTGCGGTTCTCGCCCTCGCTCCGTGCTGCTCCGCCCCGGGGCAGGGGCCCCCCAGGCTTCCAGTGCCCCGAGGGAGGCAGGGCGGAGCTGCGTTCGTCATGCGCGCCCTCCCCAGGCCGTTTCGTGAGGTCCAGGGGCCGTGTGCTGAAGAAGCAGGCTGGATGGGACGGCGCGGGGGCAAGAGTGGGAGCGGCAGGGGCTGCTCGGATCCCGCGGCTACCCAGTGGCCGAAGCAGGAACTCTGCGACCACCTGCGTACCCCACCCTTGCGGATTCCTCGCCAGGCTTCATTTGGCTTCAGGCATCCTCCGAATTCTGCACATCCGCAGACGTTTCAGTTCAGAAGTTTTGCATGCAGGGGTAGGGATCAGGTGCGGCTGCTAGAGCAAGTCTATGGCCACGGCCGCCTGACTTCTTGTCCGCAGGAGGCAGTTCCTTCAGCTCCAGTCTCGCGAAGAGCAGCAGCAGGAGGGGCGTGGATCTTTCCGCATGCTGCTAGGGGGTGACTTTGGCTGAGGGTGACCCCAGCGTTTCAAGGGAGGGCAAAATGGCCTGCAGGTATCACCCCTCACAGGGCCTAGACGGCCCCGTAAGGGGCTTAAATTATTATAGTTGTTTTCACTGTTTTGCTGATCGGCGCGGGCCCTCGTACCCCCCCTCCCTTTCGCCTCCCCCCCCTGGAGTAGATCGTGGTTGCTTGTGGTGCCTGTTTCGAGCAGGTGGAGTCCCCCCTCCTAGTCAGTCGCACTGTCGCAAACAGTCGCACTAAGCAGAGGTCCAGAGCCAGACCCCCCCCTCCCCCCTCTTCGCTCAATGTCGAAACGCCGAATAAGAAAACGCTCAGAATGATTGGAAGAGGCGGGGGCACCTTGTGTCAAGATTGCATGCGGGAGCTTCAGGTGAGCGCAGTGAGGAAGCCACCTTCCCAACCTGCGTTGAGGTGCCTTCGGCGCCCGCACCTGTCCTGTGACTCTGCTGGGCGCCGTCTTGAAGGCCCTGGAGAACGGCCAGGAGCTCGCAGTAAAGGTCTTTGTATGGCATGAATATTCTCACTTACTCCAAATCCCTTATTAATCGACACCCCCTTTAAAAAAACGCACCCCCCCTCCAAATGCGACCTAATATTCCGGACCCCCCCTCTTCGACGGGGCGCCTTAATAAACCGAACCCCCTAAGCTCCCTAATTACCGGACCCCCCCCCAGTTACAAAAAAGGCGCTTTAAAAAACCGGAACTGGGGGACGATCAAGAAGGGATCTGGGGTATTCGGTCTGCACTGTGGCCGAGACAGCCGCAGAGGCCCCCGAGATCGCCTCGAGAAGGCCCGCGAGCCCCCAAGAGGGGCCTCGGAGCCCCAACCGGATCCCGGTGCGCCAGCGGCCCTCCCTCCCAAGAGGGCTCCACCCAGACCCCCGACGTGATGTTTTCACAACCTCGACCCCCAGAGGTCTGGACCCCTTCCCGGGGACCGGTTTTTCGTCCTCAGTCGTTTTTTCACGGTCCCGAGGCCCGGTAACGGCTCCAGGAGGCCGAAAATCTAGAAAGACTGCCCGTCGTGATTTTTCCACCACACGAGGGGGCCTGGGCATGCCAGCGGGCTCCCAGGACTCCTCCAGCAGGCTCCCAAGATGGTCCGAGGCTGCCTCGGATGGCTCTCGAGAGGCCCCAGAAGGCCTCCAAGAGGCCCCAACAGTCACCCCTAGATACCCTAAAGGGCTTAAAGCCATCCAGGAGGCATCTGAGTCACGACCCATGCGCGGTGGAAGGATGGGCCGATGGCCACGGCATCTTCCCATGATTGTCACTTGCACATGAATGCGATCGCACTGAGTTGCGCCATGGAAGTATAGCATGTGATGGTTATCTATGTTGGCACTGTGGTAGTTCTACGGTACCACGGATCATAGATTCGGTTCTGCTTCAGAATGACGAGAAGGAGCAGGAGGAGTAATCATAACGAAGTAATGGGGGAGGATCTGAGGAGGAGGAGGAGGAGAACCAGGAGGAAGACGAGGAAGGAGGATGTAGGAATAGGACAGAGGAACAAATTGTCTGAGAGAGCAAGGAGCAGGAGGGTGAGGAAGAGGAGGAGGAGCAGGACGAGTGAGCTAGGAGGACGGATGAGGAGATAACGACGACGACGAGGATTATGTTGATGATGCTGCTGATGCTGATGCTGATGCCGATGCTGATGGTGATGGTGATGATGATGATGATGATGATGATGATGATGATGATGATGATGATGATAATGATGCCGACGACGACGATGACGATCATGATGCTGATGATGATGATCACGCTGATAATGATGACGATGACTATGCTGATGGTGAGGATGTTGCTGATGATGATGATGCTGATTATGATGATGAGGGGATGATGCTGATGGTAAGGATGATGGTGGGGTATCTGCTGATGATGACGATGCTGATGACGATGATAATGGTGATGAGGATGGTGATGGAGATTGTGATTTTGCGGTTTTTCATGGTGGTGATGGTGGTAAGTCTTGATGGGAAGGATGATGGCGACGACGGTATCGATATGATGATGGTATTGGTGTTGATGACGGCGATGCGGATGCTGATGATAATGACGACGGCGATATCGACGACGATTGTGACGACGATGACGATGACACGACGACGACGACGACGCTGACGACGACGACGACGACGACCACGACGTTGACGACGACGACGACGACGACGACGAGGAGGAGGAGGAGGAGGAGGAGGAGGAGGAGGAGGAGGAGGAGGAGGAGGGGGAAGCGCAGTCCTGGGTGCCGAACACTCGTCGTGATTTAGGTGCCAGGCAGGACAGCCTGGGTCTGGTAGGGCTGCTGAGGAGGGAGACGGTCGGCTATGCGTAAGTGGCTTTTGGCCAGAGCGGCTTTCGGTGCGGGCACGCTGGGACGACCAGATGGCTGGATGCGATGTGATAACAGCGGCTGGCGCGCTCTGATTCGGTCTCCCCGCGGCCCCCGAACGTCGCGCACCAAAGGTCACTCTTGCCCAGGGTCATTCTTGCAGTAGAGACCCATGCCAAGAAACATCCTGCTTGCCTCCAGGGCGCCCTGGGCTTCTTAGGTTTCGATGGTTTTGCTATGGAAAGCGTGAGGTTTCCATACCAAAATCGATGGACGTCTTGGGGTCGCAGGGCTGGGTTTCTTGCGGAAGGTTTCTTGTGGAGTGGCCTCCACTGTACGTGCAGCCGAGAAGGAGGCGGCGGAGGAGGGCGGCGGAGCTACAGTCAACCCGCGTGGCAAGGCTGGGCAACCTTCCCAAGGGTGTATGCGCGTTCTTGTCTCCTCGGCCCATCCTTGGCCGCTTTCGCTGGCCAGCCTCACTCGAAAAACGCTCACGTGGGCCTCCAAGGCCCTTGCATCCTTGCAGTGGAGGCCCATGCCAAGAAAAGCCCTGCTTGCCTCCAGGGTGCCCTGGATTTCTTGGGTCTCGGTGGTCTTGCCGTGGAAGGCGTGCCTTCCCCGCGCCGAAGAATCGATGGACGCCCTGCGGATTCGGGGTTGGGCTTCTTGTGCAAGGTGTCTTGTGGTCGGGCCCCTGCTACAGCGCGCATCCTTGCGATACGGGTCGGCCGTAGCCGAGAGAAGGAGGCGGCGGAGGAGGGCGGCGGAGCTGCGAGGAGGAGCGGCGGCGGCGGCCCCTCCGCTCCCGCGGTCCCTCCTGGGCTGTCGTCGTGTGGGCCCTGCGCCGGCAAAGCCTGCGGGCTCTTGCAGGGGCAGCGCGCCCTCGTGGTGGGCCCTGGGAACCCAGCGAGCGAAGAACGGTATAAAATAAACTTTTTCGCTGTCGGGGGCGACTGTCCCTGGGCGGCCGGAAAGTTTATACCCCTACGGTGCCACCGTAAGGATAAACTTTCCAGCCGCCCAGGGACAGGCGCCCCCGACAGCGAAAAAGTTGATCTTATACCATTCTTTGCTCGTTAAGAAACGACAGGGCCGCTTCTGTTACCGGCTCCGTCCCCCCGTCTTCGCTGCCGGTTGGGGCGCCATTTCTCTCCTGGCTCCCCTGAGATCCTGGCCTTGCAATTTTTTCCCCCAGGGGCGCTTTCCCTCAATTTCCGGCCCCGGGACCCTCGCAGATCAACCCGGTTTGAAAAATTATGCAGGAAGATGGGGTCCGGGGTTTTGGTCGTGAATTCTGCGACGTTGCAATTTCTGTTGCAACGTCGGATCTCAGGGTCCGTCGCCGTTGCTTTGCCGGTCCCTGTTCCGGTTCCAATCCCGAAGCCGTTTTTGTGTCGTTTTTTTGGCTGCCGTTTTCTGGACATCCATCGCTTCCATGCTCGAGAGACGCTCTTAGGTGATCAGGGACGGCCCTGCCGTTTCCGGGGCCCACTTCACCACCCACCAAACCACCCCAACCCAACCCGAAGGCTCAGATTTACCCTCGATTTCTAGTGGGGGGGGGTCCGGGAACATCGAAAAAACACATATGGAGCCCATACCCCCCCCAACCCGAAATTCGGGTCTTCGGGTTGGGTTGGGGTGGTCTGGTAGGTAGTCACCACTGAGCACCCGCCCCGGCTGCAGGTCAGAAGATCACGCAGCTCGAGCTGGCGGACGCGAACCAGAAGAAGATGAACAGCGACTGGCAGGCGGGCCGACCCCCCCTGAGGTCCGATCGAGCTCGGGAGGAGGAGGAGGAGGAGGAGGAGGAGGAGGAAGAGGAGTCCTCTTGGGGCGTCTCCTCTTGGATCCCTCGTGGGTCGTCTTCGAGCCCCCTTGGGGAGTCTTGGGCGCCTCTTGGGTTGTCTGGGAGCCACCTTGGGCATCTCTAGGCGATCTTTGGGCGACTCTGGGCCCTCTCGGACCTGCTTGGGGGCCTGGGGGTTAAGCTGGGCCTGTCCCTCTACAGGAGGAATATTCCAAAGTAGTCAAAAAAATAAGATGGGGGCGATTTCGTCTAGTGTTTCTTCTGCTATTGTGGGGCATTATTGTTTTTGGTTTTTCGCCCAAAACCCGCCTGTATGGGGACGTGCCCGACCTAACCTTTGGCGCTTCTTGGCACGCCTGTGGACATGTCGCGCGAGAAACCCCCTCAGACCGCCCGGGAGCGCCCAGAACTCAAGGCTCTCGGCCCCTGATTATCTCCAGTATTCCATACAGAAAAACTCGAGGCGCGCTGAGGACACTCCACGTCGTGCCCCAAGGCACCGTGGCGGATATACAAGCATGCGCGCACATGATGTCTATATCTATCTAGACAGAGTAAACAATCATGTCTCTGCAGTTTTATGCCTATATCGACATGCTTATATCTGTATATAGCTATACCGATATACACATGCACCTGCATACATACATGTTTATATACCTGTGTATATATAGATATATGTATACATGTATACATATATATATATATATGAATACGTGAACGCACGCTATTTCCCAACGCATCGCGTAGACGGATGGAGCACGCCTTCAAGAAGATTGCACATAAGGCGACGAGAGATGCCCCCGACGTCTGCGCAGCCCAGCTCCCACAGTCTGCAACACACAACGAAGGTTTCCGGAGTCCCGAGCAAGGGCCAGAGATTGCCGGTCCGCAAGGTCGATCCACTGCGGGTTCTCTCTCCGCCGCTCCCCCCGATCTCCCTGGAAGCTCCCGGAGGCCCCGAAAGAAGCAGGGCCGCCCAGAAACTTCGAATCTCGAGGATCGACGAGGAGGAGGCGGAGGAGGAGGATCAGCCACGCGCAGAGGGGGGTGGGGGGGGAGGGCTTCTTAGAAGCACCCCTGCTTCTTAGAAGGCGCGGTCCTTCTCTATAGACGTAAGGCCGAGGCCTTCTAAGAAGCAGGGTGCTTCTAAGAAGCCTTCCCCCCTCTCCCTACCCCCTTTTGCGCGCCGCCAAGAGGAGGAGCAACGAGACGGAGGAGCAGGAGGAGAAGCAGGAGGCCGTGGAGCGGCTGTCTGGACTCCTCTCCGCCCTCCGCCGCTCGCGGATCCGCTGCCGCAGGCCCTGCTGGACAGCGCGCAGAAGTCGCACCAGGCCCAGCTGGAAGAGGTGCCCCCGTGCGCGGCGCGGCTCGAGGGCGGAGCCTCTGCGGCTTCAATCGGGGGTGGATCGACCTCCTACCCTGACACGTCGATTAGTGAATTGGCCGTTTTGGGTTCGCGAGAGGCCGTCGCGGCCGTCATTTTTGCGGGTCCAGGTCCGTCGGTTTCGGTCCCAGGCCGTCTGCACTAAGGGGAGGTGTACTAAAGGGAGGTTTGTCCACCGCCGATTCAACCGGCGGCGCGCCGACCCGGGAAGGTTGGGGCCCCCCAGACGGGGTCGGAGTAGTAGATGTGGTCGAAGGATCGCTGCGCATCGCCGGTGCGTCGACGACTGGGTACGACGTGGAGCCAGAACTGATCCACGCCGATGGCGCTGGTGCTCGTCGGTATCGTTCAACCACTCCCCATCCCCATCCCCTTGGAGACCTCCAAATTGCCACCCAAGTTGGGGATACACCCCTCGAAGCCCGAAGAGCACGGCCTATATCCCCATCTAGGGGAGTAAATCGGCCAGTTGGGCCCAGGCCACGCCAGTGGGGATGGGGATCGGTTAAACGATGCTCAGGTGCATCGCCGACGTCGCCGATGCGTCGCCGGTGCATCGGCGATACATCGGCGCTGCATTGGCGATGCCGCGCAGTCCTCGGACTCGGATCCCATGCAGGAGGGCTCCGGGCAGGCAGAGGTGGCGAGCCCTCCAGGAGGGCTCAGGAGGCCTCTGGCCTTCGGAGAAGCTTCCTGAGCTTGCTCTGAAGCCCCGCCGCTCCCCTCGGCGCGCCGCCAGAGGATCAAGGCTTCTGGAAGAGGTTGGCCCTGCTTTCGGCCTCCGGGGCCCTCCAAAGGGGCCTCGGAGTCTTCCGAAGTTCCAGAATTTCGGTGCCGTGAGCTGCAGTTCAGCAGGGGGCCTTGTCATTCAGTTCATGTTATGGTCGATGCGTGTGACAGCTTGTCGGATCGTTCGCGTTGTCCATCGTGTGTATAGATGTATAGATATACATGGCAGAGAGAGAGAGAGAGAAACAACACAAACGAGATAGAGAGAGTGCGAGGGAAACAGGACATGCGTGCATATAGGAAGTAGCAAATGCAGCAGGACAGAGTACATGATATGGCATGCAGCATGCAGATGCTTATTATGTGGAAATACATACGCACATATGTATATCGAGAGAGGTTTTCACATATGTCTCAGATATATACGTATCTATATCGATATATATATATATACATATATATAGGGAGAGAGAGAGAGAGAGAATGTTATAGGGTTCACGGCATCCTGAGAGTAAGGGACAGAGGGAGAGAGAGAGAGAGAGAGAGAGAGCGACAGAACGACAGAGAGAAGGAGAGAGAGAGAGTGAGAAAGCAGGAGAGAGAGAGAGAGAGAGAGAGAAAGAGAGCACGCCGATGCGTCAAGAGTCCGTCGGGGCGTCGCCTTGTCTAGCGGGGCGGGCGCCCGACGTTTGCGGCTAGCGTTGCAGCGATTTGGAGCGAGCGGCAGAAGAGAGGCCTTCCCCATCCGGCGTCCACTCCCGTAAGTTGCATCATCGGGGGGCCTCTCCCGTAAGTTGCATCCGGCATCCCCAAATGGGTGGTGCATTTTCTTGTTGTGCCCGACGCGGGCTCGATGCGGACTCGACGCGGATTTGGCGTGGATTCGACGCGGATTCGACCCGGATTCGACACGGATCCCCCGAGCCCGGCACGGATTCAACGTGGATAGGGCCGCGACGGGACAGACAAGGTCCCCCGAGGATGCGAGAAAACATTATCTTCTTCATCCCTCTCATCCCTCCTCCTCGCCTCCGACGCCGCCTTCTTGTGTTCCTTTGCCTCCCCTCATCTTCCTCCGCATGCTCAAAGGGGGGGGGATGAGGAGGAGAAGAAGGAGGAGGAGTACCAGTGTATACCCAAGACGAATGAACGATGTTGCAATCATTCCTCCCTCCAGATGCCCTCATCATAGGTCCTGCAAGAATTCGCATCCTTTGCGAGAAGTGGCCCATTAGAAGACAGCCGTCTGAGACGCTTCAATCGTGCGAAAATTCCACTCCTTGGACTTCGACTTCACAGAGATTTCCTGACTGTCGCGTCTTGTCAATCCGAAACCACGCATTAACATCATCCCTGGGATTTCAACACCGCGAGTCTAAGTGACTGTTGCGTCCTGGCAGTCCTAAATCGTGCCAGAAGGCCAGTCCTGGGAGCCCGACCGTACGAATCCTTGACACGGCTGCAAGCTGTTACGTAAGACGAATGCGCGCGGCGTTGGGGCGATAGCTACATGTTGAAAAGCGATCGCCCTCCGTTCTTGGTTGCACATGCATGTGAACGGCGCTAAGGCGAGAGCTACATCTTGCAAAAAGGCCCGTCCTCCATTCGTGGAACTGTTGCACACGTTTGAAAATGGCCGTCGTGCTGAGGCGAGGGCCACATTCTGATATCGAACCGCCCTCCATCCGTGAAACTTCTGCAACTCTCAACCTTCCGGGTCATGAAGGGTGAGGAAGACTCGGGCGAAACGGCCGGCACGCTCCACTCACGCGTCCGGGGTGCGACAGGAAGAAGCCACTTGCACGGAGCAAGGATGGAGCAGGGGGAGGATGAGGAGCACGGGGAGGACGGGGATGGAGGACAGGAAGGACGGGGAGGACGGGGATGACGGGGACGCTGTCCCCCTCTTCGTCGTATTTCTCGTCTTCGTGCTCGTCGCTTCCCACTGCGATCCTACCACCCGCTCGAGCGGCTCCTCCCCCCGCCCCGTTCCTTCACGCGCTGCGACGAGGTGCGGAAGCGGCACGTGGACGACCGGGCGCTGTGGGCAGCTCCACCGGTTGCGCGGGGCCGAGGCAGCGAGGCTCAAGGAGGGAGGGGTGGGGATGGTGGACGAGGGGTCGGTCGGACTCGGCATTGCAGCAGTCTGCGCGCCGTTCTGCTGATGGGCTCACACCCCGTGAGCCAGGGGCAACATAACTCTTATTCCGCACGCCATCCCCTCAAAACGAGGAGGGGCACCCAGCCCTGAGCCTGAGCTTGCCATGGGGCACCAGGCCCGCCCGGCACAGAGCAGGAGCAGGGGCGGCTGCGGAAAGGCGCAAACCTCAGAAGCGAAGCAAAAATACAAACAAATACGAGGGGGACGGTGAAAGCAGCAGGAGGAGGGAGGAGAAGGAGCAGCGACCGCAGCAGCAGCAACAGCGACGCCACCGCGCCGAGCGGCGGCGCGCCCCCGTCAGGGAACGATGATAACGATGTACGTCGGGCTCATGCGGTGGAGCCTCTAACCGCACGGTGGAGCCTCTAGCGAAAGCAGCAGCGCCGTCGTCGGAGTCGGAAGCAGATACTCGAGCTCGTGCAACTGGTGCTAGTAGCGCACCAATCAAAACGCGCGGCCAAAATCTTGCCTCCAAACGATTCCTTCCCTCAGCTGACGGAGGGAAGGGAAAGGGCCTGGCCGCGCCGATGTTATGTGGAGAATCATTGCAAATGACGCTGCAAATGGGCTCGTCCTTGGGGTCCTCGGTTGGGGTGGGGTGCTCGGCGACACGATTCACGATTCTGTGGGGGCTCTGCGTGGGGCAGGCTCCGTCCCACAAGATGCACTGGGGAATGCAACGAAAATGTCACGAATTTCGGTGTCGCACGGTCTGTGAAACTACAGCTCTCGCACGCCGTGCGCTCCTGAGCTGTCTTGTCCACACTTCAGCGGAGAGTTGTCTGGAGGCCTTATGTCGGTCGGTCGCGGACCTGGGCCTGGCCAGGAACGATCGTCCAGCAGGGTAGGCGACGAGGGCGGCAGGCAGCGGCCTGAGGCGATAGCCCCAATCAATTGGAGAACCCAGTTTCATGCCGCAATCGTCGCTCGACCGCGACCGCGACCGCGACCATAATTCACGCCCGTCAGCGTCAGCTTCACGATAGGTCCCTCCATGGTCGAGCCTGGCGCCCCCGACGGTGCGACGATGGCTCCAGAGTGGAGTCGAAACTGTGTGTAGGTGGCGCCGTGGGGCTTGGACCGATCAAACCGTATGTATGCCCTGGCGGAGCGTTGTGCAACAAGATAACAACCAAGATGTCCTGGACGCCGTCGCACGCGGATGGGCTGGGACAGCCGCCTCTGGCCGGGTTGACGTCGCCACACATCTGGCCAGGTTAACGTCACAAATCCATAAGCAAGAGCAGTAAGAGACACCACCAGTGGAGGAACGAC
>CAUYUJ010009935.1:457151-472151 GCA_963575745.1 Prorocentrum cordatum
GCGGCGTAGCGCACGCGGTGGCAGTATTGGCGACCGTGCCTCTAAAACGACGCCAAGATCGGGACAACATCGGATCGGGCTAACTCGAAATCTCTGAGAATCGGCGGGTTTGGAGGATGTATTGGGCGCCGCGGCCGCTCCAGAGCGTGCCGGAACGCTCTGAGAGCGCTCCGGAACGCTCTGGAGCGATTTATCCCGATCCTAGCCCGGTTTTACAACCAGGGCCGGCCGCACCCCTCCGAGTGCCCACTTGTCCGAGGAAGAAGCGGCGCCGTGGCTCTATAGCTGTTTTCCGTCACCCCTCTTGCCGGGCGGCATGCCGTCAGCAGGAGGACATGCCGGCCCGCCCCGCTATAGCCATTTGTGGGAGCAGCCGCCGCGGCTTGCGATCCCTTTCTCCCGGAGCGCGCTAGGGCGCTGGGCAGGATGTCTGCTGGAGTGCCCTCAGGTGTCGCCCGCCGGCAATGCTTCGGACTGCACGCAGACAGGACCCCCCCGCCCAGGTAGTCCCGGCTGGCCCCACAGGCCCCCCGACCCTGGCCTTCCAGAGAGCTATTTTTTAGCACTGGGACTCAAAAACCTAAAAAACTAAACGAAACAGCCCAAAACCAAGACGTAGAATAGCTCTGGGATGGGTTTTTCGGTCGGGTGCTATTTTTTAGCCCTCCTGGAAGGTCAGGGGAGTAGCCCCAGCTGGCCTCAACAGCCCCCCCCCCACCCGAGCAGCCCAGGGTGGTCTGCACACCCCGGGCGCCGCCTCTGGCGGCGCCCCTGGGGCCGCTCCGCGCCCCCAGGCCTGGGGTGCCGAGACCGCCCCGGGCTCTGCAGAGAGCGTGCTGAGGCCAGCCGGGACCACCTCCGACTGCCTGTGCGCAGCCCGAAGACGCACCGGCGCCGCCGAGCGCGGCCATCCTCGTCTGCCTCGGCGGCGCGCCCGGGGGGAGGCGAGGGGGGACGGGCCTCCAGACGCCCTCGGGCCTCCCGGGGAGCTGCTTCTGAGCCCCCCCCCCCTCCCGAGCCGCGGAGGGCTTGTCAGAAGACCAGATGGGCTTCTGAGAAGCTCCGCCGCCTTCTGTCGAGCGGGAGGTTGGGGGGGAGGAGGAGGAGGAGGAGGAGGAGGAGGAGGAGGAGGAGGAGGAGGAGGAGGAGGAGGAGGAGGAGGAGGAGGAGGAGGAGGAGGACGAGGAGGAGGAGGAGGAGGAGGAGGAGGACGACGACGAGGAGGACGAGGACGAGGAGGAGGACGAGGACGAGGAGGAGGACGAGGAGGAGGACGAGGACGAGCAGGAAGATTTCTGAAGTGAACCACTCTCACGCACCAAGGTGTGTGCCACAAAGGAAGCGGGTCATGGACCCCGATGTTTTCTTCTCCCTGAGACGACCAGCGGTTCAGCCTGAGCCGTGTTTGGTGCGGTCCCGGGGTTTACCTAAGTTGGGGGTGGAGAAGAGGACCCTAACGGGGCCCTTTATTGAGGGCCAGGGGCCCAAAAGGCGGCTTAAAGGGCCCCGATTCAAGGTCTCTTTCTTCGTTCCCATGTAGGTCACGCCCAAGGATCTCCCGCCCGCTGGGGGGGGGAGAAGAGGACCCTAAAGGGGCCCGTCAGCGAGGGCCCGTTTCGGAGGCAGCAGGGGCCCCGAAAGGGCCCCCAAAGGGGCCCTTTCTAGGGCCCGTTTCTGTCATCCCCCATGTGGGCCATCCCCCAGGACCACCCGCCCGATTCTGGGAAGACCTGACCCCTCTTGCAGTCGGGGCGCTGAAGAAGGAGCCCTTTGCGTTGGGGAGGGGCTCGGTGTTCCCTAATTGTTCCACACCTTGCCTAAGGTTGCCCTTAAGTTTTCGAGGGGAAGTCGAAGTTTTACTTCTGGAAAAGAGGGGGCTTGACTAGGGGGGGGGGGATATCCGGGGGGCATGATATTTCAGGTCATGGCGCGTCCCTGGCCCCCGCGCTGGGCCGCGCACGTGCCGCCGGTCTGGATTTCCCCCCCCCCCCCCCCTCTTGGACACCCCCCTCTTGGCCTCTCCCGAGAAGAGAGGGACCTCCCGAGAAAAGAGGTGTTCCTTAATTGGTCCACACCTTGCCTAAGGTCGTCCTTACGTGTTCGATGGGACGTCGAAGTTCCCCTTCTGGAAAAGAGGGACCTCGTTCCTTATTTAGGGTTCCTTTGGTCAACGCCTCGACCGTGCTTCCCCCCTCCGCGCGCCAACGGCTCCCGCCGTCCACCCCGCGAGGCGGCGGCCGCCGCCGCCGCCGCCGCGGCCGTCCCCTGCCGCGGCGGCCGCAGATTCCCGACACTTGCGCTGGCACCGCCGCGAGGGCGGAGGATGAGCAGCACCTGGGCTTCCAACATCCGGCAGCGAACCCTGGCCTTCCAGGAGGGCTAACAAATAGCACCCGACCTAAAAGCAGATCCTCTAGAGCTATTATGCGTCTTGGTTTCAGGCTGTTTCGTTTCGTTGTTTAGGTTTTTAGGTCTCCAGTGCTAAAAAATAACTCTCTGGAAGGTCAGGGAAGGAGGGGGAGAAGAGAGAGAGAGAGAGAGAAAGAGAGAGAGAGAGACGAGGCCCGCTCGGGAGGCGGCCGGCGGGACGCCTCCGAAGCCCCCGTGCCCTCTTGGGGGAGCCTCCTGGGAAGGCCCGCCCCCTCTCGCTTCCCTCCCGCGCTCGCCGCCAGAACAGGGGGCCCCAACAGATGGGTCAGGGGCAACGTTGCAGTCGGGGCGCTGAAGAAGGAACCCTTTTCGTTGGGGAGGGGCTCGGTGTTCCTTGAATGTTTCAAAGTTTGCCTCGGGCTTTCCTGAGGTTTTCCATGGGAAATCGAGGCTGAACTTATGGGAAAAAGGGGCCTCGTTCCTTATTTGGGGTTCCTTAGGTCAACGCCCCGACTGTAGGGGGGAGTCAAGCGCAGGGGGGCGATGGACCGACCCCCAGTCGCCCAATGATCGAAGATGTGAGTTCCGATGACCCGCCCCGCCCAGGACCGCGCGGATTCGCTGTCGGCGGCCCTTCGCCGACCTATCGGCGACAGATCGCCGATTCACGCTCGATGTATCCCCTCCCCCTCCTCCTCCTCCTCATCCTCCTCCTCCTCCTCCTCCTCCTCCTTCTCCTCGTTCCCTCCCCCTCCCCCCATCAAGGGGTCGGAGGATCGCGCCGCATCGCCGATGCATCGGGTTCTTTTGCGCGTCTTGGGGCCTCCTCGGGGCTTCTCGGGGCTTCTCGGAACGATTCTTGGGCCATCTTGGAGCCCTCTCGGGCCGTCTTGGGGCCCTCTTGGAGGCGTCTTGGGCTGTCTTGTGGCGGTCTTGGGAGCTTCTTGAGCCATTTTGGAGCGTCGGGAAGCCGAAAATTCGAGAACCCCAGACTCCTTCAAAAACCTGTTGTAATATCGACGGTGTTGGCCTCTTGGGGCTCTGTTGGGAGGCGTCTTGGAGCGCTGTTAGGGCCGTTTGGGGCCGTCTTGGAATCATCTTCGGGCGCATTGGAGCATTCTGGGCCTCGGCAGTACGCAGAATTTGCTAAGGTTTTTGGCCACGTGGACGCGAACATTGAATCATTTTCTTAAGCTTCGTTGCCTCGGGAAAACAATAATTTTACAATTTGCGACGGTGTGCGGAGTGGGGGGCGCGACTACGGTGTAATATACAAAGGGTTCTGGCTTCGGGGGCGAGACATTTGAGCAATTTGCAAGGTTCTGGGACGCGAATCTTGTGCAGTGTACGAAGGTTTGTTGCTTCGGGGACGCTGAGCTTGCGTACTGTACGCGGATGTGTTGCCTCGGGGGGCGCAAGAATTATATAATCTGCGAAGGCAATGGCCTCGGGGACGCGAGCATTGCATAATGTATGGGGTGTGTGGCCTCGGGGACGCAAACATTGTAATTCGCGATGCTTATTGGCCTCGGGGACGCGAAGATCGCGCGATTTGCATGAGGTCTCGTTGCCTCGAGGGCACAACTGTGGCGTAACTTACGGTGGACCCTGGCCCCAGAGGCGCGAGTGTAGCGTCATTTACGGGTGATCTTGGCCTCGGGGCGCGAATATTGAATCTTTTACATGGAATCGTGGCTTCGGGGACGCGAACGCGGCGCAATTTGCAAGGGATCGTGTCCTCGTGGGCGCGAGCTTGGCGTAATTTACAAGGGACTATTGTGTCGGGAGCGCGAATCTCAAGTGTTTTCAAGTGTCCCACCCCCCGCAGGAATCGAGACAACGCGACTCGAGGGTGGTAACCGGACGCTTTTCGGCTCCCCCTCCTCGCGCGGATTTCAACGGTTTACATTAGGGAGCAGAAGGCAGGACTGTAACACTGGAGACTGGCAACTGGAACTGGTGCATGGTACTGAAACCTAATCCTCGCAGCCTGATGGCCCCACAGGGGGGCTGGCGGATTTTTCTTCCAACATCCGCCTGTAGGAGAACATGCCAGATCTAAACCTGCGCGCGCGGGCGGAGGAAGAGAACAGCAAGGCCGAGGTGGAGAGGGCCACGAACGAGGAGCGCCGCCGCCGCCGCCGCCGCGTCCTCGCCCTCGCCCTCGCCCTCGCCGCCGTCACCGCCGTCGCCGTCGCCCTCGTCGTGGCGGTGGTGGTGGTGGTGGTGATGGTCGTTGTCGTCGTCGTCGTCGTTGTCGTCGTCGTTGTCGTCGCCGTCGTCGCCGCGTCGTCGTCGTCGTAGTCGTCGTCGTCGTCGTCGTCGCCGTCGTCGTCGTCGTCGTCGTCGCCGTCGTCGTCGTCGTCGTCGTCGTCTTCCGCGAGGTCGGCTCGCTGCCTCGCGCCGCGGTGCCCCGAGAGGGCGCCCGGCTGGCGCTCGGCTGCCCCACCGTTGGACCGTGTCGCGCGGGTCGCGCCTGGGGAACGAACGGCCGCCTTGCACGCCGCCTGGCACGCGCCGCCCTGCCCTTCCCCGAGTTGCCCAGACCTCCCACATCCCAGACCCCCTCGAGCAATGAAAAAATCACGACGGGAGGTTTCCCTTTCTTTTCGGCCTCTGGGGGCCCTCACCGGGCCTCGGGACCGTCAAAAAACGACTCAGGATGAAAAACCGGTCCCGGTCGAGATCTCTGGGGGTCGACGTCATGGAAAAATCATGACGTCGGGGGTCTGGGGTGCTGGGGCCGGAGGACGGCGACCCCCCTTGCGGGCCCCCTTTGGGCACTGGCCCCGTCTGTAGCCGTTTGCTCGAGCCTTGCCGCTCGAGCTCGGCGCCGGGCCGGCCCCGCCCCGGCGCCGGGGCCGGCCGCCGCGCGCCCCAGCAGCCGGCGGATGGCCAAGGGCGTTATCTCGGGGCGTTAGTAAGGGGGGGGCGATCAATTGGGGGTGATGGGCTTGTTTTTCACCACCACCACCAGAAGTCGAAGGGGGGAGGGGGTCCTCCTCCCCCTCTTTCTCTTCCTCCTTCCCCCCTCTAACTTATGGTGGTGGTGGAAAGCAGGCCCATCAGGGGGGGGAGGGGGGGAAACGTGCACGTTTCGTGGGGGAACGGTGACATGAGCGCAGATTTCTTGAATCCGCGCTGGACCCTCCTGGCGGAGCCTCCAGCGCCGCCCCTCCGGCGCCGCCCCTGGCGCGCTCCGCGCGACAGGGAGAGTGGTCCAGCGCAGATCTAAGAAATCCGCGCGGAGCGCTAAAAGTTTATGTGTAGGGTGTTTGTTTCTTCTACGAGTGCACCTTTCGTGCCCCCGTTTTGGCTCCAGGGGGACCCTTTCAGGACCCCTTCAGGGCACAAGAGATGCACCTTTCTTCAGCCCCCTCTTTTATCGCGCTCCCATTACTCGACGCCCGACTGTCTGCGGCGTCTCAGCTCGAAGAAGAAAAATCAGCACGAGCACAACCTGTCGCAAATCCGCGCTGACTTTTTGCATCGGCGCCGGGCCCCCCTGGCGCGCTCCGCGCCCCAGGGAGGGGGCCCAGCACAGATCCAAGACGTCAGCCTGGACTTTGACAGTTTATGTTGAAGGCGGGCCTGTCCCTCTACGGGGGGAATCATCAAAAATAGTAAAAAATAGTCTGGGGACCATGTTTTGAGTATTTTTGGGCATCTGTTGAGCATTCGTTTCGTATTGTTTTTCTGTTTCGTCCAAAATCCCCCTGCAGGGGGACAGGCCCGACCTGACGTTGGTGCTGCTTTCTCTTCTCCTGCCAGCGCTTCTCCTGGCCCTCCTGCTCCCGCAGGCGTTCCGGCACGTGCTCTACCCCCTCGTCCTGAAGGACTTGGTGTCGGCCCCCAGGGATCTCGGCATGCGGGCGGGGGGGGGGGAAAAAAACGGCCGCTGCCGCCGTGTCCGCGGGAGGAGGTCGACGCAGTTTTTGTGGCATCGTGCGCAGGACGCACCTCAGGGGGGAGCAAGAGCACACAGGCACGATGAATCGCCGATTCCAAAGAAAGTATGCGAAGATATGGGATTTTGGGGGGGGGAAGACGACAACCCAGACAAAATTGGGAGAATGTTGGGAACCCTGTTATTTGTGTCTATTTATTTGTGTGTCCCAGGGCCCCTTTAGCACTGGCAACCCAGAACCCCTCGGGCAATGAAGAAATTACGGGAGGTTGTTCCGAATGTTCGGCCCCCGGGGAGAAACCGGTCCTGGGGAGTGGGTCGAGACTTCTGGGGATCGACGCAGCGAAAAAGAGCATGACGTCGTGGGTCTGGGAACGTGGGGCCCTCTGCGACCTCCAGGCAGATCCTGGGCTGCCCTCCTGCCTACCAGCCTGGAACATATCCCTATCCCTATGCTGGACATCTCCTCATCACGATGCCAATCTTAGGGATTCCCTTATTTTTTGAGGGCGCATTCCTAAGATTGTCATCGCCGTTCGGCGTGTCAATCTTGGGGATAGGGGTAAGCTCGAGGTGCTGGCCGCCGGCAGGCCAGGCCCCGCAGGCATCTGTCTTGGCATCGCTCGGAGGTGTGCATGTTTTTCCTCGGCGAGAACCATCGAGGACCATCCTGGACCATCGAGCCAAAACAAAAACACGCACGACACCGAACAATACACAGGGAATGGACGTCCGAGCGACGGCAAGCTATCTGCCCTGGGGCGGCGCGGCCGCCGGTGGGGGGGGCCGCCCGCGCGGAGCGCTCGGGGCCTGCGCGGGACCAGCAACGGCGGAGCCGGGCAGGTCCCTCGACGGGAGGAGCACACTCAAAGAGTGGTAGGTTAGAGATTTGGGGACGAGGTTTCGCGTCTTGTTCGGCTGCGTTTGAACGTGTTTGGAGTCTTTGGACGTCGGCTTCGGCCCCGCCTGATTCCGAGGCTTTGCCTCCTCCCGGCCTCGTTCTGAGGCTGCGCCCCCCTTTTCCTCCCCCATCTCTGTTAATTCAAGCTTCGCGCGGCCCGCTGAGCTTCGACCGGAAGAGGTGCGCTCTCGACCCGCGAATCAAAAAACGTGTTTGGAGTCTTTGGACCGGTGTTCTGGGAACACATGCTTGAAGTGCGAGCAAGGAAACAGAAGCATACCAAATCCGCCTGTGGGGGGGCATGCCCGACCTAGCAGTGCAGCAGCGGCTGGCCACCGTGCGAGGAGGGAGAGGGGCGAGGACATGGGGGAGCCCCGAGATCCTGGCGCCTCGCTTTTTTTCGAGCCCAGCGTTGTCGCCCCGATGCGGGCCACGGGACCCTCACAGATCCATTTGGCTCAAAGTTGTGGAGCCCACAACCCGGATAGCAGGGCAACCGAAGGGCGTGGCAAGGCCTGGCGAACAACTCTGGAAGGACCTGGAGAGAGCTTCCGAAGGACCTGGAGAGCTTCCGGGCACGCGTATTGGGGAACGCTTGGAAAAGCTCCTTGGGGACACGCCGCATGTTCAAGCAGCCTGCGCCGAGGTGTGTGTGGACAGCCGCCCGAACGATATCTCTGGGGCTACCCTGCGGCTCCGGCTTCTTAATCTGAAACCCCAGATCTTAGCTCACTGCGAGCTATGCGGGAAAATGGGAGATGGGGCCGGGGTCTCAGTCTTAGGTCGGGCATTTCCCCCTACAGGCGGATTTGGGGCGAAAAATGTAGAACTACTCAAAGCATGCTCAAATTTAGCCAAAGAGTAGTCGCAACATCGTCCCCATATTGATTGTTTATTGTTGAATGTCCCTCCTGTAGAAGGACATACCGACTTAACTCCAGTCGTGTTTTTTTCTCTCTGTCGACGTCTCAGATCTCCTGCCCGTCAGGGACATGGCCTGGCCTGCCTCGGTAGAGACTCGGCGGTGGTGGATGCTTTCCCTCCGCCGAGACATCGGCAAGCTCGGCGTCCTCTCCTCGGAAGAGCTAGCGGCAGTGTACCGTCAAAACTGATAGTGACGATGATCGATTTCCCAAGGGTACCCTTGCATCCTTGCCTCTTCGGGAATATCAGGTCCATCCTCAACAATTTTTGATGACCCGCTGCGCTCGAAACGCTTCTATGAAGGCGTCCAAGGTGATCGCTTTTTTATTAATTGTTTTCCCGATCGGCGCAGGCCCCCAAACGCCCCCCCTCCCCCCCGTAGCGTAGATCTTGGCTGTTTTGTTGGCGCCTGTTTCGAGCGGGTGGATTCCCCCCCAGCCACCTTCCCGAGGTTACCCTTGCATCCTTGCCTCCTCGGTCATCTTCGGTCCATCCTCATTAGTTTTCGATGGCCCGCCGCGCTCGAAGAGCTTCTGCACGGGCGCCCCAGGCCTTTGCGGCCTCAGCGCGCATCCCTGCTATCAGTTTTGACTGTAGCGGCAGCGTACGCGGGCAAGCGAGCCCTCGTCGTCGGCGGCACGCGGGGCGTCGGGAGGGGCCTGGCGCTGGCCCTCGCCGAGGCAGGCGCGCACGTGGCGGTCGTGGGGCGCTCCGAAGGGAGCGGCCTGTCCGTCCTCAGGGACCTCCGCAGAGCGGCGCCCGAGGCTCCGGAGGATCGAAGAAGGAGAAACCAGGGGTGGACCTATAAACGGTGCTTTGGCGATGCCGTGGGCCGTTCTCGTTTCGATGTCGTTTTGCGTTTTGAGGGCGGATTGAAGACAAAACGAGGGAAAACGACAACAAAACGAAAACGAAAAACACCGTTTAGGTTCAGCCCTGGGACAAACAGCACAAGTCGGGGGCCCCCAAACGGGGTGGTGACCGCACAGTGCGGTGAGTCGGTGGGGATTCGGGGTCACCGCACGGTTTTGGGACTCGGGCCTCGTTCTCCGAGGACGTCTCGGGCGACTGGGGCGTCCGAGGTCCCGAAACCGTGCGTTGATGCACCGTACGGTGCGCGGTCTTGGGAGATTTCGAGGTCACCGGACGGTCTGTCACCGCACCGTTCCAGAGGATCGAAGAAGGATCAGCATCGGGGCTCAAGAGACGGGGGTCAATGCAAACGGGGGTCAGCCAGGGCACGGGATCCTGCAGGATCATGCGAAGTCCCCCTCTGGCTGACCCAGGTCAGTGAGCCGCTCGAGGCTACGAGGCGGCCGCGCATATTGGCTGGATCCGGTTTGCGAATCCCTTTCGTTGCAGTTTTCTTTCCTGCATTGCAGTGCTTTAGTCTCCTGCTGACCTCGGTCTGGTTGACCCGGGTTAGCAGATCCCCGAAAACAGCGTAAGCATAAACTTTTGGAGTTCCGCTCGGATTTCTTGGATCTGCGCTGGGCCCCCCTCCCTGGCGCGCAGAGCGTGCCAGGGGCGGCGCCGGAGGCGCCGCCAGGGGGTTGCAGCGCAGATCCAAGAAACTTGCGCGGAGTTCCGAAAGTTTATGTTTATGCAAATCATTTATCCTCTGGAGGAGGCCTTCTGCTACATTCAGGGCGACCTGGGGACCACAGCCGGCTCGCACGCTCTGGTTCGGTCGTTGTCCAGCGACGCGGAGGCGAAGGGCAGGTTCGACTACCTGGCAGCCACGGCTGCTGTGTTTCCCGACTGGGGTTCCCCACTCAAGCAGGAGGACGGGCTGGACAAGGGCTTCTTCATCGCCGTCGTGGGCCGTTTCATCCTGTACGACAGCGTCGACAAGTTCATGACCGTCGACCCCAAAGGGGGCCCGAGTCCACACGTCCGCGTCCTGAACGTGCTGGCCTCGGGCGGGAGGATGAGCGGGCTGGACCGCGAGGTGGCCACTGGCGACTCGACGAGCACAAGCCTGTTTTCCAACATGATCACGTTCGCCGTGGGGAACGAGATCATGCAGATGCTGCTCGAGCAGGGGAAGCTGGGGTCCAACTTCGGCACGACCCGTCTGTCGACCCACCCGGGCTTTCTGCAGACCGACCTCCACCGCGGCCAGGGCCTCCTCTTCGACCTGTTTGAGAGCCTGATGGTGCTCGTGAACGGTATCTCGGAGGTGACTGCGGGACAGCGGCAGGCGAGCATCCTTGCATCCACCAGGCTTGAAGAACAATAATCGGCACACGCACGAACTTTGGGAGCTCCGCGTGGATTTCTTGGATCTGCGCTGCAACCACCTGGCGGCGCCTCCGGCGCCGCCCCCGGCGCGCGGAGCGCGCCAGGGAGGGGGTTGCAGCGCAGATCCACGAAGTCCGCGCGGAACTCCAAAAGCTTATGTTTGTGCCAAGTTGTCTTCCCCTGAAGGCTGCACGGCGGGGCGCTGAACTACGTAGACGACGTCATGCAGGGCCGCAGCGCCAGCGCCGAGCTTCAGCACGAGTTCGATCAGCACTCCGATTGGCTGCGGCAGCTGATAGAGCAGAAGCTCCGGTAGCAGTCGTGCGGGCGACTCTTCCCTCGTGCAGTGGAGCAGTATCTAGTGTCGCCTCATAGTTTCGCCTGGTCGCCGCTGGTGACCCGCACATGACTGGCAACTCTGAAAGGGAGCCTTAAATCGGGCCTGTCCCTCTACAGGAGGATCATTCAAAAGTAGTAAAAAATAATATGATTACTTTTTTTGTTTTACTATTTTCCAGCACTTTTGGAATATTTGTAGGGTATTTTTAACGTTCGTCCAAAATCCCCCTGTAGGGGGACATGCCCGACCTAAAGGGAGCCGCGGTACAATGGGTCATACCGGTCAAGCGCGCAGTCGAAGAAGTGGATATTTGTTGGCGCGGAGGGTCAGGCAGACCGCGGCTAAAGGAAATACCGGTTGGCTGGGAGCACATGTCAGATCGTTCACGCCTGCTTCTTCGTGTTGGCTCGCCTATTGCAGGTCGGCTTTCGCGTGACTCTGAGTTTGCTTGGTGCATTCTGCCGGCATATCATCGTCACCCGAAGGTCGTGATCGTTGCGAGTGGAAAAAGCTCATGTCTGTTTGTTCCAGGGAATGCTGGATTCGGAGGGCACCATCTTTTGCCAATCCTGTTTTCCACTGCTGGCATGATTGCGGCCACCTTAGGGCCTCGCCCATATCTGTATACGAGTACTATGGTTGTGAACATTTTCCATTTGGTGGTTCCATTGGGGGGGTGCGTGGTGGAGTAATTCCAGTGCTGCCAGGGAAGAAACTTCGAGCTTGTCACCACCAGCACCTGACTCCTTGGCAATCCCTGTGTGGCATAACTAACCTTCCACCTAAATCTGGCCACGCCAGTCACCAGTGGGACGCTGTGTTTCTCTAGCCGTTGCGACATCACCTCTGAGAACGTCGGAGGGAGTTTCCAGCTATGACCTGGCCTTTGGGGCCCTTCTCCGCTTGCAGGCTTCCGTGGCCCTCCCAGGCCATCTTGGGGTCTCCAGGGTTGGTTTGGCTGAGTGTGGGCAGTCGATGGGGGGCGTCTCGGACCGTATCGCGGATCGTTCTGAGACACCATGGAGGCCTTTTGGGATAATCTGGTGAAAAATTGTGCAGGGGCCCGATTCGGCTTCAGGCCCATTTCGGCTTTGTGCCCGTATCGACTTCGGCCCGTTTCGGTCTCAGCCCGTTACGGCTTCGGCGCGTTTCGGCTCGGCTTGTTTCGGCTCCGCCCGGTTCGGCTTCGGCGCGGTTCGGCTTCGGCCCGTTCCAGCTCGGCCCGTCTCAGCATCAACCAGGCTATGCGTCGGCCAGTTCCTGTTTCCCAGCCCGTGTGCGGGCGCGAATTCGAAAGCCGAGACGGGCCGAAGCCGCAACGGGCCGGAGCCGACACGGGCTGGGACGAAACGGGTCGGAGCCGAAATTGGCCGGGACGAAACAGACTGGATCCGAAACGGACCGAGACGAAACGCGCCGAAGCGGAAACAGGCCAGGACGAAATTCGGGCCGGACGAAAGGGAAGGATTGGGAAAGGGTGGGTTACGAAATCCCACCAGCCCTCTGGGCGTAGGTGGTCTAGAGCAGATCCTCTTCCACCCCTCCCTCTTCCCCCTTGGGGAGGGGTTTACCCCTCCCCCTACCCCCTCCCCTGGACCTGGACGGGGGGGGCCGCGGGTAGTTAGAGCGTCCAAGATGGCCCAAGACGGCTCCAAGAGCGCCTCAGAGAACCCAAGATGAGCTCCAAGATGGCTCAAGATAGCGCAAGATCGCTCACGATGGCTCCTAAGATGGTTCCAAGAAGCCCAAAGACGGCCCCAAGATAACTCCAAGTGGCCAAACAGCTCCCCAAGGAGGCCCCGAAGAGGCCAAAATCGTCCCAAAACCTAAGGAAAATCAATGATTTTTGCTTTCTCGCCTTTTCGCTTCCGATGGCCATCCGAGGCCTGGAGATGGCTCCAAGATGGCCCAAGAGGGCCCCAAGAGAGCCCCAAAAGAGCCCCAAGACGGCCCCAAGAGCGCCCAAGAGCACTCCAAGAGCGTTCCAAGAGGGGTCCAAGAGGCGATTTTAGGGGCTTCCGAGGGGGGACGCTAATTAAACCCCCCCTCTTGTTTGATCGACTCCCTCCAAGATGGCCCCAAAAGCGCCCCGAAGGCTCCCCAGAGCGCCTCAAGAGGGTCCCAAGAGGCGCCCAAGATGCCCCAAGGCGCCCAAAAAGCCCTCCAAGAGGCCCTCAAAAGACCCCCAAGAAGCTCCTTCCCCTCCTCCTCCTCCTCCTCCGATTCTTCCTCCTTCTCCGTCCTCCTCCTCCTCCTCCTCCTCCTCCTCTTCCCCCTCCTCCTCCTCCTCCTCCGACGACGACGACGACGACGACGACGACTCCTCTTCCATCCTCCCCCTCTCGGGGTCTGTGACAGCTTCCCCCGCCCTTTGTTATTCTGCATGCTCCCCGACTTCCCTGATCACCTCAACTCCCCTGAGCATCGTTTCTGGATGGGCTGGTGGGGATACGCGAAGCGTCAACAATTTGCTGCATACAGCTGGTTTCGGCCCCACCGAGGGGCCCATTCCTCGATACACAGCCGCCTCCGGCGCCGGGAGGCGCCGGGAAAATCAGCTACGTGTGCCGATTCTCACCCCCTCCCTTTGCTATCCCCCCTTTCGCCGGGCCCGAGAATCGGGCTAGGCCGAAACGCGACGTAGCCGAAAGAGGTCGATGAAGCCTAAACGGGCTGGAGCCGAAACGGAATTCGGGGCCCGTTTCGGCTCTGGCCCCTCGGAGGAAGACGGGCTCGGGAGCCTCAGCGGGACTCGGGCCCCTTCGGAGAAGCAGGTGCCCCTTCACCATCACCCTCATCCTGGCCTTACTCCCACTCGTTGTAAGCATTCGCCTACCCCATGTCCAGTATTAATCGTCCCCCGGGTCCGGTTTTTTCGGCACCTTTTTTGCAACTGGGGGGGCCCGGTTTATTTAATCGCTTCGCTCATTCCGCCGGCCCATACAGTCTCATGTCTGCCGTTTGCCCGAGGGCCTGGTGTCAATGCGGCGCTTTGGGGGTTCCTGGGGCCGCTTGGGGGACTCCTGGGGCGCTCGGGGGGGCATTTGGGGGGCCTCCTGGGGCCGCTTGGGGGACTCTTGGGGGCCTCCTGAGGGCCCCGTGGGGGCCTCTTGGGGCCTCTTAGGGGCCTCGTAGGGGCTTCTTAGGGCCGAGGGCTCGAAATGTTGTTTCGTGTTCCCTCTCTGGGGCCCCTTTGGGGGCGTTCTTGGGGCCCTCTTGGACCGTTTTGGAGGCTTCTTGGGCCGTCTTCGAGCCCTCTTGGGCCATCTTGGGGCCCTCTTGGGTGCCTCTTGGGCCCTCTTGGGGCGATCTTGGGGGCCTCTTGGGCCGTCTTGGGGCGTCGGGAAGCCGAAAAGGTGGAAGCTCCAAAATCTCTCAAAAACCTATGGAAAAACAATGATTTTTGCCTCCGGGGGCCCTATTGGGAGTGCTCTTGGAGGCCTCTTGGGGCGTCTGGGGGCTATCTTGGGCGTCTTGGAGCGATCTTGTGGCATGTCGGACCCCTCGTGTACCATCTTGGGGGCCTCTTGGGGGCCTCTTGGCCTTTCTTGGGGCTCTCGGGGACGTCTCGGAGCCCTGTTGGTGCGCTCATGGAGCGCTCGGGGGGACCCGGCCGGGACCCGGCCGGGACCCGGCCGGGACCCGGCCGGGACCCGGCCGGGACCCGGCCGGGGACCGGCCGGGACCTGGTCGGGGTACTTTTCGTCCGGGGACCCCCAGGGGCCGCCCCGCGCGCGCGAACTAGAAAATTGTTAACCAGTTACCGGAGATCTTAGCACGCCTCTGGCCCGTTGGGCCGGCGAATTAGGGCGTTTGCTGTGGATTGGAGCTTAGGGGGTCCGTTTTACGAAGGCGCCCCGTCGAAGATGGGGGTCCGGAATATGAGTTCGCATTTGGAGGGGGTCCGGTTTTTTAGTGCCGTGTTTGTTTTCCACCACCACCATAAGTTTGGTGGGGGGTCCTCCTCCTCCTCCTCCTCCTCCTCCTCCTCCTTCTCCTCCTCCTCCTCCCTCATCCTCCTCATTCTCCTCCTCCTCCTCCTCCTCCTCCTCCTCCTCCTACTCCTCCTCCTTCTCCTCCTCCTCCTCCTCCTCCTTCTCTTCATCCTCCTCCTCCTCGTCGTCCACCTCCTTCCCCCCTCCAACTTAGTTGGCCAGTATCATAATACCAGTGGCGGAGTAGGCGCCACAGCGAATGCAGCAAGTCATCGGCCGACAGCAAAGCCTAACCAAGCCATCCCGGAAACCGAAACGAATCAGAACCGTCGAAACAGGCCGAAGCCGAAACGGGCCGAAGCAGAAACGGGCTGCAGCC
>CAUYUJ010009935.1:477151-482926 GCA_963575745.1 Prorocentrum cordatum
CCTCCTCGTCCTCCTCCTCCGCCTCCCTCCCCCCCCCATGGAGTAGGTCTCGCCTGTTTCAGGCGCCTGTTTCGAGCAGGCGCAGTCTCCACCACCATCGGACACGCGCTGTTGCAAACAGTCACGTTAAGCAGAGGTCCAGAGCCAGACCTCCCCCCTCCCCCTCCCTGTCCTTTCCGCCCATGC
This sequence comes from Prorocentrum cordatum, assembly GCA_963575745.1. Lineage (NCBI taxonomy): Eukaryota > Dinophyceae > Prorocentrales > Prorocentraceae > Prorocentrum > Prorocentrum cordatum. Next base: position 477,338 of record CAUYUJ010009935.1, read on the forward strand.
AATGTCGACACGCCGAATGAGAAAACGTTCGCCATTCTCTGGCGAGGCGGGGCCCCGGGCCAGGACATGCTCGCGCCGTGGGCCAGTCGTGACGAGAGGTCTCGTGTCGTTTTCGGCCCCGGGGGGGCCGTCTCGCTGGTACCAGAGACCAGGCAGCATGCGAGGCTGCAACGCACCCTCGCGTCCCAACTCCCCTTCAAGAGCTCCCGCAAGTCTCAAGTCGGGCATGTCCTCTCACAGGAGGAATACTCAAGAGTGGTAAAGAAGTAATGCGGGGGGTGATGTTTCGTGCTCGTTTGTCTATGTTTTCGATTGTTCTTTCCGGCTATGTGTGACTGTTATTCTAACTTCCCCCTGTAGGAGGGCATGCCCGATCTAACAGGTCCGCCCCTTCAACACAAGAATGTGCCTCCCGCTACGTGACAGGGCGCAGGTGGGGCCTCCCCTTTTCACGAGGGCCCCGCTCTGAAAAAGGATGTGCCTCGCGACAGGTCCAGCGGAATCCCCCTCCTTCGATGAAGGAACCCCCTACCCATGCCACTGCTTCATAAGTAGATTCCAGATTTCGTAATAAAGGGAGGGGGGTCTCATTTCGGGGGGGGTCTCTTCCAGGCTATCTTGGAGGGCCTGGGGGGTCTGGGGACGATGTTTTGGAGGGTCCTCCCACGGGGGAGGTCTGAAATGGCTTGTCTTGGAGGGTCCAGACCCCCTCGCTTTTATTACGAACTCTGGAGTACATTCGTGGCCATGAACCACGAGGAGGTTTCAAGCGGCAGCTCGCTTAAACCAGGAGCCGCCATGGATCCGCGCAGCCCTTCGCGCGTTTAAGCTTTCTGGGGGTCGTTAATATTTGCCAGCGATTTGCCTGTCGGGCTTTCAGTGTATATGTTTGCCCCGGGCGCTGCCCTTCCCAGCAAGGCAGGACCTCGGGGTCCACCTCACGGGCACGGTGAGGTTGCCATTGGACTGTACATTGAGCTGTGGTGTTCCAGTCGTGTCCGAGGCCCTCAGACCCCTGGAGGCTCCTGGGGCTCCTAATACTGATGATGTTGTGGATGCATATATATATATATGTATAAAGAAAACAGCTTCGCAGATTCTCAGGCGATGAGGCCATTTTGAAAAGAGCAGCCCTCCACCCTGCTAGAAGCGGCACTGCCACAATTGCGCGCGCGCGGTGCAGAGGCGAGAGCCCCGCCCTGTGAACGATCAGCGCTCCATCCTTAAACAACTGCTGTAAGATTCTGGGGGCGATGTTTTGCGGTGCGACGGCGATAACCCCTTTTCGGCGGCGAGGGAGGGGGGGAAGTGAGAAGGAGAAGGCCTTCTCAGAAGGCTCAGAAGTCCCCCGTCCTTCTGAGAAGTTTTCTAGGCCTTCCCCGAAGAATAGAAAGACTTCTCAGAAGGCGCGCGGGCTTCTAAACGTCCCGCCGCCTTCTGAGAAGGCCTTCTCCTTCTTATTTTCCCCCCTCGCTCGCCGACGACACGATCTAATAAAATAAGTGTTAACTTTTGAACCAATGCGCGCGTCCCGCTAAGGCGAAAACATGAGTTTAAACATACTCTTCGTCCATCTCTGACAGTGTGGCAAACTTTGAGACAATGTGCGCGGCGCTGCGGCGAGAGCACACTTTTGAATGGCCCCTTTCCCTCAATTCCTGGAAATGGTGCAACTGTGCAAACCGAATCTGCCCGCGCTACGGCGAAAGCCACATTTTGAAAATGAACCGCCTCCATTTTAGAAGCTGCTGGACGTTTAAAATGAATGTGCGCGGCGTGAAGGCGAAAGCAACATTTTGAAAACCAGCCTCTGGCCATGCGTGAAATTACTGCAGCATGATCAAACAAATGTGCGCGGCGCTGAGGCGAGGGCTCCATTTTGAGAGCGATACGCCATCCATCAGTGAGGCTGGTGTGGTCGTTAAGCTTCAGGATCCTTCATGGTGAGAAACTTTCTGGCGAACCGCCAGGCCCGCCCTACCAACACGACAGGGATGAGTTATCTACAAGGGAAAGGAGTGCATAAGGAGGACAAGGAGAAGGGAGAGTTTGAGAAGACGGAGGAGGAGGAGGAAGAGGAGGAGGGATCAGGAGGGATGAGGAGGAGGAAGAGGAGGAGGAGGAGGAGGAGGAGGAGGAGGGAGAGTGTGAGAAGACGGAGGAGGAGGAGGAGGAGGAGGAGGAGGAGGAGGAGGTGAGGAGGAGGAGGTAGGAGGAGGAGGAGGAGGAGCAGTAGCATGAGGAGGAGGAGGAGGAGAAGGAGGAGGCCCCGCCCCCAGGCGGACTCGAAACTGCACGGCGCAGAGGACAGCAGCTCGGGCCGCTCCCCACTTGCAGCCCCCGCGCGCCGCCGCCAGCGATCGGGCAAAGCCGACGGGGTCACGGCTGCAAGCCGAGCAGCGGCGAAGCGTCTTGGCCCACCTGTGATTGGGGGATTTATAAGCGCACCAAAGAACTGTCTTGGAACCTTCTGCAGTTTGCGCGAAACGTTTTTCGAACGCATCTGACTGGGACCAGCGATCGGGCAAAACCGACGGGGTCACCGCTACAAGTCAAGCAGTGGCGAAGCGTCTTAGCTGGCGTATAAGCGCACAAAGCAGTGTTCTTAGAACCTTCTGTAGTTTGCGCGAACTGTTCTTCGAACGTCTCTGGCTGAGACCGTGTGTCGTCCACTCGGCTTTAGGCTTTTGTTATTGTAAACGGTCGGTCCCTCTCAAACAAGGGAGCGTTCCAAAAGAGTCGTCGTCCCCAGACCCCCGACTTCATGATTTTTTCATTCCGCCGACCCCCACAGTTCTCGACCCATTCCCTGGGACCAGTTCCTCATCCGGTTTTTTTTTGACAGTCCAGAGGTCCGGTTAGGGACCCTGGAGGCCGAAGATAGCGGAAAACCTCCCGTCATGATTTTCTCATGACCCGAGGGGATTTGGGTCCCCAGACTTCCAACGACTCGAGAAACTCGAGGCGGAGGTTTTTCTCAATTTTCGGTCTCATGGGGGCCCTCGCCAGGCCCTGGGACCGTCAACCGTCGCGACTCGGGATCAAGAGCCGGCCATGGGGAAAAAGTCAGGCCTCGAGTTCTCCCGTATAAGGGCAACTCACGACGTTGGATGTCAGGGTCTTGGGGAGTTGCGTGGAATCCAGGCCCAGACACCCTCGGGGCATGAAAACATCATGCCTGGAGGTTTTTTTCCTAAGTTTCGGCCTCCGGGTGCCCTTAACGGGCCTTGGGGCCGTCAAAAAACAACTCGGGGTGAGAAACGGGTCCTGGGGACCCAGACCCCCGACGTCATGATTTTTTCATGACGTCGACCCCCAGAGATCTCGACCCATTCCCCGGGACCGGTTTTTCATCTTGAGTCGTTTTTTGACGCTCCCGAGGGCCGGTAAGGGCCTCCAAAGGCCGAAAATTAGGAAAAACCTCCCGTCGTGATTTTTTCATTGCTCGAGGGGGTCTGGGAAATGGGTCGAGAGCTCTAGGGGTCGACGTAATGAGAAAATAATGGCGTCGGGGGTCTGGGGGAGGTTGCCATCTCTTCCTCGGCGGGAGGCCGGCGGGCGCCCGGCAGTGGCAGAGCGAGGGCGGCGCCGCGGGCGAAAGCCGGCGGAGAGTCGGCGGGAGGTGGCGCTTGTACACCCGAAATGGGCACCGAAGGAATGGGTACAACTCAGGAGGGGAAAAAACACAGACACAATTAATCGGCGATTCCCAGAAAACATGGGAAAATATGGGAAGTGGGGGGGAGGACACAAACCCAGAAAGTATGGGAAAATATAGGGGATATTTTTATTTGTGTGTATTTATTTGTGTGTCCCAGTTCCCCTTCAGCAGTGCCCAACAACAAATGTTGTCCCAAACCAACAGCGGCCGCTGTTGGACAGGCGGCCTCCTGTCCCGAAGGGACAGAGGCCGCGGCGGCGTGGGCAGCGGATCTTGTTCGAAATGAACGGGAACTGCTGCTGGGCATAGTGCCCATTCTTTCAGTACCCATTTCGGGCGTCCAGATCTGGCGGACGTGAGCGATGGCAACTTTTTGGATCCGGGTTTTTTCCAGAAGCCGCCGTGGGTGGCCGCCACTTCCACCTGAGGATTGAGGTTCGAGGGCCAAGGGGTTGGATGACGGCGTTCTCCGGAGCGGCTCTGAGGGTCACGTTGTTCCCATCGTACGTAGGAACTGCAATCCCAAAAGTAATTCCGAGCATCCCGAAAAGTATCGAAACAGTGTCTGCCCGCCACGCTGGCGAAGTGTCGAACGAGTATTGCCTCCCAGGGCCCGACACGTGAAAACCCCCCAGTTACGGCACTTGCTTGGTGCTCGAAATTCATTCTGGCGGTCATCCTTGAGATCCGACGTTTCCAGAATAATGCAACATCACAAAAAAAAACGGAGCCCTGGACCCCATCTTTCTGCGTCATTTTTTAGCCCGATCCATCGGCCCGAAATTGAGCGAAAACGCCCGGTGCGAAAAACATGCAACGCCAGGGAAGGCTAAGTACAGTCGACCCGCACAGTACGGACGGGCAACGTGCACAAGTGTACCCTTGCATCCTTGCCTCCACGATCCATCCTTGGCCAGTTTCGTTGGCCGCACCCCGCTCGAAAAGCTTCGGAGGGGGCGTCCAAGGCCCTTGCATCCTTATTGCGCATCCTTCTTATGGTACGGGCCGACTGTAGGCTGGAACACACCCTACTCCGAGTTTCTCACTAAGCGTCGGGGGGGCGTCACCCCCGCCGACAGCCCCACATCAACCCCCGTCGCGGGCAGCCACCGCGCGCCGAAGGCGCTCCGACCCCTGTCGCGGCGCGACGACGAGGCGAGGTTGACCCCCGTCGGGGGGGTACCCCCCACGCTCATTGAGAATCCCAGAGTAAGCTGAGGGGCTTTTTTGGGGCGGCGAGCGGGGGGGAAGTGAGAAGGGGCGGGCCTTTCTCAGAAGTCTCGGAAGTTCCCGGGTCTTCTGAGAAGTTCCTTGAGCTTTCCTCGAAGGCAGAGAAAACACCTCTCGGAAGGCGCAAGTGTTGCTGAGAAGTCCTGCCGCCTTCTGAGAAGGCCTTATCCTTCTCATTTTCTCCCCTCGCTCGCTGCCAATTTTTGGGGGGGAGGAGGGCGCGTCCGGAGGAGTGCTCCAGGAGGAGGTGGCGGACCCCCCCCCCTGGGCGCCAGGCCCCTCTGGCGCTGCCCAGAGAGCCGCCCCGCCCCCCCCCAAAAGGGCTCGCTTCGACTCCTCCGATGCGATTCGATCCGACTTCGACTTCGACGGATTCCGATTCCGACTTCCACTTCGACGGAGTCCGACTCCGATTCGAGTCGATGTCGGGTTCCGATCTGGACCCCGATGTCCCAATCGGGCCCCTCCTGCGCTGCCGGTGTCCGCCGATGCAGCTCCTCCCGACCTGGCAGTCGAGCTCCGCGGCTCCGATTCGGTTCGATCGCCGATTCGACTCGTCGACGCGATGCTGGGCTCTCCTGGGCCCCCCGCCTCCAGGGGCGGGAGGCAGGAGGGGCAGAGCGGAGGGGCGCCGGGGAGGCGGGGGTGTCTCAGCGGGGGTCCTCCTCCTCCTCCCCCTCCTGCTCCTCCTCCTCCTC
>CAUYUJ010009936.1:0-17500 GCA_963575745.1 Prorocentrum cordatum
TTGGCCATCTGGTGGCGTCCCTGTGGGAACCCTGTGCCAAGCTAGAGCGGCCAGGAGACTGGTGGACCCCAATTTTTTTGCTTTGTCGTCACGACGCCCCTGGTAGGCAGCAGAACAGAGACAGGGGCTGAGAGACAAGAGACATGGAGACGGAAGGCCACACAGGCACATACACATGAGCGCCACAAGACAAGACAGCAGCGCAGCATAAACATCGCAGCCTTGCGTCCCCCAAGGGGGCTGGCGGATTCTGCAGCAATGTTCGCACAGCAGAACTCGCGAATAGTTATTGCCCGACAGGGACTACGTTTTCACATAGGCTTGCGCCTGCCTCTTGCGCAATGTTTCGCCCAAGCGGTCATGCTCTCTAGAGCCAGAACCGTGGCGTTCGACACTCTGGGCATGATGCTCGAAAGCTGTCCAGCCTGCTCCGGTCTGCTTGTAATAACCATATTGGCTCCGAATCGTATCATAGCTTCGACACAAGCAGGCTGAGCTTTTGCAGTTTTTCGGTCGCAAATCATGGGAGCATGGCGTAAGTACCCTGTTAATTTTTCTTTAGCGTCGATTAGCGTCGATTAACGTCTGGGAGTCGATGCGATAGCGCTGATTTTGCGTCAGCTGGCGTCGATTAGCGTCGATTTAGCGTCGATTTAGCGTCGATTAGCGTCGATCTGCAAGAGCCGACAAGATGGTATGGGAGGCTCCCATGGTTCCAACATTGAATGCCCGTATGGTTCCAACATTTGGGCGATGATTTGGATCGCCCTCTTGCTTCGCCCAACCGTCTGGTAACTTTAGATTTGCTTTCAGCCTTGCAATGTCGAACACCCAACTGCACTACTTCATGTACGTGCTTGCTTGCACCACGCACCACTGCAAACAAGGATCCCGCACCACGCCGACATGTTTTTTTTCAATACCGCGGTATTGTTCCAATTCAGATCAAGGCCACACTTTTTTCCCGCGTTGATTGTGAGGGCCAAGAGAAGGTGAATTTCCAGGGAGCTTGCGCTCGCGATCGTGGTGTCGTCCGCATACTGGACATCATTGTGTACTACGTACGCCAGCTCCTAAAAGTTCATACCAATCTCTTTGTACAGCTTGCCAGTTGCCAATATTGAAAAACATCACAGCCTGAGCCATTACAAATACGTGCGGTGCAAGCGGACATCCCTGGGCTATTCCTGCTCGCTGTCGCCTGGTGCTGGAATCGCCTGCCGGTTCCTTTCCAAGAAAATTGTGGATCCGATCTATTGAAGAAATCAGTGTGTCACCGAAGCGTCAGTCCTGCATGAACGGCGAGGATGTCTCTAGCAATAGCGCGATTCCCATGGAACTCGTGAGGACGTCCAGAGCGATCGCGTCATTCCTGAGAATCGAGGGCGCGGTGTCTGAATAAATTGTGAAGGAAGTCCAGGGAGAGCGCGATTCTTTTGAGGAAATATCAGGCGGGAGCCGCTGTTGTAAAAGTTCGGGGGCCAAGAGCTCCAGCTTGGTGACCCAAGACTTCCCATAGTACGACACGCGGCAGGGTGAGAGCCCCTGTCGGGGCACTTCCATGGAAAAAACACGTGTCACCGAAGGGGAGGATCAGCTCAATCATTCTTTTGGAGCGAGATTTCAACACAACAACAACCCATATTTTAGATAGGTTCGCTCACATGCTTGCGTGTTAACCAACATGTATCTCCCAAATCCTCGATACCCGCCCTCAGTGCTTGCACTGAAGGGGTCCTAGCGGATGTTGAAGGATGTGGCGAAAGTTCCCCGCCGATTTTGGTGGCAGGCTGGGTTCCCTGGTTCCCGGGTTCCCGGTTCCGGGTTCCCAGGTTCCTGGTTCCGGGTTCCGGGCCGATTTCGGAGGGCGGCGAGGTTCCCGGGTTCCCGGGTTTTTGGTCGATCTTCTTATCGATCGGTCTCACTATCGATGTCATTACCCGCTTCTCGATCGATCTCACCATCGATCTCACAATCGATTTCACTATCAATCTCACAAGCGATCTCACTAGAGATCGCGTGAGCGATCTCGCGATCGATCTCACTATCGATCTCATTGAATCGATTTCTCTCTCGGTCTCACGATCGACCTTAACATCGTCCTCACCATCGATTGCACTATCGATTTCATTATCGATCTCACAATCGATCTCAAGATCCATAGTATCAATTTTCAAGCCATCCACTGATTGGCGATATCTTCCTTCCCTGCCACGTGTACTTGGCAAAGCCCCTAAGACAATAAGAACATACATGACAGAAAAGGGAGGGAGCGATGAGGAAGGGAGCGGGGGCCGGAAGAGAGGAGGGAAGTGCGGCAAGAGGAAAGGAGAGATGGAGGACGAGAGGGATCAGCACAAGGGCTTCGCAACAGGGGATGGCAAAAATGTCTCAGGCGAGAGTGCGGTTCCTATATAAATTCAGAAGGAAGTCCAGAGCAAGAGCGCGAGTTCAGAGCGCCGAGAAAGCGATTCGCGAATAGATTCTAAGCAGGGCTCACGCGAGGGCGCGATTCCTGGATCGAGTGCGTGGAATTCTCGAGTGGGGGCGCGCCTCTTCAGTGCACTGTGAGGAGGTATCAGGCCGGAGCCGTTGTGTTTGCAGTTCGCACCTGTTACCGGAGGGGCTGGGATCAACGGTATCCGTTCTCCAGCACTGACACCCAAGCAGAATTTCCGCCCGACGAAGCGCCAATCCAGCTGCGCACCCAGGCACGGCGTAAGACTGCCCACACCCCTCACTCAGACGAAGTTTTTTTTGCTCCTCCAGCACTCCCTGCTGGAGAGAGCGGCCCCCCCTCCCCCTCCTCCTCCTCCTCCTCCTCCTCCTCCTCCTCCTGCTCCTCCTCCTCCTCCTCCTCCTCCTCCTCCTCCTCCTCCTCCTTACAAAAAAAAAGGGACGTTCACTCCTCCTCCTCCTCCTCCTACTCCGCCTCCTCCTCCTCACTCCTCCTCCTCCTCCTCCTCCTCCCCCTCCTCCCTCCTCCTCCTACCTCCTCCTCCCCCTCCTCGCTGCCTCCCCTCCTCCTCCTCCCCCTCCCTCCATCCTCCTCTCCTCCTCCTCCTCCCTCCTTCCTCCTCCTCCCTCCTCCCCGCCCGGCCCCCCGGCGGCCCGGCCCGCCCCTCCTCAACGGTGACTTCAACCGCGTCCGGGACGTGGCCCGCCTGGCGCTGCACTTCGACACGGCGGAGGCCCTGCTCCTCGCCGTCCCGGAGGTGCTGAAGATGTTCGACGTGGTCTGTGTGGAGGAGGGCCGCGGGGGACCCAGACCCCCTCGAGTAATGAAAAAATCATGACGGGAGGTTTCTCCTAATTTTCGGCCTCTGGGGGCCCTCACCGGGCCTCAGGAGCGTCAAAAAACGACTCAGGATGCAAAGCCGGTCATGGGGAAAGGGTCGGGACCTCTGGGGGTCGACGTAATGAAAAAATCATTACGTCGGGGGTCTGGGGAGGGGTGGCATATCATGGGAGTCCTGTGCATCCTCTCAGTTATTCACGCTTGTACTTATGCCCCCCCCCGCTTGGTCTTTTCTGCTCCGCGTTCGTTTCTTCCTCTGTTCGCCCCCCCCCCTCCTGTGCGCCGATGCATCTGCGCTTCGTTCCTTTACGCCGCCCGACCTGTCTCGCCGCGGTCGCGATCAAAAAGTGTCCCCATCAGCCCATTCGGAAGCCCTGCCCACGAGGAGGAGGAGGAGGAGGAGGAGGAGGAGGAGGAGGAGGAGGAGGAGGAGGAGGAGGAGGAGGAGGAGGAGGAGGAGGAGGGGAGGAGGAGGATCCTCATTTGGCGCCTCTTGAGGCACTCTTGGGGCCTCCTGGGAGCTTCCTGGGGGCCTCTTGGAAGGTTTTTGGGGGCCTTTGGGGGCTTCTTGGGGGCCTCTATGGCCGTCTTAGGGCGTTCCTGGCTTGCCTGACGCCGTCGGGAGCCGTCTCGGGGGCCTGTCTGGGTCGTCTTGGGGCCCTCTTGGGGCATGTCAGGGGATCTTAGAGGCCATCTTGGGCGTCTTAGAGGCCTCTTGGGCCGTTTTGGGGCCCTCTTGGGGTCGTCTTGGTGGCCTTTTGGGCCGTCATGGGGTCATCTTGGAGGCCTCTTGGGCCATCTTGGGGGCCTCTTGCGCCGTCTTGAGCCGTCGGAATGCCGAAAAGAAGCAAATGCCACAATCCTTCAAACGCCTAAGGCAAATCAATGATTTTGGCCTCTTCGGGCCCTCCTGGAAGACCTTCTGGACGCCTTGTGGGCCGTCTTGGAGGCCTCTTAAGGGGGCCTCTTGGGCCGTCTTGCGACATCTTGAGGCCGCCCTCTTGGGTGCATCTTGGGCCGTCTTGGAGGCATCTTGGGGCCATCTTAGCCGTCTTAGAGGCCAACTTTGGCCGTCTCTCTCTTGGGGCCGTCATGGGGCCATTGTGGAGGCCTCGTGGGCGATCTTGGGGGCCTCTTGGGCCGTTTTGAGCAGTCGGAATGCCGAAAAGAAGCACATGCCACAATCTTTCAAACACCTAAGGAAAATCAATGATTTTGGCCTCTTCGGACCCTCCTGGAGGACCTCTTGGAGGCCTCTTGGGCCGTCTTGGAGGCCTCTTGGGGGCTTCTTGGGCCGTCTTAGGCCATCTGGAGGCCATCTCAGGCCGTCGTGGGTGCATCTTGGGCCGTCTTGGAGGCATCTTGGGCCATCTTGGCCGTCCTGGAGGCCATCTTGGGCGTTTTGGAGGCCTCTGGGGCCGTCTCGGGACCCCCTTTGGGCCCTCTTGGGGCTCTCTTGGGGCCCTCTTGGAGAGCCTTGGAAGGCCTCTTGGGGCCATCTTGAAGGCCATCGATCAAAGGAGGAGCGGGGATTACGTTCAGCCCCCCCCCGAAGAGGCCAACATGGGGCCAACACCTTAGTAAAACCAATGAGTTTGGCGCCCAGAGGGCTGGTGGGATAACGTTCAGCCCCCCCCAAAGAGGCCAACATGGGGCCAACATCTTAGTAAAGCCAGTGATTTTGACGCCCAGAGGGCTGGTGGGACATTTTTCGCCCCCCCCACAGAGGCCCAAATGGGGCCACAACCTGGGTAAAACGAGTGATAATGGCTTCCTCGCCGAGGCCGTTTTGGACGCCCTGACACCTCGCGGGCCCCCCCAAACAAGTCCAGGAGAGGGGTAAGGGGAGGGAAAACCCCTCCCCGTAGGGGACGAGTTTTTTTTTGGGAGGGAAGAGGAATCTCGTCAGACCACCTGTCGCCCAAAGGGCTGGTGGGATTCCGTCAGCGTCGATCAGCGTCTGAGAGTCAATGAGATAGCGCCGATTTAGTGTCGGTTAGCGTCGATGAGCATCGGTTCGCAAGAGCCGACAAGATGATGTGGGAGGTTCCCATGAGTTGCCACCGAACTTTTCATCTTCGGGGGACCTTTCCTGTCCTGTAAAGGGCAGTCTTTTCTTGGACTCAAGCGTGGGTTCGGCGCGGATTCGACGTGGCTTCGACGTGGCTTCGGCGTTGATTCGACACGGATTCGACTCGTTCGGCATGAATTCGACATGGATGCGACACGGATGGCTTGCGCGATGGGGCAGACGAGCCCCCCCAAGGTGCGCGCAGGAGGAGGGGGTAGGCGGGCCGAAGAGGGGGGAGGAAAGGGAGGAGGTGGGGAGGAGGAGGGGGAGGAGGGGCGAGGAGGGAAGAGGAGGGGGAGGGGGAGCAGGAACGAGGGAGGAGGGGCGAGGAGGGAGGAGGGCCCAGTAGCAGGGCGCCCCCCCCCCCCCCGGAAGCTCATAAGGCGGTAAGAACGACGACAATCACGAACAGATATAGGGCAGCAGCGAGTCAGGACACGCGCACACACCCAGGCTGCGAGCGGGAGGGGAACGGGAACGTGGAGGGGGTGAGGGAGGGAAGGAGTGAGGACGGGAGGGGGTGGGAGAGACGGGAGAGGGAGACGGGGAGGGCGGACAGGAGGGGATGGCGAAGGAGGGATTTGCAAGGGGCACGCTCGGAATCCAGCGGGTCGGACCACCTCCCTGGTGCCGCTTTTCCACCCCGAAGGATTTTTGTTGACGGCCCCAGAAATGAATGCGGCCCCTGCATGCACGAAGCCAGCAAGACGCCTGGGGGCTGTGTATGTGTTCCAGCCTGCATGCTGCCTGTAAGTTCTCCGCCCACCAAGCAGCGATCCCCACGGAGAATGAGACCTTAGCTTAGGATGCTCCTCCTGGGAGGTTGAATGCAGAATCGGCGCTGGTATATCCTAGGTCGAAAGCTGGCCTAATCTCGCTTAGCCCCCCGTAATCAGGCTTACAATCGTTCTGGCGAAGATCTCCCAGGAGTTGCCTCCGAACCGTAGCTGCACGCTCAGCTATCCGTGGATTTGGCGCCCACGTGCCCGATCCACGGATGCCTAATGCATATTGGCGTGCGGCCGAAAGGAGATGGAGACTGGGCCAGGGCCGGAGCCGAGACCGGGGCCGAAGCTGCGGCCGGAGCCGTGGCCGAGGCCAGATCCTGCCGCGACCGAGCCGCTCGTAGAGCATGGTCGTCGCCGACATCGGAGTCGAAGCCGAAGTCGTCGCCGTCGTCGCCGTCGTCGCCACAGCCATTCTTGCTCGGGGCCGCGCTCCGCGGGGGGGTGGGCGGTGCCGCGTTGGGGCGACGGGGGCGCTGGGGAGGAGGTGCCGGCGGGCGCCGTCGTCGCCACAGCCATTCTTGCTCGGGGCCGCGCTCCGCGGGGGGGGGGGGGCGGCGGTGCCGCGTTGGGGCGACGGGGGCGCTGGGGGGGGGGAGGTGTGCCGGCGGGAGCCGCACGTCGCCCGTGCTGGGCTGGCGGAGGGCGTGGACTGCGCCCTCGGGGGTGCGTGGAAGGGGTGGGGTGGTCATGTGGTTCCAGAAGGGACCTCCTCCTCCTCCTCCTCCTCCTCCTCCTCCTCCTCCTCCTCCTCCTCCTCCTCCCTCTCTCTTCCTCCTCCCTCCTCCTCCTCCTCCTCCTCCTCCTCCTCCTCCTCCTCCTCCTCCTCCTCCTCCTCCCTCTCCTCGTCCTCCTCCCCCTCCTCCTCCTCCTCCTCCTCCTCCTCCGCCTCCGCCTCCGCCTCCGCCTCCTCCTCCATTCCTTTTCCTTCTCCCTGTCGCACCCCGAAGCCAGTTTTTAGGGCGGGCCAGGCGTTTCGCCTGAGACTTCCTCACCATTCATGATTCTGAAACTTAACAGGTAGCAGCAATTTCACAGATGGAGGGATGGTGGGTTTCATAATGTGGCTCTCGCCTTAGCGCGGCGCAGATTCGTTTTAAACATTTGCAAGAGTTTCACGGATTGAGGGCGGTTCCTTTTCAAACTGTGGCTCTCGCCTAAGCGCGGCGCACATTCGCCAAAAAAGCTGAGAAGAGTTTCACGAATTCCCATCATCAACGTACCAGAAATTGGTCATTGGAAGGATTCAGGGCTATGCGGGTGCAGCAATTTTGTTGATTCTTTGTGTTGAAGTCCTAGGAATAGCGTTCTGGCACGATTCAGGATCTTCAAGACGCAGCAGTCAGGTTGATCCGTGGCGTCGGAATCCCGTTACCAATGTTCTGGCATGCTTCAGGGTCTTCAAACGGGTGTCTTCCAAAGAGGCAGTTCCATCAATGGAAACGAACCGTTGTAGGGGCCCATGGAGAGGGAGCTTGGAGGGAGGGTTTACTCCAACATCGTTGATGACTCTTGGGTTTACACTGGTCCTCCTCCTCCTCTTCCTCCTCCTCCTCCTCATCCTTCTCCTCCTCCTTCTCCTCCTCCTCCTACTCCTCCTCCTCCTCCTCCTCCTCCTCCTCCTCCTCCTCCTCCTCCCCCTCCTCCTCCTCCTCCTCCGCCTCCTCCCCCTCCTCCTCCTCCTCCTCCTCCTCCTCCTCCTCCTCCTCCTCCTCCTCCTCCTCCTCCTCCTCCCCTTCCGCTTCCTCCTCCTCCTCCTCCGCCTCCTCCTCATCCTCCTCCAACCTCCTCTTCCTCCTCGCCCCTCCGCCTCCTCCCCTCCTCCTCCTCTTCTTCTCCTCCTTCTCCTCCTGCTTCTCCTCTTCCTCCTCCTCCGCCTCCGCCTTCTCTTCCTTCTCTCTCTCCTTCTCCTCCTCCTCCTCCTCCTCCTCCTCCTCCTCCTCCCTCCTCCTCCCCTTCTCCTCCTCCTCCTCCTCCCTCTCCTCCTCCCTCTCTCCTTCTCCTCCTCCTCCTCCTCCTCTCCAACTCCTCCCCCTCCTTCTCTCTCCTCCTCCTCCTTCTCCTCCGCCTCCTCCTCCTCCTCCTCCTCCTCCTCCTCCTCCTCCTCCTCCTCCTCCTCCTCCTCCCCCTTCTCCTCCTCCAACTCCTCCTCCTCCTTTTCCTCCTCTCTCTCCTCCTCCTCCTCCTCCTCCTCCTCCTCCTCCTCTCCTCCCTCCTCTTCCTTCCCCTTCTCCTCCCCCTCCTCCTCCTCCTCTCTCCTTCTCCTCCTCCTCCTCCTTCACCTCCTCCTCCTCCTCCTCCTTCTCCTCCTCCTCCTCCTCTCCTCCCCCTTCTGCTCCTCCAACTCCTCTCCTCCTCCTCCTCCTCCTCCTCCTCCTCCTCCTCCGCCCGTTCCCCCTCCTCCTTCGCCTCCTCCTCCTCCGTCTCCTCCTCCCCATTTTCTCCTCCTGCTGCTGTTGCTCCTCCTCTTCCTCCTTCTCCTCTTCTTCGTTCTCGTTGCCCTTCTCGTGATCCGATGGTTGCGCAGGGGGGCTGCTGAACATCGATTCCGGTGCGCAGGCTGATACTGGCAACGCGAGCGAACCGCCAGGCGCTTTCGTAGCGGCAAAAAGGTGACCCCAGGGACAGGGACTCTTGAGACGGGCGATGCCGATTTCCCAAGGCTGCTCGGCTTCGCCCGCAAGGTCGTCGCGGGACGGGTTCACTCCATTTTAAAGTCTCAAACGCAACGCCGCGTTCTCAGAAGTCCCTTCCGCCGGCGTCCCTGTAGTACACGCATCAGATGGTGCCGAGGTGGGCGTCGGGAGGATGTCAGAGGAGCAAGAAGTCATGATACTGATGCGTTCCAGGGCTTTCACGAATTCCAGGATCTCCTGCGTTTCCTGATGTCCCACACGGGCTGCAGAATTGAGGGCTGCTGGATGTTCTGGAGATCCTGGAACGTATCTCGAACCAATCTTATCATGATTTTTGCCATGTCCTAGATAGGCTCATGGGGGGACGCATCGATAGGGCCCCGAGAGTTCACCCAGGCCCAGGACCGTGCGCATCCGCTAGCGGGGGCCTGTGGACGACCTATCGGCAGCGTATCGCCGATTCCTGCTCGATGTTCCAAGGTGGGTTATAGCCAGTGCCCCAGGGAAAGGGTGCCGGTTGGTGATGAGGCCCCAAAGCCAGATACATGATGGAAGAACTAGGCCGGGTCTGCCGTAGCCTTTTTTCCCAACCATCCTGTGGTGTTGGGTTCTCGTTTTGAAGAGGAGACTGCGCCCCTCGTCACCTCACCTCACCTCCCGCTGTCCCCTCCTCCCTCCTCCCTCCTCCCATCCCTTGCCTCTGCTCTCCGCATGCCCATCCCATTCTGGCACACCGGTCACACGGTTCGTGGCCCCATAAGGAGCTCCACCGAAGGCCCCAGTGGCAGGCTCCGCATGCGTCCCCCCTCCCATTTCGGCACACCCCTCACGAGGATCGTGGCCCCATAGGGAGCTCCAAAGAAGGCCCCAGCGGCAGGGTCCGCACGCGCCCCCCCGCCCATTTCGGCACACCCCTCACCAGGATCGTGGCCCCATAGGGAGCTCCATCAAGGGCTGCAGCGGCAGGGTCCGCATGCATCCCCCCGCTTATTTCGGCACACCCCTCACCAGGATCGTGGCCCCACAGGGAGCTCCACCGAAGGCCCCCGCGGCAGGGTCCGCATGCGTCCCCCCGCTTATTTCGGCACACCCCTCACCAGGATCGTGGCCCCATAGGGAGCTCCACCGAAGGCCCCTGCGGCAGGGTCTGTTTGCGTCCCCCCGTTCATTTCGGCACACCCCTCTCGAGGATCGTGGCCCCACAGGGAGCTCCACCGAAGGCCCCCGCGGCAGGGTCTGCATGCGTCCCCCCGCTCATTTCGGCACCCTCCTTCCACCCCTTGCCTCTGCTCTCCGCATGCCCATCCCATTCTGGCACACCGGTCACACGGTTCGTGGCCCCATAGGGAGCTCCACCGAAGGCCCCAGTGGCAGGGTCCGCATGCGTCCCCCCTCCCATTTCGGCACACCCCTCGCCAGGATCGTGTCCCCAATGGGAGCTCCACCGAAGGCTCCCGCGGCAGGGTCCGCACGCGCCCCCCCGCCCGTTTCGGCACGCCCCTCACCAGGATCGTGGCCCCGTAGGGAGCTCCACCGAGAGCGGTACCCACAACGCGGCACTCACGAGTGCATATGGCTGGGTCCTTCGCCAGGATAGGGTTGCAAGTCGCGGCAGTTCCAGTTCGTAGAGAGGGGCGAGGGGGGCGCCCCGCAGCAGACATTCACAAACCCAGGTCCCTCGAAACCCCGTCCGGCGCATGCCCGACCCAGGCGGGGTCGGGGAACGAGGGCGGCTGGATGCTTACATTTGGTTCTTCCCCGGGGCCGCTTGGATCCAGGCCTCCCCAACGGGGCCGGATCAGACGGGGTCGGAGGATCGCACCGCATCGCCGATGCACCGCCGATGCGGCTCGACGTGTAGCGGAGCCCGATTTCCTCCACGCGACGTCGCCGATGCATCGGCGATGCGATGCGTCGCGATCCTCCGATTTCCCGCTCGAAGCCCATTCGGGAGGCCCCTGTTAAAGCGATGTTGTCCTCTGGGCCGCCCCTGTGCCCCACCCCCCCATCCTCGCGTCAAGTCGGGCGTGTCCCTCTACAGGAGTATTCAAATTGTCGGAATCTGATTTTTCTATTATTTTTTGCATTTTCGGTTATTTTTTGGGGTATTTTTCATATTTTTCGTCCAAAATCCACCTGTAAGGGGACATGCCCGACCTGACCCTCGCGTCGCCCTGGCTCTCGCGATGAGCGGCCGCGAGGAGCACGGCGGCGTCGCCTCGCCACCCCCTGCGGACGGCTCCGCTGCCGGCGGGGGGCGGGTGGCGCTGAGGGTCGGCGGTTCGAAGGGGGCCTCGCCCTGCGCTCTTCGGTTCTTCCTTCGTTGTGCCCACGGCTCCTTTGCAAAGCGTTGGCTCGTCGATGCCACGGCTCGGCGGCCATCCTGCCTTCCGCCGTCTCGCGCTGCGGAGCAGCTTCGCTGTGGTGATGTGCAGTGCTTGAGGGTGAGATGTTCAGTTGCTTTGCGCTGTGGGAAAAATCGTTATTCCTTCGCTGTGGTGTTCGGCAAACTTCGATCAGCTGGGGTCGTAGCGTCAGGGATTTTCTAAAGGAGCGCACGGCGTGGCATTCGAGGCCAAGTTGAGGCGCCGTGGCCAACACATGAAGCTGCAGGCGCGTGCGGCCAAAGCGATGGGCAAGCAAAAATGGTGAAATGACGATGCGCCCGTAAGGGCGTGAAGAAACTAAGCAGGCAGCCTGTGAAGGAGTGGGGTGTATACACTGATAGCCAGTTCGTCCTTCCAGTGCGACTGCACGCTGCAGGTGGCAATCTCAGGGACCTCGCGTTTGTTTCGCTGAGTTGCGTTGTCGAGGATGGTTGGACAAAACGAAGGACGGGCTCCCACAGTTGAGACGCTGAGAGAAGGGTCAGATTGTGTTCGGTTGGGGCTCGTTGTTCATCAGATCCCTTCGATGGCTGTTACTCCAGCGCTCATCATACACCCAGGCACTTTGGGGCCAAAAAGGTGCTTCGGTCCTCACTCATTGTTCCTCGAGGTCGTTGACTGTAAGGACAGGGAAGGTGTCCGAGGTTGAATTTACAGTGTCTGATGCCCCTCGTGCTTAGGGCCCCCTCTCTCGGGGCCCCATCTTTGAATCGCCGATGAGAAAGTTCCTCTTATACGTCGACGGCTTCCGGACGGTCTCGGCCGATCTGACCAGGGGCACGACGTGCGGCGGGCTGCTCACCGTGGCGGCGTACGCACTGATCGCTGTCGTGCTTTTCTCGGAGCTGCGTGACTTCCTTGTTCCAAATTACAGCACGAAGGTTGTCATCGACAGGCAGAGGGACGAGGCCATGAGGATAGAGTTCGACATTTCTCTGTTCGACCTCCCGTGCAAGTACCTGAGAATTGGTGCGTGGGACAAGTACGGGAACGACCGGGTTATCAGCAATAACTCTCTCAAGTATTTCCCGCTGAATGGCACGGGGCAGACTGCAGGCACCACTTACACCACGGCGGAGATTGCACTGCTGGAGCAGGCCGACATGGCTGCGAACCTCACGGACGCCGAGATTTCCGAGATGGACTCCGATTGGTCGTCGAGCAGTGATCATTTCAAACACAAGGACTTTGAGGCAGCGGTGACGTTTCACGAGTATACCCTGGTGAACTTCTATGCCGAGTGGTGCTCCCACTGCAGACAATTCCACCCTACGTGGGTGGAGGCAACGAGTAGGATCAGCGAGAACATGCATTTTACAGATGGCAATGGGCGTTCAGCGATGGTGAAGCTTCTGAAGATGAATTGCGTGGACTTCAGCGAGACTTGCAGGGAGGCGAAGATACAAGCCTTCCCAACTCTGCGGCTGTACACGCGCGATGGCACTTTCGAGGTCTTTCAGCAGCACCGCACCATTGAGAACATCATCAGCTTCCTGACGACGTCTGTCAGGAATAGTCACTTGATCACCGCGCGGCACCACACGATCTTCAGCGAGGGATGCAGAGTTGCTGGGCACCTTGACGTGCCTCGTGTGCCAGGCTCCTTCCACCTCCAGGCGGAGCCTTTTCGCTTTGAGAAGGTGGACATCAATCCAGCTTTCACAAATGTGTCACACCTGGTACACCACCTCTCCTTCGGTGCCGCGGATGACTCGATGAGAGTAAAGGATACGATTTCCACTATGTCTTTTCAACGGATTCCGTTCGACATCCTACAGAACCTCATGCCCGTGGACGGCAGGTCTTTTGCGGTAGAGCACTTCCACGAGGCGCCCGAGCACTACCTGAAAGCGATGAGCGTCAGACTGAAGAATGAGCCAGTCCTTTATCAGCTGACGCACTCAGGCAGAACACGGAGGCTCTCGAACAAGAGCACCGTGCCCAAGGCGAGGTTCATGTACGATTTCTCGCCCATGACCGTTTTAGTCGAGCGAAACGACAAGCCGTTGCTTCACTTCGTACCCCAGCTCTTTGCGATTCTGGGCGGCGTCTACACAGTCTTTGAACTGTGCAGCGGCACGGTGGAGACTACGACGACTTTTGTCAAGCAGAAGCTCGGCAAGGACACTTGAGGCCTGGCTTCTGTGTCGCCTCGTCCTCTTGCAAAGGCCTTGTGGCTGGTGCCGCCCACCCTGAAGGCGGGACCTCCCCCAGGACCTCCGCTGGCGCCCCCCCCACCGGGATCCGCCGGAACCCCAGGGGGGAGGTATTCTGACCCCGAACCCCCCCCTGGCAGGGATGGGATGATGGGAAGGGGCTTCCCTTCGACTTCATTGGCGACGATTTTTCTTTTTTTCCTCAATTGCGAAGGCCTTACGGCCAGTGCCGCCGACCCTGAAGGGCGACGACGACGACGGCGACGGCGACGGCGACGGCGACGGCGACGACGAGCGCTCTCGGGGGTCTCTTGAGGGTAGTTTTGGGGCCTCTTCGGAGGCTCTTGGGGCCTCTTGGGAGCTTCGTGAGGGCCTCTTGGGGCTTCCTGGGGGTCTCTTGGGGGCCTCTTGGGGCCTCTTGGGGGGCTTCTTGGGGGCCTCTGGGGGCCGCCCGGGCGCCTCTCAGGGCGAGGGCTCGAAATGTCCGTTCGGCTCCCCTGTCTGGGCTCCCTCTTGGAGCCGTCTTCGGGGCCTCTTGGGCCGTCTTGGAGGCCTCTTGGGTCGTCTTGGGGCCATCTTGGGTCGTCTTGGGGCCGTCTTGGGGGCCTCTTGGGCCGTCTTGGGGCGATATTGGGGGCCTCTTGGGCCGTCTTGAAGCGTCGGGAAGCCGAAAACGCGAGAACTCCAAAAACCGTCAAAAAACAAAGGGAATGCTATGATTTTTGCACCTTGGGGCCTTCTTGGGAGTGCTTTTGGAGGCCTCTTGGGACGTTCTCGAAACCTCTTGAGCCGTCTGGAGGCTACTTTGGCGTGTTCGACCGATAGTTCGGCGATGCGGGGCCCTCGAGGACCGTCTTGGAGCCTCTTGGGGCACTTTTGCCGCGTCTTGGGGGTTTTCTGGGCCCCAGAACCGCCCGGGGGGGAGGCGTATCTGGGTGGCGACCCCCCCCGGCGACCCCCCCCCCCCCCCCCGGTGGGGAAGGGATCAAAGGGAAGGGGCTTCCCTTCGACTCAGCGACAACGTTACTCAATGTCGCTTTGGCTAGCGCGCTTCAGGATGAGGGCCCATGGAAAAGAGACTGGGGACGACGGAGACGACGAGGAGACGACGGAGACGGAGACGACGACGGAGACGACGAGGAGACGACGAGGAGACGACGGAGATTACACGACAACGACGACGACGACGGCGACCAACGGAAGAGCGTCTTCCACACGCCGAGGGTCGGCGGATTTCTATTGGGACTGAAGACGGATTTCCTCCTGGCCGTTCTCCTCTCCCAGTCTCTCACCCCTCTGGACCTCTCTCGTCCATTGCTTCCACTCCCTCCCCCCCCTTCCTCTTCCTTCTACATACTTCTCCTTTCTCCTCCTCCTTCTTCTCTTCCTCTTCCTCCGCCTCCCTCTCCTCCTTGAGTGTCCGCCTCTTCGCCTCCGCCTCCGCCTCCTCCACGCCTGCCTCCACCCCACTTCCATCTTCATCTTCACCTTCACCTTCACCTCTATCTTCGCCTCCAGCCTCCTCCTCCGCTTCCATCTCTCGCCTCCTCCTCCTCCTCCTCCTCCTCCTCCTCCTCCGCCTCCTTCACCCCACCTTCATCTCCGCCTCCAACTCTGCCTGCACCCCAACCCCAACCCCCGCCGCCATCGCCGCCTCCACCTGCAGCTCAACCTTCACCTTCGCCTGCACCTCCGCCTGAACCCCTACCTGCAGTTCCGGCCTTGCCTCCATGTTCACCTCCAGGCAGAAGGTTGTTGTGGGGGGGAGGGGGGGGGGGACAAGTTTCTGCCTTGTGTCGGTGTCGGCCAGAGGAGCCAACCACGCTACGGCGGGACACGCCAAGCATGTCCCAATTCCCAAGCATCAGCGTTCAGAGCGTTCCCAGCCTCCCATCCCACCCGCGAGTCAGAGCGACACGCTATCAGCTTGCAAGGCATGGCGTGTTGTGGAGGCAGCCGCATCGACACGCCAGGCAACCATTCCTCACCGTAACCCCTCCTGCCCTCCATCGCTCTCCTTCGGCTCCTCCCTCTCACCCCTCTGCTCGTCTCGCTTCCCCCTTTCTGGTGCCCCCTGATTCCTGCTTCCACCTCCTCCCGCCTCCCCCCCCCTCGCCCCTCCTCCCTCCTGCCAGCTCCCCCCCCTCCCCTGAACCTCGCCCCCTCGCCCTTTGCCTCTCCCCTCCCCCCGCAGGCAACGCATATGGCCGATCCGTGGAAGCGGTTCCGCGCGCCCCCGCCTCGGCGCGGGCCGCACACTCTCCTGCGAGAGAGCGCGGCCCCGTCAGTTGTGGGCCCTCGACGGCCCCTCTGCACTGGCAACGGCTCCCGCTCGCAGCCCGTGCGCAAGCCGCCACTCTCCTCACAGACGCCTCCTCCTCCTCCTCCTCCTCCTCCTCCTCCTCCTCCTCCTCCTCCTCCTCCTCCCCCTCCTCCTCCCCCTCCTCCAGGGCCAGAGACGTCCGCAGACTCGGGGGCGACGCTCTCGCCCGAGAGGCCTCCTCGAAAAGTGTGCTCAGAGCTGTGTGCGGGTCCGGCAAGCACGTTCGCGGCTCCTGCTCCAGACCTCCGCGCAACTGACTCCGAGACGCCCGAGGAGGAGGAGGATGATCAGAGGAGCATGAAGTATTCATATTGATAGTTTTCCAGATTTCCAGGTTTTCCTGTTCTTCCGCGCGGGCTTCAGGGACGAATGGTCGAGGGCGTTCCGTCGCGCAGGTTCTTCGCGTGATGTTCGCGGTGCATTTTTCGCGCATCGGAGCGCCCTCGAATATTCCAAGCTGCATGCTGTTTTGCTCTTGGGGGGTCCGCGAGTCGCAGCTGCCGTGGCGCTGTTTTCGAGGTAGCCCCTTCGAGTGCTGTTCGCGGGCGCAACGCGCGGCGCGCGCTGCGCCCAATCGCGCGCGGCGCGGCGCGTGAATCCGCCGGCCGCGCCCGTCGGACCGCCCGTCGGACCGCCCGTCTGGTTATAGTATGTGTCAGCACATGCTTCCGCTTTTTTTTTTCGCGCAAGCGGTCCCGGAATTTGTCAAGAAGGAGCCCGGCAATTTTCAAAAAACAGTTTTGAGGGGTGGAATGCGCCCGCCGCGCAGGACATCTGAAGAATTCTGAAATCTGGAATTTTTCAAAATTGACTCCGGAATTTTCAAAATCGACCCCGGTAATTTTCAAAAAACGGTTCTGGCATTCTCCTACAAGTAGGCCGGACATGTTCAAAAATGTTCCCGGATTTGTTCATCTTTACCCCCGGAGAATTTTCCAGAGTCGCGCATGATTTGCTTTGCCAGGTCTTTGGGAATCCGCCGAGGCGCGCGGTACGCGGCGGCGGGCGATGGGACGATGCGCCACCGTCCCCCTCGCGTTCGGCACTGAGAAGGGGGGTCAGCAACTGCCAAGCCGCCCCTTACGGGCGACCACTCGATTGCGAATGGGTGACCGACCAGCGACGCCAGCCAGAGTAGACAATACTCGACGCAAAGTGTACCCCGCGCGAAGGCTGTTAGAAATCCCGGAATTTCCGGAACGTATGAATAGCACATTGTGTCAATATATTCTTCTCGTCCTAGATGAGGAGGAGGAGGAGGAGGAGGAGGAGGAGGAGGAGGAGGAGGAGGAGGGGCCAGAGCCGTCTTCACATGGAGGAATGGCTCTTTTGCCCCGGGGTGGTGACGGCACAGAGCTGCAACAGTGACGGCTCCCGCGCTCTATGGCCCTCGCACTCAGGAATTATTGCGCTCTCGCTTGAGAGTTTTCCTCGCAGCGCATCCGTGCTGGTGAAAGAACAGTTGCTTCCGTTCGTCACGACCTCGCAGTCTGCGTAGAAATCACGCTATCGCCTGAGACCTCCTCGCACTTTACTCAGGAAGCGCGCTCTCGTCGCATAGGCGCGGTCTGCCTGGACGCCCCCCATCAGTGAAGCTGTTTCCTCCTACCCTTGGACAGTACTCCTATGGCGGACCCTCTCCTTCCTCCCTCCTCACCACCTTCCTTCCTCCTCCCTCCTTCGATACCTCTCCCACTGCCTGTTTCTAGCTCCTAGTTCTGCGTTCACATGCCTACCTCGTGCCTCTCATGCCTTGTCGTTGCCCTTCGGGGTTTTCCCTGGAGCTGGTAGGAAGAAGCAGGGCTCGAACTAAATGGTGTTTTGGCGATTTCGTGGGCCGTTTT
>CAUYUJ010009936.1:22500-31194 GCA_963575745.1 Prorocentrum cordatum
TACGCGTCTACGACGCCATCGGCATGGCCTGGCATTCGGGCATCCACCAATGCGGACCACAGCCCGACCACTCCCCGTGGGCCCAAGGCGGCCTCCCGCGCAGGTGCCGAGGAAACATCATAGTCTGTGTGCAAGCTGCTCAATGGCGAGCGGCCCAAGGTAGAGTCCGCACAGTAACTACCCACTACGACGGCACCAACGCATCTGCAGCTACCCATAGGGCGCTCCTACGGGCAGTTGCCCTCAAGAACGCCCACGAGCGCGACTAGCGCTTCGCGATGGCGGCCATCGACCATTCCACCTTTAGCCTCGACACCGCAGACGGGCACATCGAGGCTGCAAGCGCCACGGGCGCCCAAATGTGGTTTGCACTCTGCCCCAGAATTCAACGACGCTTACAACATCTACGTGGGCCAGTGGCGGGTTACCGAAAGAAGCGACCCCGACCGATGGCTACGCGACTTTTACGACCCAGTAGGCGGTGCAATTCACGGCATTGGCTTCGACGCGTTCATGGAAGACATTACTCGCGTGCAGGTCGCCCCACCACAGGCGAGTGCGGCTCAGATCGAGGAACAAGTCAACGACGCCACCGACTGCCTGTCAGCGACGCTGCAGAAGGGGGGGTGGGGCCTCAACCACAGTGAGACCAACCACCTACTCTACATCGTTGGTCGTGGAAGCTACGGTACAACTCGCAAGATCCGACGCGGCGCTACGCTCGCAGGCCTCGCACTGCGGGAGGTGAGGGTGCTCGCCCCCCCCCCCCCCCCCCCCCGGCGGGGCAAGGCATCGCGGGCGAAATCGCCAGGCGCATCGCCTCCGCGCGCGTCGCCTGGCGACAATGCGGCACCTTCTGGACCAGCGAGACTCCCAGACACATCAAACGATTGATGTTCATGTCTTTCGTCGTAGGTGCAGCACTCAGCGGCCTGTCTGCCTTTGCCATCACTATGAACCGTACTTGCGCCATTGACAGTATACTGGGCAAGCACCTGCGCGCACGGGCGTGCGGGGCGATGTCTTGGGCGCGGGAGGACGGAACCACGCGGCGCCAACCTCCGACAGTAATTTCGGTATTGGCGCATGGAACGCACGGGTGTGTCGCTCATGGCACGACGTTTGCGATGGTGCCACCAGCTATCCTACAGAGCATGGCGCAGTACTAGCAGCAGTATTCGGATCGTCTCGGCTCGACGTTTCAAGAGGCACGCGTAGACTAACAGCTATGAACTGGATCAGCCCAGACTTCACCCCCCGGGCAAAACAGTTTGCGACATGCATGCAGACGCTAGCGCAGGTGGACGAGGGAATGGGATGGCACGAGAGGAGGGATTCGGACAATGCCGTGTTTGGGCAGAAAAGTAACATATTACAAACAGACCCCAGGGCCCTGTGCAGCTCTGAACGAAACTGGGATGTTCTGACCTGGCGAGAGGAGGGGCTGGAGGAGGGGCAGGAGGGAGCTCTGGTACGACCATGCTGGTGTGATCGAGACTACTTGCGGACAACGCTTCCCTACTTACGCGGCCCTAGCGGGCCGCCGACGGGAAGCCCGCAATGGGCGAACCGTGGTGGCATCAGTCGCAACTACAAACCAGTGCCCCTGGTGCAAAAGTACCTTCGTGGACCGCAAGGCCGCGATCGACCGCGCTACTAGATCGGTCCACTACCGAGACACATGTCACCAGGGCCGTTCGAAGTGGGGCCACCCTGTCCAGGGGCCGCGCGCGTTAGTTTCCCCTATCTGTACCCGCCAGGCTCATGATCTCGAGGCTTTTCACGCACGCATGCGGACGCATCTTGCTGGGGCCGACCAGACCCGCGAGGCGAACGGGGCAGCGGCGCACAGCGCTCGGCAGCGACGAGATGCCAGCGGACTGGCGCATCATCGCCGCCAAAGGCCCGCCCCCGCAGGAGGCCCGCGCCCGCCCGCCGAAGCAGGCGAACGCAGGCGGCCAGGGCGCAGCCTCCAGCGGCCCGGGAGCGGGAGCAGGAGGCGGAGGGCAGGGCAACCCAGGCGGCGGAGGGCGAGACGGACACGGAGTCCAAGGCGACCTACGCGACAGCATTCGAGCCCCGCAGCGCCTCGCGCTCCAGAGCGCCGCGGACCTCTGCGCGCCGAGCCGCATCACGGGCGAGTTCTGGCTCGTGCCCTTTCAGGAGGACCGGGCCCAGGCGCCGATCGAGACGGGCTGAGAGTGCGGCAGGAAGGTGGGGGCGGCGGGCAAGGGCCGCGGACTCGAACCTCCTCGCGGCCACGCGGCGGCGACGCTAGTCGAGGAGCTCGCGAAGGCCCAAGAACACACAGGAAGGGCCTGATCACCGGCATCATGGGGTTCAAGGGGGAGCTGTGCAAGCAGGGCGCGGCGCTGGCGCTGGCATACTTGGGCGCCGAGAGGAGCCGATCCGCGGGCCCGAAGGGCGGCTTCGAGAGGGTCGCGGAGGCCCAGCTCCACCGGCGCCGCGGCCAGTATATTGCCAGCCACGCGCCTCGCCTCGGGCCCCGCGAGCACCCGCGAGGCCAGCGGGTCGGGGCTCGCCACTCCCTGGCCCCCCCGCCGACCCACCAGAGTCTCGGGGGAAAAAACTCGCCAGAGATATCAGTAGTAACTTGGAGCGTAATATTCAGTTGCGCGGACAGGCCCAGGCCCATGGGGGACGCATGGTTACACTACTCCAGCTTGCTAATTACTACCGCGACTTACGCTCCAGGAATTATTATCAAACGATGGAACGATAACAGGCAAGCTGGCCCCTTATTACAGTATGCCAGTTACTACCGACGGACCGTCGACGCTCTACCACGACCACTTTTTCGTTTTCTTATATTCCTCGTCGTCCCCCGCAGGCAATAGGCCCACGCGTCAGATCGCAGCTGCTCGCCAACCCCGCCAGCCGAGGCAGTGGGTTACTACGCGGGGGAGCTGGTGACTACTCAGGGTTGCGAATTACCGACAGCAGGACCGCTCTGCGTCTGTGATCACGCCTCGGCTCTCCTCACCTCTCACAGGCAGCAGTGGCGACTCCCACTGCAGGCCCTAGGAGCCCCGCGGGCCCCTTTCGCCAGAGCGGTTTGCAAATGCAGCCCACGCCGACCTCCTGCAATACCTCCCAGTCCCCTACGAGGCCCACATGGAGCCCTGGACGCACCCCGAGAGGCACTTGGAGGCTCAAGTATATCGAGCTCGCGACTACGACGGAAAGATCTTCATGGGAACCACACCATGTTACCAGAGGCACCCTCAAAAGGCCAGCTGTCGCGACCCCTGCAGGTCTCGGAGGCTTCTCAGGGACCCATCGACGACGGCTTGCGACGGGACTATTTCCGACTCCTGCTCTGCCCCACAGGGGGCAATTAGGGGGAAGGCCAGTCAGACGGCCAAGTCGGACGTCCAACAGCCCGCGCCTCCTTTCCGCAGCCTTTTTCGGCAACTAGCGAGCTTCAAGAAGCGTCTTTCCACGAGCAGCAGCGACAGTACTACCGCGTCCAGGACAAGGCGATGGCTTCCCACCGCGGGCAAACGGAGCGGGCGGCGGCGGCGGCAGCGGCGCCGCAGGAGCCGCGTGGCGGCGACGGCGCGCCACAGCAGGAGGAGGAGGTCGCGGTGCAGAAGGCGGCAGACAGGGGCAGCGGAGTGACGGACGCAGTCTTCGGCACGATGGCCAACTGCTTCTCGACCGCCCACCGCGCCCTGCAGAGCACGGGCGAGCTGCTCCAGAAATTGTTCCAGCACTCGGACACGGTGCAGTACCATCAGCTCTACGCGCAGCGGGACCGCGTCGCCATGGCACTCGCGCGCATCAGCGCCTCGAAGAGCTTCAACTGCCACGAGGAGATTGGGCGAGCACGCGCCGCGGTGCTGTCCAATCTGCAAATCGAGGAGCTGACGGCGGTGATCGAGAAGTTCAGGGAGGCCGGCGCCTACCTCGAGGGCGGTAGCCGCCTGCGCAAAGGGCCATGCCCGGCGGGGCTGGACTACGCGAGGTACCAGTGCGACGAGGTTGGTGGCTGCTACAGTAAGTGGACGCACAGCGACAACGCCGGGGGCCACGGCGAGGTCGCGCAGGGGGGGGCGCCCACCCAGGGCGCTGAGGGGCGTGCGGCGGCCGAGCCTACCATCGGCATCCAGCCCCAGCGCCCGCCGTGCAAGTGCCCAAGCCCACCGGTTTCGGGGAGGACGATGCATGGCGTGAAGATCGCGACGCAGCAGCAGCCGACGGCGCAGCAGCAACCGCAGCCGATGCAGCAGCCCGGCAGCAGCGGCATCAAAACGTACGACGAGGAGGCTGCGCGCGCGGCAGTATGCGGCATCGGCCTCGGCCCGAGCAGCAGCGCGAATATCAGTGGTGGCGTTGAGGTGTGAGTGGGCCGCTGCCTGCCAGTATCGAGCCAGTGGCACCGTGCCAGTATCGAGCCAGTGCCGGATCTGTCGCAGTGGCACTGTGCCAGTATCGAGCCCGTGGCGGGGGCGCAGCGTGCGAGCCTTCGGTTGTGCCCGCCTGCAGGGCGAGGAGGGGGGGGGGAGTGGCGGAGTGAGTCGTGGAGAGTGGGGGAGTGTAGAGGTCCTCAGCAGGGGTCGCCCCGCCCCCGAGCAGCGGGGGCAGCGCCCCCTGCCAGCTCTTTTGTTGCTATATATATTTATATATAGATATATGTATATGTATATGTATATGTATATGTATATGTATGTACATAAATATATATATACAAGACTGCATTGGCGCTTCGCGCCATGCACCTTGGTCCTTCGAATCGAGCATACATGGCTGTTCGCCTCATCCATGTTGGCCTTGAAGTGCGGCAAGCTCATTTAGGATTGCGTTTGGAACTGAATTTTGAAGCGGCCCCTGCAACGTGGCGGCGAGAGAGCGGAGGCCCCGAAAGAATAGAAAATCTCAGGAAAACCTGAAGTGTCGAGCTGCGAACCGTGATCTGCGCCTTCCTCTCTCGACTCTTGCCCTGCGAACCTCGAGCCTCAAACGTCGACGTGCGATCTTCTCGGGAAGTGCACCGAATCCCAAGTTCACAACGGATTTCCAGAATATTTCCCAAGTTTGTGGGATTTGAGGGGCCTTCTGAAGCTTTCGGCCCTTTGGAAGTTCCAGTGGCTTTTTTGGACGACTTCCATGGCCGTGTGGCGTGTCTCTTGGGAGCCTTTTGGGGGCCTGTGGGGATCGCGTGGTACGCCTCTCGGGCTTTTCTGGGAAGCTGGTGTGAAGCCTCTTGGGAGTCGATTTGAAGCCTCATGGGGTCTTTTTGGGGCTCCTGGGGGCCGATTGGAGCCTCTCGGAGCCTCGTGGGGGTGTGTTGGGGCGCCTCTTGGGGTTTTCTTAGGCCTTCTTGGGGCTCTCGTGGACCGGAAAGCTAGATCTTGGGATGTTTGGTCGCCCGCTGGGGCTTTTTTTGAAGCTTTATCGGGGCCTTGAAGCCAAAAACTTCGAAAAACACCATGGGGTATCAACAATTGTGGCCTCTTGGGGCCTCTTCGGAAGCGTCTTGGAAGGCCTTTAGGACCGTCTTGTAGGCTCTGGGGCCGTTTTGTGAGCTTCCCGCTAGCCCACTGCAGAGGCTTCGCAAGGACATTAGGGACGTCCAGAGATGCAGAAGGCCGGCCAGGGGCGTCCAGGAGGCCCGGAAGGCTCGGGGGACCCCCTTGCCAGGCGTCCAAGGGGCCCCAAAAGCGCCAGATTCCGGGGGTCCGATTTCCCGGGGGGGGGGGGGGGGGGGGGGGGGTCCCACCCCCCCGGATTGTAAAAATATAGAAAGGGAATATGTGTATATGTGTGCATATATAGTATCATATATATATAGTATCATATATATATATATATATATATGTATACACATATTTTTGTTGTTCCACGCTACGGAGAGCGGGGTCTCCCGCTGGAGGGGCACGGGGACCACCCTCCACTGAGAGGGGGCCTCGACGCCCCAGGCTGCCCCCCTGCTAGACAGGGGGCTATCATCCATATACACCCCTAGGGGCCTTTTTCGAGGCGCAGAGCCCCAGCGGGGGCACTCGAAGACCTGGACCCCCCACGGGCCTTTACCCCTTTACCTCCTCCTCCTCCTCCTCCTCCTCCTCCTCCTCCTCCTCCTCCTCCTCCTCCTCCTCCTCCTCCCTCCCCCCCTGTCTTGCATCGGTGGAGCGGGCGTGCTCCCTGTCGCCGCCCCCCAAACGTTACCGTCTTTCTGATTCTTGTCTGCTTTCCCTCTGCCTCTTCCCCTCTCTCTCTTTGGCTCTCTGTGTCTGTCTCTGTCTCTGTCTCTGTCTCTGTCTATGTCTCTGTCTCTCTCTCTCTCTCTTTCTCTCTCGCTGACCCTCCATTTCTCCGATTCCCAGCCTTTTTTTTTCTCTCTGTCTCCCTCTCTCTCTTTCTCTCTCTCTCTCTCTCTATCTCTCTTGTTTTCTTCCTTTCTCTCTCTCTCTATTTCTCTTGTCTCCTCCCTCTCTCGCTCCCACTCCTCTCCCTGCACGCTGTTAGTCTCCGAAGCACAGTGTGACAGGGCCGAGCGGTCTCACGCTGCCCCTGGGCGCGTGGCTGCAGTGGGCTTCCGCGGGGGGAGTAGGAAGAGGAGGAGGAGGAGGAGGAGGAGGAGGAGGAGGAGGAGGAGGAGGAGGAGGAGGAGGTAGAGAGGAGGAGGAGGGAGGAGGAGGGGGAGGAGAGGAGGGAGTAGGGAGAGGGAGGCTGAGGAGGAGGAGGGAGGAGGCGGAGGAGGAGGAGGGAGGAGGAGGAGGGAGAAAGAGGAGGAGGGTGGTTTGTCGTCCCGCAGCCCCTCGTCGTGCGAGGTCGGCCCGCCCGACCCGCCCGACCCGCCCGTTCGCCTGCCTAGGAACCCCGCCTGCTTCCATGCCTTCCGCCCGCCGCGATCCTCGGGGCCGGGCTGCCTGGCCCGCTCGCTGCAGTAAGTCGGGCACGAACGAGAGAAAACGCCAATCAGTGGATGGTTTTCGCCGAGGAGATCGACCGGGAACCCGGGAGCCCGGGAACCCGGGAACCCAGAACCCACCGAAATCGGCCCGGAACCAACAACCGGGAACCCGGGACCCGGGAACCGGGAACCCGGGAACCCAGCCAGCCTGCTACCAACACTGCTGGGACATTTTGGCCAAACCTTTCAACTTCCGCTAGGACCCCTTCAGTGCAAGCAATGATTGGGGAAAAATCGTCAGAAAACTGTCCAGGGATGATTTTCCGACTATGTTTGCGCATTTTTGGAATCATTTTTTCAGTAGTTCTCATTTGTCTTTCAAAATCCGCCTGCCCGACCTGAAAGCCCATGCCCGGCTGCCCGGCCCGCCCGATGCAGCGGAGGCCAGTGTCAGGGAGCACCCTGCTCGCCGCAAGTCGGGCCTGTCCCTCTACGAGGGGGTGTTCAGAAATAGTAGAACAATTGTATGGGAATGTTTTTTTTTGTTTTTTTGTTTTTTTTTTTTCCGTTTTTTTTCCCCCCCCCCAAACCATCCTGTGGTGTTGGGTCCTCGTTTTGAAGAGACGGTCCCCGCGTTCCTTCTCCTCCTTCTCCTCCTCCTTCTCCTCGCCCTCCTCCCTCCAGGGTTCGCATGCCTCCCCACCACCCATTTCGGCACACCCCTCACACGTTTCGTGGCCCCATAGGGAGCTCCACCGAAGGCCCCAGTGGCTGCGTTCGCATGCCTCCCCACCACCCATTTCGGCACACCCCTCACACGTTTCGTGGCCCCATAGGGAGCTCCACCGAAGGCCCCAGTGGCTGCGTTCGCATGCCTCCCCACAACCCATTTCGGCACACCCCTCACACGTTTCGTGGCCCCATAGGGAGCTCCACCGAAGGCCCCAGTGGCAGGGTCCGCATGCCCCCCCACCACCCATTTCGGCACACCCCTCACACGTTTCGTGGCCCCATAGGGAGCTCCACCGAAGGCCCCAGTGGCTGCGTTCGCATGCCTCTCCCCACCACCCATTTTCGGCACACCCCTCACACGCTTCGTGGCCCCATAGGGAGCTCCACCGAAGGCCCCAGTGGCTGCGTTCGCATGCCTCCCCACCACCCATTTCGGCACACCCCTCACACGTTTCGTGGCCCCATAGGGAGCTCCACCGAAGGCCCCGTGGCTGCGTTCGCATGCCTCTCCATCACTCATTTCGGCACACCCCTCACACGTTTCGTGGCCCCATAGGGAGCTCCACCGAAGGCCCCAATGGCTGCGTTCGCATGCCTCCCCCCTTTCCCACCACCCCATTCCGGCACAACCCCTCGCATGTTTTCGTGGCCCATTAGGGAGCTCCACCGAAGGCCCCCGTTGGCTGCTTCGCACGCCTCCCCACCACACCATTTTCGCCCAAAAACCCCTCACTACGCTTTCGTGGCCCATAGGGAGCTCACCGAGGGCCCCCGCGGCTGCGTTCGCACGCCTAGTCCCCACCACCCACCCATTTCGGCCCCTCACCCACCCGCTTCTGGCCCCGCTTCGTGGCCCCATGGGTAGCGCTCCACCGAGGGCCCCCAGGTGGCTGCGTTCCGTCCATGCCTCCCCACCACCAATTTCGGCACAAAACCCACACACACGCTTCGTGGCCCTATAGGGAGCCTCTATAAGCTCCACCGAAGGCCCCAGTGGTTGCGTTCGCATGCCTCCCCACCACCAATTTCGGCACACCCCTCACACGTTTCGTGGCCCCACAGGGAGCTCCACCGAAGGCCCC
>CAUYUJ010009937.1:0-25000 GCA_963575745.1 Prorocentrum cordatum
GTCCTCACGCGCATCCAGGCGCATCGCAGCGCCTCCCCGAGGCACAGCGAGGGAAGCGCCCACCACGTCAGCCCCCGCCCAGACGCGGCCGACCCCGACCAGTCCACAGCCACGGCGGAAGGCGGCACAAGCGCCTCTCGCCAGCCCAGCCCATCACCCTGCGCGGCGCCGATCCGATCCCCGAGCAGGGCGGATTCTGAGCGCGCTAATGCCCAGGCGACTTCGCCACGCGACCGTCACACAGGCGGGCGCGTCCCGCGCAGCAGGACCTGCAGCCGCCACAGTTCACGCAAGGCCCCAGGGAGCTCCACGAGCTCGCCGCCTCGCGAGACGCAGGCCGATGGCCGACCCCCCGAAGTGGTGCCACGCTTCGGAGCCAGCGTCATCGACCCTAGCCAGGTCGACCTCGAGCCGACGCCGTCCACGGACCACGAGCCGCAGCTGCCCACCCGCGTGATCGTCCCCATCGACGAGGCGCCAACCTTCGACCCGTTCAAGAACAAGTACCGTGTCAAGAACCTTGTGGCGGGTTTTGGCGGGGGCTCACCGCTCTCACCTCAGAGTCGGGGCGGTGCCCCCGCCACCTCGGATGCTGCCGCGGCAGCTGCGGCCCCGCGGGGAATCAGCCCTGTCCGCAACGTGGGCCTCGCGGCAGCGGGCATGGACGAGGCCCAGCGTCAGGCCTCCGATCGTGCTGCTGGAGCCGTTCCACCAGATGCTGCTCATCAAGACACTGACGGGGCGGGCGTGTCACCGCAGGTGGGACCAGCGGTGGCGCGTGCGCAGTACATGCGCGTGCGTTGTGCCGCCGCCGCGCCTGGCCGCCGCCGCTGTCTCGTTTTTGTCTTTGTGTTCGGCAGGATGGATCGAGGAGTCGCCTCCCTCTCCCACTGCTGCCGTCTCACTTCTCCTCCCCTCGTCCCCTACAGTACAGGAGTGAGGAGGAATTTCCGTGACATTTTCATTAATATTTATGAACCCCCCCTGGCGCAGTGCCGACCGTGTCCCGCCTACATGTTTGGCCTGACGGCGGCTTCAGCCCCGTTCAAGCTAATCCATAGTAACGCCATGAGCTCCTACTGTGGCCAAGCCTCCTACTGGGGCGAGGGTCAAGCTGACCTTCACCGTGCGGGGCGCGCAAACCCCAGTTCCACCGATGGAGACGGGCCAGGTCGCTCCATACACCTCGTCAGCCTTAACATCACCAGTCTCTCAGCGAACTGGCCAACCATCACCGCCCTTGGTGTCGACCACAACGCCGCTGTCATAGCACTGCAGGAGGCCCGACACGCCAAGCCGACTAGGCAAGCCATCGCTACCAGCGCCGCCAATCCTCTCCACGGTGGATACCACGCCAGTCTTGGGCCTGACCTTGATCTGGCGCGAGCCCAGCGCAGAGCTGCCCACGGCGGCACTGATCACACCGTTGTGGGCAACACTGGCGCCTCGGGAGGGGTCGCCATTCTCTCTAAGGATGTCATCGTCGACTCCACTGTCGACGACAATGCGCCCTGTATCGCCGCCCTCAAGGCCAAGAAAAGATGGCATGAGGTCTTTCTCCCACTCTGCACTCAACACCGCCGTAGGCGGCGACGAAATAACCATGGGCCCGCGGGGATCTACATAGCGAGCCTTTACGGGATTGCTGGAGGAGACAGCACAGCTCTCTTTCGGCTCGCTGACTGTGCCGCCGCTAGGGTCGGCTCAGCCCCCTACTTCATCTGCATGGACGCCAACACGAACATTGACGACAATCCACACCTTCTGCACATGTTGCAGCACGGATGGTTCAACGTTGCTGAGGGCACACCAGACCACACCATGCACACCTATGGCAATATCCCTGATTGGGACCGCGTCACCAAGTGCCCCCGCACTTCGCGCATCGATTATATCATTGCCAACCAGGCGGCGCGATCCCTTGTCACCGACTTCTGCTACCTTCGCGACTTGCCTTCGAAGTCTCACGTTGGCCTGCAGGTCACGCTTGACCTCAGTCGCCTCGACCATACGGCCCGACGTCTTCTTGCCCCTACGCCCTACCCGCCCGACGATGGAGTTCATGAGGGGCACGAGCTGCAAGCACTTGGGACCCTCATCGCTGGGCGGTACCAGGACCGCATGGAGCAGGCCGACGCACGAGACGACGTGGAGCGCCTGTTCACCCTGGCTAACGAGGCCAGTCATGAGTACCATCTCACCCGTCTACGCGATCTGCCACCTCCACCGCCCCACCCACCAAAAAAGAAGCCCCCCACCATGCACGGGCTCACGCCTACGTTCGAGGATCGACCGGTTGTCCCCCGCGCGTTCCCCACCTACGGAGCTTCCACGATTCACATGAACCGACTGCGTAAGCTCCATCGGCAACTCTGCGAGCTCCGTTTCATCGGACAGCACCACCATCTAGAGTGCCGTGCTATCCCGCCGTACCTCGCGCAGCGCATCGACTGCACGTGGGCCGCGGCCCGCCTCTTATGCCACAAGCTGCGCCCCACGGTTCTCCTGGAATTCCCCGAGGCCTGGGCCCCAGACGAGCCAGTGCCGCACGGGGAGCACCTTGACGTTTTGATCCCACATCTCGACTTAGAGCTGGCGCGACGCGCGAACCGTGCCAAGGCGGAACGCATCAGGATATGGGCCGAGGGCGTCCGTGAGCCAAGCGGGCGAAAGGCGGCCATATACGCACGAGCTGCTGATAGCTCGCCCACGGCGTATCTCCGCACACCTACCACCCCTGACGATACGCAACTCCACTGCGACACCAACGCCTTCAAACCTGACGAAGCTTGCACGGACGACAGCGACGCTGACACCGAAGCTGGCGGCTTCAGCCCCGGCGACGGTAGTTCGCCCGACACGGACAGCGACGAAGACCACACACGTGAACCACCACCTGCGCAAGTCCCCGACATCCTCCCTGCCAACGCCATTGTTGCTAACACCAAGGACATGCTGAAGCTCATGGTCGACACCTGGGAGCCCATCTTGGGCAGGTGCCGCGCACGTGCGGGACATGATGCCGAAGCCATGCCGACGTGGGCCGATTTCTACGACGAGTACCGACAGGAGCTGCCTACGCCATCACCAGCTACCCCTTTCCACCTCACCGACGACCAACTCATCCACTTCATTCGCACCCGTTCACCTAGACGCGCGGGGGGTCTGGACGGTTGGACTACTAAGGAGGCAAAGGAGCTTCCCGACGACATTCTTCGCCTCTTCGCCAGCGTTCTACGAGCTATGCAACGCACTGGCACCATCCCAGAACCCCTCCTCCACGTCCCAAACCCGTGCCTCCGAAAGGCCGAGGCGAACTCCCAACGGACCAACGACTTCTCTCGGTGCTTTCCGTTTGGATGTACGCGTGGGAAGCACCAGCTTACCGCAGCCTCACGGACTGGCGGAAAGGATGGACCCACGCCACGAGTTTTGGCGCTGTTCCCAAAGCTACCATTGGGGACGTCAGCACGTCTCTCGCCCTTCGCATCGAACACGCCAGAGCCCTTCTCCTTCCCTTGGCTGGAGCTGCCCTGGACCGTCAGAAGTGTTTCGACTATCTCATCACGGACATATGCCTTAACCTCGCGCTTCACGCGGGGTGTCCCCAATACATCGTTACTGTCCGCAGAAACTTCTACAGGCGCCACAAACGTTACATCCGCATGAACGGTGCGTACTCTAAGGAACTGGCCAGGACAAACGGTCACCTCCAGGGGAGCTCTTGGTCCCTGGACGACATTAAGCTGCTCATGTGCGTCTGGACCAAGAGACAGCATCGTTACGTGCCGCGGTCACTCAGCACTACTTTTGTTGACGACAGCAACTCCACTACCCACACCGCGCCCGAGTTGCAGAAATCTCTTGATGAAACCGCCAAGTTTGATCGATGTTCTGGTCAACGCATCCATCCTGGAAAAGTGGCGGGGTGGGCGCTTACTGACGAGCTTCACACCGCCGTTACCCAGCTCACCTTGGCGGAACGGCCCTTACGCGTGGTCGACTCCTTCAAGCTCGTCGGAAGTTACATCAACGCCGAGGCAGCGCCGGCTCCAGCCGAGCTCAACCTCACGGCCACCGCTGACGCCCGTGTTCGCAGGGCGACTAGTCGCCTGCCGCGTATTGGCAAGCTCCCATCTCCGATGCGTATTAAGGCGCGGCACGCCCGCTCCCTTGCTGCCAGCGTCTGTACCACGGGCACAGACATCCAAGCCCCATCAGGCCCCGTCAAAACTGCCTACAACCATGCCCTTAAGGCGGCCATCCGCCCCAAGGGAAACAGGTGGGTCGAGTTTTGGACTCTCCTGGCCGTGTGCGTCCCAGGGCACGCCCTGGAGATTGACGCCATTATGCAGCGTGAAGTCTTCCTGTGCCTGCGGCGACAGGTCAACCGCGACGCCACTCTCTGCGGCCTCGTCAGGGATCTCCAACACCATGTCCAGACCCTTTTTGGGGGGGGACCTGTTGGACGACTTGTCCAGACGCTTCAAAAACAAAAAACAACAACAAAACAAAACAAACAAAAAACAAAACAAAATAAACAAAAAAAGGTAACAAAAAAACACCAATCAAAAGCAGCTCCGTTGGACCTGGCCCACATTTGGCATCATGTACGACGACTGGGGCTGTCAGATCAGTTGGCTGAACCTTCCCCAAAACGACTTCCTTCACATGCTGCGCGCCTCACAACGCAGAGCCTTTCTGAGAAAAATCAAGCCACGGCGTCATGACCTTGGACACCTGGCTTCGGTCAGACAGGGCCTCGACCATTTCGCCAGCACGTGGCTCGCCCGCACCAAAGGAGCTGCCAAATGCAACGCATGGCAGCTGGCGCTCCTCTTAACTACCTGTCGGGCGGGGACCACACCCAACAGCGACGTTCTCGATCAAATGCGTCCGCTGATCCCAGCCCTATTTGCCGTTACTGTGATGAGGAAGAGGAAACTCAGGAGCACACTGTGCGTGACTGCAAGTGCTGGGCCCGTGAAAGAGTCCCTCTCACCACCCTCATCAGTGACGAGCAGTGGGCCCGTCTTCCTCCGCACACAAGACATTGCGGGCTCTTCGACGAGGACCCAGCCCTCCTCGATCTGCAAGCCGACCTCGCGAGGGACCCGCTACCTCAACCCATACCGAGGCCCCCGCCTGAGGGAGATCCTGCGGCTTCAGCCCAGGACTCCTACACCACCTACCTTGACCACGACACTGGTTGGACATGGGTCTACGCTGCCACGGACGGTGCAAGCACCAACCAAGCCATCCCTTTGCTTGCAAGAGCGGGCTACGGCGTCTACTACGGCATCGACCACCGCATGAACTACAGTGCGCGCGTTCACGGCATCACGCAGAACGCACAGCTTGCGGAGACCCTCGCCAATGTCCACCTCACGGCATGTGCTGAACGGCCCGTACACGTCTTCGTGGACAACCAGGCGGTGGTCGACGGCTTCCAAAGGATCATCGACGGACACTCACCTCCGCAGGGCACGCACATGGAGTTCTGGGAAAAGGTCCACCGAGGTGTCATGGCCAAGCCAAACATGTTCCGCGTAGAGAAAGTCGCTAGCCACCAGGGCGACACGGACATCGACCTCGGGCGCATCGGGCCCATCGCGGAGGAGTTCAATCGTCAGGCTGACGCCCTCGCCACAGCGGCGGCACGTACTCATAACCTTCCAGACGACATCGTTGAAGCTGCCAAAGCACGACATCGCCAAGCGACCGTGCTCCATGGAGTCGCCGTTGCCATCTACGAGCGGAGACATCGTACACTTCCTCTCCCACACCGCAGGGTTGGGTTCACAGCTGCAGAACTAAACAAAATGGAACCAAATCCCCTGCTGTCTGACCAGGCTCCACCCGCGGCTGGACCAGACATCCCACAAAACCCCGACGAGCTCTGGGCCGAGGCCCAACGGGTGTTATTCGACGAACAGGAGGACGACCCGTTCGGCTTTGGTGGAGGGTTGGACTTCCTGGGCGACGAGTCAGCCAGCGCCAACCCTGCCCCGGCGGGCACCCGCACGGCGCCCCCGACTCCGCCATTGAGTGCGTCAGCCCACCCACCTGACAACGCCGTTCCTTTTCAAGACGCTGATGAGCAGGACGATGACCTTTTCAGCCTCGGTGGGGGATCGGACGCTTTGGACGACGGACCAGCCAACGAAAACCCCGCCCCGTCGGAAAACCTCGCAAACCCTACTGCGACGCCGTCCCCAAGAGCGTTAACGCCCACATACGATGATATCGGTCACCGCCAGGACGCCGACCACGACCCGAGTGCCCCCCGAGGATTGGGTGGCATTGAGGACGCACCGCCGACACCACACTCTGCCGACCATGCCGCCCCACCGAGTCACCAACCCTCTACGCGACCGACCTCAGCGGCCTTGCACGGCATCACGACTGGCCCCACCGTGCATACCACTTCACCTTCCCATCGTCAGCGACCCGCGGGGGCGGCTTCAGCCCCCCCGCAGGGTACTAAACCAGACAGGCCCGCGTGCCCCACCCACGCTTCCTCCGTTGCTGAGCGAGAGGAAGCGGCTCCCCTGACCTCTCGGGGCGCGGCCCTAGCGGCTCCAGCCCTGGGGTCGCGCCGGCCCCTCCAGTCACCTTTCAAGGGTGACGGACGTCAGCGTTCAGGGTCCCGCACGCCGCTTGCCCACCTGGACAGGCGTACCGAGGACCCCGCCTCTGTCTCGAGATCCTCGGCGGATGTCACTGAGCAGCCACCTCTCACCGACCGTGAAACCGAGCTGTCACAGGCTATGGCTGCCCTTCAGCAGAGGTGCTTAGCTCTCGCCGCGGACCTCGCCGCTGCCCAAGCTCGTCAAGGTCCTCTACTCCAGCGCCTCCACAGCGCTGGGCGAGCCTTCGCCGAGCTGCTCACGACCTCGCCCGATGGTGTCGTGCCGTCACTCAACATCCAAGCTATGTTGTCATCTTTCCGCGGCGCTCCACCTGGTGCCCCGCGCTAATCTCCTCCTTTCTGCCTGCCCGTGTGTACGTGTGGCTCCGCGTCCACGGTGTCAGGGCGTGGGGGCGGGGGGTGCCCCGTCACTGCGCGCCGCTTAGCGGCCATGCGCCCAACTGGCGGTCCGCCAAGCCGCCTAGCCACGTGCCAGCACGTCGCCTTTCTTGGTGGGGCCTTTTACCTCACGCGGTCTGTCAGGTGAGATCTTCATCGTCTGTCCGCCGTCTGTAGCGTCAGTCGCACTGCGCCGGGGGAGGGGGTTTTGTAGCCCGCCCTCGTATCTTAAGGCTGCACCGCCGCAAATAGTGCTTGCGAGTTGTCGCACCGCAGTGCGCCTCGCGGACGGACCCTGGTCCGCCTACTTGTCCGATCTCTCTCTCTCTCTCGCTCTCACTCGCTCTCTCTCGCTCTCTCTCGCTCTCCCTCGCTCTCTCCCGCTCTCTCTCTCTCTCTCTCTCTCTGCTCTCTCTCTCTCTCTCTCGTCTCTCGCTCTCTCTCTCTCTCTCTCTCTATATATATATATATATCTCTTCTCTTCTCTTCTCTTCGCTTCTCTCTTCTCTCTCTCTCTCTCTCTCTCTCTCTCTCTCTCTCTCTCTCTCTCTCTCTCTCCCCCCCCCTCTCTCTCCACTTTCTCTCTCTCTCTCTCTCCTCTCTCTCTCCCTCTCTCTCTCTCTCTCTCTTCTATCTCTATCTATCTCTCTCTCTTTATCTCTCTCTCTCTCTTCTCTCTTCTCTCTCTTCTCTCTCTCTCTCTCTCGCTTCTCTCTTCTCTCTTTCTCTCGCCTGTCTCCTCTCTCAACTCCCCCTCTCTCTCTCTCTATCCGCTCTCTCTCTCTCTCTCTTTCTCTCTCCTCTCCCTCTCTCTCGCTTCCTCTCTCTCTCTCTCTCTTGCCCTCTCTCTCTCTCTCTCTCTCTCTCTCTCTCTCGTCACGGGCTCGTGAGATCAGCCAGGGTGGCTCCCCCTTGGGGCTCCCAAATGATGCCCCTGGCAACGTTTTGTGACCATGAGGCTCTCAAAAGATACATGTTGGGGAGGCCAAACGGCAATTCTAGCTGAGGCGTCCCACCAACATCAGCGCGAACGGGCTCGTGAGATCAGCCAGGGTGGCTCCCCCTTGGGGCTCCCAAATGATGCCCCTGGCAGCGTTTTGCGACCATGAGGCTCTCAAGAGATACATGTTGGGGGCGCCAAAACGGCAATTCTAGCTGAGACGTCCCACCAAAATCGGCGCTCGTGAGATCAGCCAGGGTGGCTCCCCCTTGGGGCTCCCAAATGATGCCCCTGGCAGCGTTTTGCGACCATGAGGCTCTCAAGAGATACATGTTGGGGGCGCCAAACGGCAATTCTAGCTGAGACGTCCCACCAAAATCGGCGCGAACGGGCTCGTGAGATCAGCCAGGGTGGCTCCCCCTTGGGGCTCCCAAATGATGCCCCTGGCAGCGTTTTGTGACTGAGGCTCTCAAGAGAAACGGGCTTCGTCCCACCAAAATCGGCGCGAACGGGCTCGTGAGATCAGCCAGGGTGGCTCCCCCTTGGGGCTCCCAAATGATGCCCCTGGCAGCGTTTTGTGACCATGAGGCTCTCAAGAGATACATGTTGGGGGCGCCAAACGGCAATTCTAGCTGAGACGTCCCACCAAAATCGGCGCGAACGGGCTCGTGAGATCAGCCAGGGTGGCTCCCCTTTGGGGCTCCCAAATGATGCCCCTGGCAGCGTGTTGTGATCATGAGAGAGTGTGAGTGTGAGCTTAACTTATCTTATATTATCTTGAAATCTCTTCTTATCATATCTTGTGTTATCTTATCTTATCTTGTAGTATCGTATCTTGTCTTGGAGGCTCCCTCTATCTTATCTTGTCTTGTCTTATCTGGTGATTATCATTGGGAGGAGGGAGGCGCGAGCGGGAGGAAGAAGGAGGAAGAGGAGTGGGAGGCGTCAGAGTAATAACAAGAACCCCAATCCTTAGGATATGGGGAATAATCCGTGTGGATGTAGTAATAATGATAGTAGCAATTGTTGTTGTATCAGCACCCGTAACAACAGCAATAACGATAACAACACATGGGAATACCACTTGTTGTAGCACCGGGGACAGCAGCGGAAACGGTAGAAACAAATAGGACTAGTAGTAGCTGTTATGGTTGTGGATGTTGTAGTAGTAGTTGTTGTAAGGATTCTTTTGGATACCCGAGAATTCCTCAAGACAGACGAATCATCAGAAATATTCAGAAGGATTACCACTCGGAGTGGTCCAAAGGATTCTCCAGGAGTCCTCAGAAATAGTTCGACGGATTACCACTCGGACAACTACGACACCTCCGAGCCGATAAACCGATCAACCGATCAACCGATAAACTGGTAAACCGACAAGCCGATACACTGGTAAACGGAGAAAAGTACCGATAGACCGATAAACCGATAAACTGACAAAGCCATACTGCGCTGATATCCGGACACGCTTGCGATGAGTCGGTTTATCGGTTGATCGGTATATGTGCAGATCGACCGATAAACCGATAAAATCATACCGGTTTATCAGTCGATCTGCCGATATACCGATCAACTGTAATAGTTGATTTGTTTATCGGTTGATCAGCTAATCGGTTTTATTTTCAGGTCCTGCGGCTGCCATCCCTATAGGCCTATAGCCCAGTAGCCCTCTTGCCCATTAGCCCAATAGCCCAAATAGCCCTATACCCCATAGAGCCGTATAGCCCTATAGCCCTACAGCTCTATAGCCCTATAGCCCTAACAAGAATTCGGATTCAGGCTTTACTCCGGAATAATTTAAGAGGACCCCAGATCGGGACAGAATTGTGTCAGGGGATCGGGGCCAGGATTGCCTGGGCGGGTTGGTGTTTAATTGAGAGGACGCCAGATCGGGACAGAATTGTGTCAGGGGGCTGGGGTCAGGCCAAGGCAGGGGGTGCGTTGTATCCCCCAGAGGATACCAGATCGGGGCAGAATTGTGTCAGACTGGTGGGGGCCAGGCCAGGCAGGAGGGTTGTTGTTTGTTTAGGAGGACACCAGATCGGGATATAATTGTGTCAGGGGACTTGGGCCACACACCCCTGGGGCTTGTTCATTTCATTGAAAGAACACCATATCGGGGCAAAATGTGGACCGGGGCCAGGCCGGCCTGGAGACGTGTTGTTTGTTCAAACAAAAAACACCAGATCGGGACAGAATTGTGTCAGGGGCCGCGGGGCCAGGCCTGGCAAAGGTGAGTTGTTCTTTGATTAAAAAACGAGATCGGGACAAAGTCGTGTCAAGAAACCGGGCACAAGCCAACCGGGGAATGTGTGTTTGTGTAAGACGACGCCAAATCAGGACAGAACTGTGTCAGGGGACCGAGGCCCGGCCAGGCAGGGGCGAGTTGGTGTTTGAACAACAAAAGACCACATCGGGACATTATATTGTCCCAGGGAACCGAACCCAGACTGCCCCGGGAATGTGTTGTTTGTTTAGAATGGACACCAGATCGGGGCAGAATTGTGCCAGGGGGCTGGGGCCAGGCCTGCCCGGGGGGGGATACATATATATATATATATATATATATATA
This sequence comes from Prorocentrum cordatum, assembly GCA_963575745.1. Lineage (NCBI taxonomy): Eukaryota > Dinophyceae > Prorocentrales > Prorocentraceae > Prorocentrum > Prorocentrum cordatum. The sequence continues at coordinate 10,543 of CAUYUJ010009937.1, forward strand.
TATATATATGTATACATACATACATACCGCTTTTCGCGGCCAGGGGAGCGACTCGGGCCACCCAGCAGAAGATGAGGAACGAAAAAGAATTGGAGGGTTCAACCTTTCACGCCCGCCCCGGTCACTCCCCCTTGACCGCTTTTCGCGGCCGGGGGAACGACTCGGGTCACCCTGGAGAAGATGAGGAAGGAAAAAAGGAGTGGAGGGTTCAACCTTTCACGCCCGCCCCGGTCACTCCCCCTTGACCGCTTTTCGGGGCCGGGAGAGCGACTCGGGTCACCCTGGAGAAGATGAGGAAGGAACAGGGATTGGAGGGTTCAACCTTTCACGCCCGCCCCGGTCACTCCCCCTTAACCGCTTTTCGCGGCCGGGGGAACGACTCGGGTCACCCTGGAGAAGATGAGGGAGGAAGAAGGATTGGAGGGTTCAACCTCTCACGCCCGCCCCGGTGGTCACTCCCCCTTAACCGCTTTTCGCGGCCAGGGGAGCGACTCGGGTCACCCTGGAGAAGATGAGGAAGGAAGGGGGAGTGGAAGGTTCAACCTCTCACGCCCATCCCGGTCACTCCCCCTTGACCGCTTGTCGAAGTGGCGCGCAGCATCGAAAGTCCTGACGCCGCGCGCATGCCAGCTATCAAATAACCTTGGGCCTATCCCGCCTCTTCGGAAGGGTCTCGGGGGCCTCGGCAGGGGGCCTCTTGGGTGGCTTCTTCAGGACCTCTTGGGGTCCTTTGGGGGCTCTTAGGGGCCTCAGGGGGCCTTAGGGGGCCTCTTGGGAGCCTCCTGGGGGCCTCTTGGGGGCCTCCTGGGAGCCTCTTGGAACCAAAAGCTCGCAATGTCCGTTCAGGTTCCTCCTCTGGGCCCACTCTTGGGGCCGTCCTGGGGCCCCCTTGGGCCGTCCCCGGGGCCTCTTAGGCCGTCTTGGAGCCCTCCTGGGGGTCTCTCGGGCCGTCTTGGGGCGGTTTTGGGGGGCTCTTGGGCCATCTTGGAACGTCGGGACGCCAAAATATCGAGAACGGCCAAATTCCTCAAAAATCATCAAACAAATCAAAAGAATTTTGCTTATTCGGGCTCTCTTGGGGGTGCTCTTGGAAGCCTCTTGGGGCGTCTTGGAAGCGTCTCGGATCTTGGGGGCCTCTTGGGCCGTCTTCGAGCGCTATTGGGGCCCTCTGAGTGCGTCTTGGAGAGCTCTTAGGCCATCTGTAGGCAATCTTGGGCGGATTTAAGCTGCTCGAAGCCTCGGGGCGGTTCCCGGGGGGCTCCTGGGAGGGGGGCACTACCTATGTACAGGGGGGGGGTCCTGCGGGGCCCCGGGGACGGACCCCCCATATATGTATATGGGGGGAAGGCACGAGAGATGATGAGGAGGATGAATGGGGAGGGAGGAGGCGAAGCTCCCAAGTCCCCTCTTCGGACAACCCCTGCAAGCCTTCATTCTCACTGCAGGAAGCGCACCTTGAAAGAGGGGAACACCCTATGGGCCCGCCATTTCGGCGAGCGCCCCGTTTCGAACATGAGCTGTTATGCGTCCTCGCACCGAACGATAACACGTGCGAAGCAACAACATTATCTGGGCGATGGACCCAACCATATGCAATTGTGAATAGCGCGTTGTGCGTTCCGCTTTCGGTGGAACTTCCTGTAAGGCCACGAAACGCATGCGGGACGTGCCGTAATGGGTGAGGGAGACGCATGCTGGCGATGCCACGGGGGCCTTCGGTTGGGCTCCCTATGGGCCGCGAGACGCTGTACCGGGCGTGGCGGACGCATGCGGGCGGTGCCCTTCGCTGGAGCCCCCGATGAAGCCACGAAACTCTGTACTGGTTGGGCGAGACGCACGCGTGCGGTGCCACTGGGGTCTTTTCGTGGAGCTCCCTACGGGGCCACGAAACGCTGCACTGGGTAGTGGCCGACGCATGCGGGCGGTGCCAGTCGGGGCTTCGGTGGGGCCCACATGGGGCCACGAAACGCTGTACTGGGAGGGGGGGACGCATGCGGGCGGTGCCACTGGGGCCATCGGTAGAGCTCCCTATGGGCCCACGAAGCGCTGCACTGGGTGGGGGGTCGCATGCGGGCGGACCGCTGGAGCTCCCTACGGGGCCACGAAAAGCTGTGGTGGGTGGTGGTTGACGCATGCGGGCGGTCCCACTGGGACCTGCGGTGGAGCTCCCAAGTAATGGGGCCGCGAAATGGAGTACTGGGTGGTGGACGACGCATGCGGGCGGTGCCACTGGGGTCTTCCTGTGGAGCTCCCCGTGGGGCCACGAAACGCTGTACTGGATGGTGGCTGGCGCTTTCGGGCGGTCCCCACTGGTCCGCCGCCCGCCTCTCGCGCCGCGCGATCCATCAAAAACTGCGCCACCGCGCCGCAGGGAACCAATCAAACGTCACATCACAATCCAAAACTAAACAACCATCAAAGCTCGAAAGCTAAAATCTACACCTCAAGCCAAACATTGATCCAGAACGCGAGGGGCTCCTCCAGCTCTCCCTGCACAGCCAACGTGCTCCTGTATTGCGGTGCCACAGGAAACCAATCAACATCTAAAAGTAAAACCAACAACTGATCCAGAAAACGAGGGGCTCCTCAAGCTCTCCCTGCACAACCAAGCTGCTCCTGTATTGCGGTACCACAGGAAACCCAACAGGAAACCCATCAGGCCCCCGCAGATGCTCGTTTCTGTCCACATAAATCCATTGCGCGGGTGACAACTTTGTCTCGACGTTCCTGCAACTGCTTCTCATCAAAGGGAACGTCAGCGTCGAGTTCGCTATTTCCCCCGCCCATCTTGCCCTGCCCGTCGAAATCCACTCTGGACATCTTCGCTCAGGCGATGATTCACCATGCTTTTGAATCTCCGATTTTACTTCTTTGGTTGCACCTTGCGCGCGATTCGCTCGTTGAATTAATCAGCCAAACGAGGCCAGTGATTCGCGAGCAACTGAAACCGTCCGACGTTTGGAGCAGGTCAGGTCTTGCTCCCGCGGTTCCAGCGCGCCCCCCTGCTTCAAGCAGTGGCCTTGGAGGCTCATGGGGCTGGTCCTGGTACACATGCAAATTACAACCACGCGCGCGCTTCGCGCGCGCTTAGGTTCTAGCGCAGACGCTGGCGACTGCAATGTCGAATGGTCTCGTCATCGATTCTTTCGTCCCCCTCTCCTTGGCCTCCTCCTCCTCCTCCTCCTCCTCCTCCTCCTTCTCTCCGTGGCAGCGGCAGTGCACTCATTCCCCCCTCCCCCCTCCCCCACTCGCCGGAACGCGCTAGAATGATCAAGCGCTGCGGTTTCCCATGCCAACGTCCTCGGACGTGGGCGCCCTGCCACGAGCGCGTTCTGGGAAGATGCTCCCGGAACGCGCTGAAAAAATATGGCCACATCTCGGGGACGCTCCCGGTACCGCTCCCCCAGCCTTTCCGGGGAGCGTCCACAGCGCTCCAGGAGGGCCCAAGACGCCCCCCAGGAGCCCCCAGAATGCGAAAGGATGGCGCCGGACGCTCCCGAGCAGCACAAGTCAGCCTTCCGACGGCTCTCGAGGCTCCCAGGTGGCAACCAAGAGACCCCAAGAAGTCTGATAGGTATCACGGTACGGCCCGAAGAGGCCAAAGTCGTATATGTTCAATGGTCCTTTCAATGTCGTTGGCTTCTCGCGTCTTCGAGCTTCCAACGGTCCAAGAGCGCCGAAGAGCCTCCCAAGACCGGCCCAAGACCATCCAAGAGACCCTCAGGACGGCCCCAAGACGGGCCAAGAAGGCTCCAAGACTGCCGAAGAGGCGCCCAGCACAGCCCCGGACCACCCCAGAACAGGCCCAAGATGGGCCCAAGAGCGGGAGCAGGAGGCTTTCAGAGACCTCCGAGAGGCCTCCGGGACCCCCCAGAGGCCCCCAACACCCCCCCCATCCTTGAGAGGCCCCAAAGGGACCCCGACGAGGCTCCAAGAACAGTCCAGGTGAGCTGCGAGAGCCGTCCCGAGAGAGCCCAAAGAGGGTAAAATCGTTGATTTTCAATTGTTTTTCCTATGTTTTTCGCCTTCTCACGTTTTCCCGCTTCCAGCCCTCAAAGATCGAGGACTTGGGAAAAAAGAAAAGGAATTCCAAGAATTACTTTTTTCATAAAAGTGGAACTCCTACTCGGGGGTCCTACATATCCCCTGACACCTGGCCGGTACCGCGCCTCCCGGCTTCTTAACGTTTTCGCGGAGTCTCCGAAGGCCCCGAGGAATCCGGGAATTGTGGATTTGGGTTAGAGTCTCATCCATTCAGGATTCAGAACAGTAGTTATGCCCGGGCCCGGGCATACTGTCCAGGCCATCCTGAGCGCGCGCTCAGGTTCTAGCCCAGGCCGGGGGGGCGCTGGACGATCTTGGACAACGCTATCAAGCACAGGCGCGCGACGGCATCTGAGGAGCTTCTGGGGTGTTCCGCATGCTTCGTCAACTGGCTGTTGGAGGCACCTCTTGGGTGCTTCTTGGGGGGCGTCTGAGGGTCCCTTGGGGGCATCGGTTCTGCAATCTGAAGCCGTCATTGGCCGTCTTGGCTGCGTGGAGGCCCGACTTGAGGCCACCTGCGGCCAGATTAAGGCAATCCGGAAGCCTCCTGGGAGCCTCCTGGAAGCAGTTTTGACGCATCAAGGGCACTCTTGGGCTATTTCAATTTAAAGCCTCTTGGACGTCTCCTAGGGGCCTTTTAGGCCCTCGGGAGGCTTTTGGGGTCCTCGTCGGACCACTTGGGGGCCTCCTGCGGCCTCCTGTGGGCCTTTTGGGGGGAACGCTCTACTGTTGGGTCGCGTTCCCCTTCTTGGGCCTCTGTTGGGGCTCTCGGGGCCCTCTCGGGCCGTCTTGGGCGCCTCAAGCACCGTCTTGGGGCCCTCGCGGGCCGTCTTGGGGCCCTCTTGGAGACCTCTTCCTCTATATTTGAGCGGTATTGGAAGCCTCTTGGGCCGTCTTGGAGAATCAGGATGCCACAAGGCCGGAAAAAAAACTAAAACCCGTCAAAGCCCAATCGTAAAACAATGAGTTGTGCCTCTTGGGGCCACCTTGGGAGATCTCTTGGAACCTCGTCGGCCCTCTTGGGAGCTTCTTGGGGGCCTCTTGGATCCGATTGGGGGCCTCTTGGGACTTCCCGAGAACCTCTCGGGGTAGAAAGCTCGGATTCTCGCTTTGTGTTTCCCTTCTTGGGCCTCTCTTGGAGCCGTCTTGGAGCCCTCTCACCTCGCAAGCGGCATCTCGGAGCCCAGAATTGCGAGGATGTCTCAGGCGAAACGGGCCGGACCACCTCTCGCACAGCATCTCGGGGCTCAGAAGTTCGAGGATGTCTCAGGCGAAACGGGCCGAACCACCTCGCAAGCGTCATCTCGGAGCCTGGAGTTGCGAAGATGTCTCAGGCGAAACGGGCCGGACCACCTCTCGCACGGCACCTCGGGGCTCAGAGTTTCGAGGATGTCTCAAGCGAAACGGCCCGGACCACCTCTCGCGCGGCGTCCTGGAGCGCAACTTTTGCATGATGTCTCAGGCAAAACGACCAATCCCGGCCAACTCAGAAACGAGAGTTGTGAGGATGTCTCAAGCGAAACGGCCCGGACCATCAGATTGTTTGTGAGGATGTCTCTGCTCCCCTTTCCTTCGGCCGGAGTTAGCTTATATCACAACAGCACCCCGTTCAGCAAGCTCTTTGGGGAAAAATCCTGTTTGGGGAACCCTGTCTCGGAGCCCAGAGTTGCGAGGATATCCCAGGTCGCACCTGGTCGACGAGTAAGCTGTCGGGTCGGCACTGTGAGAGGCTCCACCGCCAAACTCCCTTCCTTCTCCCTCCTCCTCCTCCTCCTCCTCCTCCTTCTCCTCCTCCTCCCCCTCCTCCTGCCTGCTCCCTCATGCACATCATCCGCCTCCTCCTTCTCCCTTCCATCTCCTTCTTCTCCTCCTCCTCCTCTTCTCCTCCTCCTCCTCCTCCACCTTCTCTTCATCCCGAACGGCATCTCGGAGCCTAGAGTTGCGAGGATGTCTCCAGCGTAACGGGCTGGACCACCTCGCGCGCGGCATCTCGGACCCCAGAGTTGCGACGATGTCTCGGGCGAAACGTGCTGCGAGGAAGTCTCAGGCGAAACGGGCTGGACCACCTCGAGCGCTGCGTCTCAGAGCTCCGAGATGCGGGGGCCTCCTGGTGCCTCCTGGGGCCTCCTGGGGACCTCCTGGGGCTTCCTCCTGGGCATCCTGTGGCCTCCTGAACCACCTGGGGTTTCCTGAAGCCTCTTGGGGCTCCCAGGGGGGATATCTAACCTGTGGCCGCTTGGGCCCCTCAAAATGGAGGGGGGGGCACAAGAGCAGGAAAAATCAACGAATCGACACCGGATGTGTATTGACTGGACACGTTCTGATAGGGGGCCTCCTGGGGCCTCCTGGGAGCCTCCTGGGAATCTCCTGGGGATCCCTGGGGCCTGTCCTGGGCGTCCTGCGGCCTCCTGGAGCTCTCTGGGGCCTCCTGGGGCTCCCAGGGTCCCAGGGAGGAAATGTAACATGTGGACTTCTGGGCCCCCAGGCCGGACCACCTCTTGCGCGGCATCTGGAAGCTCAATCAGAGTTGCAAGAATGTCTCAGGCGAAACAGGCCGGACCACCTTGCGCACGGCATCTCAGAGCTCAGGGTTGCGAGGATGTCTCAGGCGAGACGGGCCGGACCACCTCGCGCAGGGCATCTCAGAGCTCAGAAGTTCGAGGATGTCTCAGGCGAAACGGGCCGGACCACCTCTCGCGCGGCATCTCCGAGGTCAGAGTTTCGAGGATGTCTCAGGCGAAACGGGCCGGACCACCTCGCGCAAGGCATCTGAGAACTCAGCATTTCGAGGATGTCTCAGGCGAAACGGGCCGGACCACCTCGCGCACGGCACCTCGGGGCTCAGAGTTTCGAGGATGTCTCAAGCGAAACGGCCCGGAACACCTCTCGCGCGGCGTCCCGGAGCGCAACTTTTCGAGGATGTCTCAAGCGAAACGGCCAATCCCGGCGAACTCAGAAACGAGAGTTGTGAAGATGTCTCAAGCGAAACGGCCCGGACCATCAAATTTTTGCGAGGATGTCTCTGCTTCCCCCTCCCTCGGCCGGAGTTAGCTTCTATCACAACAGCACCCCGTTCAGCAAGCTGTTTGGGGAATAAAAAATTGTAGAACACCTATGTGCGCAACGCATGTTTTCCCCCAAAAAAATTGAAACAGCAGTAAGCCAAAAACTAACTGGAACGCAACTTCCACAACTAGAACCACTCCAAAACCTAACGTCCCCGTAGCTTACACGCTGTAAAAAACCGCTTCAAACAAACCAAAAACTAACTTCCGTATCTTCCACAACTTGCACCGTTCAAGTGATGTAAGACCTGGAAGATCAAATTAAGATCTGGAAGATCACATTAACATGATATACCACAACTTCCCCACAACTACCAAAACTAATTGTGGACATCTCAGTCCGGAACCTCGAACCCGGAACCCGGAACCCCGAATCCGGATATCCGAACTCGGAGATCCAATCCGGAACCTGAAACTGGAACCCGGAACATGGAATCCGGATATCCGAACTCGGAAGTCCAAGCCAGAACCTGGAACCCGGAACCCGGAACCCGGATATCTGAATTCAGATTTCCGACTTCCGAATTCGATTTCCGAATTGGACCTCTCCAGCCTGATTCTACGGATCGCCACTGCCCAGCGCAATGGGGGTGACGCGCGGATCGCGCCGAGACCTCGCGGCTCCCTGCGGGGTGAGCTGCCAACTGCGCAACTGTCGCCACTTTCGTGGGCTCCTGGGAGGCCCAGCGGATGTTGAGCCGTTTTGGAACAGCCATTTGATGATGCAACCTGGTGCGAAGGGTTGGATACGTCCCTATTGTTGTTCACCTGCCCATACTTGTGTCTTTGAAGCGCCCGTTGTACACGCCAAATCGCTTACTGCGCATCCAATCACAAGCGCGTGCGGTATGCAAGTCGTCGCATACGATCTCAGCTGGGGCTTCCCTCTGCAAAACATGCACTTTGATTTGCGGGAAATACTTCCGATAGCGGGTGTACACTGCTTGTGTAAAGATGCCTTTGGGTGACGAATACTGCTCCATGAAAGGGCGGGACTGGTGGGTGGTGTGTTTCCTTATGGAGGCACATGTTCGCAATCCAAACATGAAATTGTCGGTACACCAGATGTACTGTCGTATTGAACAACTGCATGTCCGCGGCAATTTGTGCAACACTCACAACGTGTGAAAATGTCCCAATAGATACCGTAATGGGCTGAGCCGTCAATGCTGCCTTTTGAAGGAAAGACCTCCATGTCAGACAGACTTGTGTTTTGTTTACGAGAAACAAGGGGTCATCATGAAGTTCTACCCACATACTCTTGTCCCTGTAACATGAAGCTACGATATGGCATGGCATCCAGTGAATGTTATTCTGCATCTGAGGGAATGCCCACCCGTCCCCCTCAAGCAAATGCGGCATTCGTTTGAGCGCCTTCTGTAGTGACGTACTTCCAGTTTTGTGGGGTCCGACGTGGAACACAAATGGTACCTTGACCGTGGTCCCGGTGATTGTTGATGCTGGCACTGGCACGATTTGAACCCCCGCTTCTCTTTCCCCTGCCCTCCCACCGAATTAAGAAAACCGAAAGGATTCACATCTGTAAAACGAGGCGCCCAGCTTGTTGCTGAGCAGGTTGATTTTCTTCCACATACTGGTCGCCTCATGCCCATGCAACAATTGGAGCTGGCGATGCCGCATGCCTAAAGGATGAAGACACAACGTTGCATTACGAGAACGACTGACGTTGAGAACAACAATCACAGCTTCGTGCCAGGAATGTGTCCAAAGAGCTGTTCCAAGAGAGTATGCCACTGCTCCCCGGCCTTCCAGTATCTGCAGCCCGTGCACATTGTGAGGGTGATGCCCGACAATGAAATGACAACCAACTGCCATCAAACGATGCGCCATCTGAGTTTGATAAGGCATGACTTCATCCTGAAACTGGGTCCCCCAATGAATCATTACCACAACCAGATCATGCTTCGCCGACGCATCCCGCACCAGAGATACTACTGCTTCCAGTCTTTCGTTATCAATGCTCCACGCGCGTGTTTTTCCTGATTCCTGTGTCCCTACACAAGGTGGCTGCGCGAGACCCTCTGGCACCTTGAAATTATTGCACGGGAAAGGAATGTCGAGGGCGGCATTGAAAGCCACGAGTGCAACCATCCACCCTCGAATTGAGAAGCTCTGCACGTCAGGAGCAGAATATGATTGCGGCCTTCCGAACACGTGCATGCCTGCAGCTTCAATGTAATCACTTGTATTTTGACTGCCAAGGATGCCAGTGTCAAACCAATGGTTGTTGGCGATCATCAGCCCATCGATCCCTGCCTTTGCCAATGCCTTCAAGTCTTGTGGCTGAGATGCAAAATTCGCCAGCCCAACGGGCCAGAGGCGTGCTAAGATCTCCGGTAACTAGTTCACAGTATTTCTAGTTCGCGCGCGCGGGGCGGCCCCTGGGGGTCCCCGGACGAAAAGTACCCCGACAAGGTCCCGGGAGAAGCCCCCAGAGCGCTCCAGGAGCGCACCAACAGGGCCCCGAGACGTCCCCGAGAGTCCCAAGAAGGGCCAAGAGAGAGTCTCAAAAAGAGCCAAGAGCGCCCAAGAGGCCCCCAAGATGGTACACCAAGGGTCCGAGATTCCACAAGATCGCTCCAAGGCGCTCAACATAGCCCCCAGGCGCACCGCGAGTCTTTCAAGAGCACTCCCAAGAGGGCCCCAAGATGCAAAAGTCATTGCTTGTCCTTAGGTTTTGGGGAAATTTTGGCGTTTCCACCTTTTCGGCATCGCGACGCCTAAGATCGGCCCCCAAGACGGCCCAAGAGGGTTCCAAGACGGCCCAAGAGGCCTCCAAGACGGCCCAACAGGGCCCCAAGAACGCAGAACGCTCTAAGAGAAGCCCCAGAAGGGGAACACGAAACAACATTTCGAGCCCTCGGCCCTAAGAAGCCCCCAGGAGGCGTCAATAGGCCCGTAAGAAGCCCCAGGAGACCCCCAAAAGGCCCTCATGAGGCCCCCAAGAAGCTCCCAAGCGGCTCCAGGAGGCCCCCCAAATGCCCCCCTACCACGCTAGCAGGTGCCAGCGATGCTACAATATGGGCAGCGAGCACGAAGAAATTCTTGGAAACTTCTGCACAGCGCTCCGTCTACCCTCCTCAGGCACTCCTCCTCCTTCTCCCCCTCCTCATCCTCCTCCTCCTGATCCCCTCCTCCACTCTGGGATGGAGCGGTCCATCGCTGGGTGGGAGTCGCATTAGGCGCCGCGGGCTTGCAGCGCAGCGCCCAAAGGGTGAGACGGCCGCCTCTACGCTGCTGGGCCTCTGGAGGCCTCCCAAATGCTCCCAAAGGAGCTCCAAGAAACCCCAAAGAGGCTCCAACAGAAACCCAAGAGGCCCCAACCCCCAACGAGGACCCCAAAAGGCCCCCAAAAGCCCAAACACCAGCGAGGGCACAATACGGGCCGGCGGAATGAGCGAAGCGATTCAATAACCTTTTGGGCGGGCTGCGCCTTCACCTGAGCTGGGCACGGCAGCGTCTCGCCACGTGCTCTGTGCTACCACCGAGGATTCAAGGTTGGCAATCGTGAAGTCCGCACCTTCAAGTATCTGGCTAACGTGCTCATGTATGGGCATATTGACGTCAACCTTTCGGATGAATTGGCCCCTTTCGCGACTAGCAAATGCAACATCGCCAATAAAAGCTAATTGAATGTTACCGTGCACCTGCTCAGAAGCACCCGTTGTTGTTATTGATGTTGCTGAGGCTGTGGCTCTGGTATTCATATGCATCGAAAAACGAGTGAACATTGTGCACACAACCGCCGCTGCGATCATAATGTGTGACCTGCGAAGAGAAAGCCTCATGAAAAAGCAGCAAACCAGATTTCCATCCGAAACAGCTGGAGCCAATCTGGGGAGCCCTTGAGCCAAACTGGCTTGAGCCAAAACGGCTACGGACCCTGCTGGAGGTTCTTCTGGAGCACCTTTGAAACGCATTGGGGGGTCTCCTGGGCCGTCTTGAGACTGGACTGGGTCGTCTTTGAGCTCCCTTGGGCAATCTCGGGGCCTCTTGGACTGTCTGGAGCCTCTCTTTGACAATCTTGGTTCTTTGTCCTCCTAACTTTGCCCGTCCCTTGTCGTCCTTCGTCAAATCGTCGTATCTTAGAGACTGGGGATGAGACTTGAGACTTGGGGTGAGACGTGAGACTTGAGACTTGGATGTGCACGGCAATGTTCAAGAATTCTGACGTGAATGGCGCAGACTTCTGACGTGAGTACCCAAGAGCTCTGACGTGAGTACCCCAGGTTTTTGACGTGAGCGACATCTTTATGTAACCCACTTAGGCTGACGTGCAATCGGTCATTTACAATTTCGGCCTGCATCTTCCACACGTTTCCTTCCCTTACGCTCTTCGTCCCCCTTCCGCCCCTGCCATCCCACCTCTTCCCCAACATGATCAGCACACGAACCCGGAAAGGTATATAGAAATGTAGCGCATAGCAACGTTTTCAAAGACACCTGATTGATGTACCCGCACATGCAATGCTGAATGTATCGATATTGATGTACCCTGCCGAGGGCTGTGCTGTGCTGCGCCGTGCTGAATTGCGATGTGCCATGCCGCGATTGTGCTCTATAGCGTTGTAGATCGAGTCCTTCTTTGCATCCGAGTCCTGACCGAACTGATCTGGATATCAAGCTCGAGCAGCCTGAACACATAGTAGCTGCCCCAGAGCTAATTGACAAGGGGACATGCCAGGAGGACGCGCCGCGGAACGTCCCAAGGGACGCGCCAAGCGACGTGCCAGGGGACGTGCCATGGGGTCGCATCGCGGGACGTGCCAAGGGGACGCGCTACGGAACGTGCCCATGGATGTGCCACGGGATGTGCCAGGGGACGCGCCACGCGACGTGCCAGCGGGACTCGCCAAGGGACGCCCCACGGAACGTGCCAAGGAACGTGCCAGGTTGCAATGCTGAATGTATCGATCTTGATGTACCGTGCCGAAGTCTGTGCTGTGCTGCACCGTGCTGAATTGCGGTGTGCCATGCCGCGGTTGTGCTCTATAGCGTCGTGGATTGAGTCCTCCTTTGCATCCGAGTCCTGACCGAACTGATCTGGATCTTAAGCTCGAGCTGCCTGAACACATGATAGCTGCCCCAGAGCTAATTGACAGGGGGACATGCCAGGAGGACGCGCCGCGGAACGTCTCAAGAGGCGCGCCAAGCGACGTGCCAGGGGACGTGCCATGGGGACGCACCGCGGGACGTGCCAAGGGGACGCGCTACGGAACGTGCTGGGGACAAGCGTTTGACTCGAGACATCCAGTCAAAATCCTCATGCTAGACATCCGCCTGAGCTACCTGGACACGTGAAAACAAGCGTTTCGCTCAACACATTCTCATGCTAGACATCCGCCTGGGCGAACTGGACACGTGAAAACAAGTGGTTCGCTCGAAACATCCTCAACACATCTTCAAGTGAGACGTCTGCCTGGGTGACCTGGGCACGTGAAAACAAGCGTTTCGCTCGAGACGTTTTCAACACCTCCTCATTCTAGACATCCGCCTGGGCGACCTGTACACGTGAAAGTAAACGTCTCGCTCGAGACATCCTTAACACATGTTCATGTTAGACATCCGCCTGGGCGACCTGGACACGTGAAAACAAGCGTACCCCTCGAGAAATTCTCAACACATCCTCATGCTAGGCATCCGCCTGGGCAACCTGGACACGTGCAAACAAGCATCTCGATCGAGACTTCCTCAACATCCTCATGCTAGACATCCGCCTGGGCGACGAGGACGCGTGCAACCAAGCGTCTCGCTCGAGACATCTTCAACAAATTTTGCCTGGGCAACCTGGAGGCGTGAAACCAAGCGTCTCGCTCGAGACATCCTCAAGACCTGGGCATGTGAAAACAAGCATTTCACTTGAGAGATCCTCTGAATTCTGGTCCCCAGGAGAGGACAATATATAGCACAAAACAAGCGTTTCGCTCGAGATATCCTCAACAAACTCTGAAAAACAAGAGTTTCGCTCGAGACATCCTCAAAAATAATTCGCCGGCCTCCTTCAAACTCGTCGTGTATCGCAAAATAATTCCGCCGGCCTCCTTCAAGTCGATTCCGGGGATAAACAGCTAAAAGAGAACCCTGGGCCCCCGCCCTTTCCGGGAACAACAGGTTTCATTCAGCTCGGGACAACCATGTTAGATATCCCCCTGGGTGGCCTGGACATGTAAAAACACATGGTTCCAGCTCGGGACAACCATGTTAGATACCCCCCTGCGTGGCCTGGATGTGCTGAATTCGCGCTCCCGCTCGAGACATCCTCGCAATGTCCTCCCTGGAGAGGCCCCCAAAGCGCCACCCCCTGTCCAGAGCAAGACAACTTTACTTTTCTGTAGTGGGATATGTGTTCGGGTAGCGCCTTTCGGCCCCCAGTGCGTTTCCTGATAATTCGGCGTTGGGCCCTACGCCATGTTAGATGCTTCCCCTCTTGGTGGCCTGGACACGTAAAAACACGTGGTTCCAGTTCGGGACAATGATGTTAGAGACCCCACTGGGTGGCCTGGACACGTAAAAACACGCGGTGCCAGCTCTGGGCAACCATAATACATTCACCCCTGCGTGGCCTGGACACGTCAAAACACGTGGCCCTTGCTCGGGACAAACATGTAAAATATCCCCCTGGGTGACCTGGACACGTAAAAACACGTGGTGCCAGCTCTGGGCAACCACGTTAGATACACCCCTGAGTGGCCTGGACACGTGGTCCTCGCCCGGGACACTCACATAAGATACCCCCCTGGGTGGCCTGGACATGTAAAAACACGTGGTTCCAGTTCGGGACAATGTTAGATACCCCACTGGGTGGCCCGGACATGTAAAAACACATGGTTCCAGCTCGGAACCACCATGTTAGATACCTCCCTGGGTGACCTGGGCCCTGGCGGGGCCTCCTGGAGAGGGCCAATCTATAGGAACAGACGGCCAATCTCTTCCTCTCCCCTCCCTCCCTCCCCTTCCTTCCTTCCTCGACGCTCTTCTGCTTCACAATCAGGCACTTTGTTCTCTGCTTCACGGTCGTGCTGAGCTCCAGCTACGCGTCGCAATCATGCAGTCGATTTTCCGTGCGCACGCATTCATTTTGTAGCGTTGTCCTTACATGTCCCGGAAAGATGCCAATTGCGCACTCTTCTGCCCACGCGTCCTTCCGGATGCTCGGCTTGGTGGTGGTGGTGTCCAATATGAGACAAAGTCTTGTGTTTGTTTTATCCCCGATGGGGAGCATCATGGGCGAATATGTTGTGTCAACTGGTTGGTGCCCTTTAGATTCAGAAGCTCGTCTTTGCCGATGTCCATGGCCATATCAAGACGTCGCCTCTGAGGCCTTCTGC
>CAUYUJ010009938.1:0-10000 GCA_963575745.1 Prorocentrum cordatum
ACAAGAGGAGGAGGAGGAGGAGGAGGAGAAGGAGAGGAGGAGGAGGAGCACCACCCCCATTAGCGCAGCAGGTCTGCAATCCCCGAGCGACGGAAGGCGGCCTGCCTGGCGCGGGTTTCGATGGACTTGGCAGTGAAGGCAGGGTCGGGAGGAGGAGGAGGAGGAGGAGGAGGAGGAGGAGGAGGAGGACGAGGAGGTGGGGGAAAAGAGGAGGACGAACTGCAGGAGGAGAAGGCGGAGCAGCAGCAGGAGGAGCAGGAGGAGGCGGGAGAAAAGGGGGTCTGCCGAGCGCGGCGCCCGCGGCGATCGTCAGCAGGACCAGCGACTGCTCGCAGGTCGGCGCGCCCCGCGCCCACCTGGGCGGGCGCCGCGGCCGCGCCGGGCTGGGCGCCACCAGCTGCAGCCCCGCCACCACCGCGCTCAAGGCCGCGTACCTATCCGGGACGTGCACCCCCACCCGCACCCGCAGCTCCACGGCAGTGGAGGCGGGCCCGTGGCCCAGACTTCCTCAATCACACCGGCATTTGTTTCGTTATTTTCGGCCTCCGGGGGCGCTTACTGGGCCTCGGAAGTGCAAACAAACTGCGCAGGATGACCAGCCGGTCCGGGGAATAGGTCCACACCTCTGGGGTTCGACGTTGGCAAAAAAACGCGACGTCGGGGGCTTGGGCCCACGGCAATGGAGGCGGGCCCGTGGTAGCCCCTCGCAAGGCCCGCGCATCAGAGCAGGTTCCATGGGGCAGCGCTGGGGGATGTGCTCAAGTGGGGGGGGGTAGAGGCCCGAGGTTTCCGGGTGTTTCGAAGCTTCTCGGCGGACCTGGCCCGGCCCTTGGACCGTCAAACGACTCGAGATGAAAACGGATCCATGGGCAGTGGTCGGGACTTACGGAGCCTCCATAGTGGAACGTCAAAACCTCGCGCGCACGGTCATGCTACAAGAAGGGACGCTGCGCCAAAAGCCAAGGAGCTTTTCTAGCCACTGCGAGCCTCCGCCACGGATAGGTTCACCGACCTGGATTTGAACAGCGGCCCGAAGACCAGAACCCCTTCTGAATCCAACGTGGTCTTTCTTTCTGCGTCTCCACCCTCCCAGGAGGCTCTCCTCTGCCCACGTCCAGTGCACATGACCGCCCAGGGGCCTCTGGGACCGCCCGGGAGCGCCTGGGAGCACCTGGGCGTTGGGAGCTCCCTGGGCACGCCGTGGGAGCGCACTGGTGGGAACGCTTGGGAGCGCCTGGGAACGCCTGGGCGCGCCTGGCTCGTAGGCGGTCCCAGTGGCTCCCAGGCGCTCCCAAGCGCTCCCAGTGCGCTCCCAAGCGCTCCCAGGCACCTCGCTCCCCGCCCCGTCGGCCCCCTCGCGCCTCCCTCTCGCCCCCTTGCCCCCCCCCTCCCCCCCACCGGTCCCCTTCTCGGCCTGATGGGCCCAGGCGCCCGGATCCTTCTCCACGCCTCCTCTGGGCCCCCGCGCAGCCGAACACGTCCTGCGGTCTCCGTGCGCCTGGAACAAGAAGCCGCGCTGGGCCGGGCCTCCCTGCCGGGGCCCTGGAGGGCCAAGCGCGGAGAGGCCTGCGGAGCGCCCGCAGTCGGGAACCTGTGCTCGGCGCGCCGCGGAGGTGGCCCCGGCGACACGCCGTGCCGCGCGAAGGGGCGGCGCGTCGCTCCGCTCCGCGGGGCGGGGGGGCCGGGAGAGGCTCGGGGCGCTGACGCCCGGCGACCGAGACGCGGTCAGCACGTCGCACCGGAGCGCGGTGGGCGAGAACTGGCGGCGCGGCACGCTGAGCTCAGGTCGGGCATGCCCTCCTACAGGCGGATGCCGGAGAGAAAAGCGAAACAGAGCCACCAACATATATTCAAGCATAGCACTCACAAGAAGCATCGTCCCGAGACTACCTTTTGACTGTTCTTGTTGAAGATTCCCCCTGTCGAGGGGCACGCCCGACGGAACGCCAAGCCAAAGCTCCCAACCCCATCCGAGGCCTTGCACCAGGTGAGCGTTTTCATATTCGGCGTTTCGGCATCAGGCGGAAGGGGGGGGGAGAGGGGGGGGGTCTGGCTCCGGATCTCTGCTTAGTGCGACTGTTTGTAACGGTGCGTCCTTCGGGGGAGACGCCACCTGCCTGAAGCAGGCGCCAACAAAAAACAGCCAAGATCTACTCCATGGGGGGGGAGGGGGGGCGAGGGCCCGCGCCGATCGGCAAAACGATGAATAAGGAAACGATCACCAGGAACGAAGCGCCCAATTGTCCCAAGGCTGGCCAGGGGGCCTCCCCGCTGGGGCAGCGGAGGGCACGGCACGGAACAAAACCAGGCCCGTGGAGCGCCAAGGCCCCCCCCCCACGAGGGCTGCCAGAGCCTTCGTCGTCCACCTCCTCCTCCTCTTACTTTTCCTCCTCCTCCTCTTCTCCTCCTATTTCCTCCTCCTGCTCCTCCTCTTTCTCCTCCTCCTCCTCCTCCTCCTCCTCCTCCTCCTCCTCCTCCTCCTCGTCCTCCTACTCTTCTTCCTCCTCCCCCTCCTACTCTTCTTCCTCCTCCTCCTCGTCTTCTCCTCCTTCCTCCTCCTTCTTTGACGCAGCGCGAAGTGGGGGACTGAGCCTGTAGCGCACGTTCCTGTTCCTCCTCCTCCGCCTCCTCCTCCTCCTCCTGCTCGTGTTCCCGTCCTCTTCCTCCTCGGCCTCCTCTTCCTCCTCCTGCTCCTCCGCCCCCTCCTCCTCCTCCTCCTCCTCCTCCTCCTCCTCGGCCTCCTCCTCGTCGCCCATCCCTTCCTCCTCTTCCTTCTCCCCTTCGTTCTGTCCCACTCGTCCTCCTCGTCCTCCTCCTCCTCCACCTCCTCCTCCTCCTCCTCCTCGCCCTCGCCCTCGTCCTCCTCGTCCTCGTCTTCGCGCTGGGTCCGAACAGCCGCGGCGCTCCCGACTGCGGCGCCTCCCCGCCACCTGCCGCTGCAGCCCGCCCCCGTCCCCCTCCGAGGCAGCAGGCGGCGGCCTCGCCCCCCCCCCCCCCCCCCCGGGGGCGCCACACGATCGTCGTGTCGACGGGGGCGGGCGGGGCGGCGTCCTTGTCGGGGGCATGCGGGCCGAAGCCGCCCCCTCGCGCCGTGAAGAAGAACAGCGGGCGTCTGTTTGGTCGTTGTTGTTGTTGTTGTTGTTGAACATTATTACTTCTAAAGAATAATTATTGTTGGGACCCCTGGTACACGACCCCCCTCCAAAACCTAGGCCGCAGCTACATTTTCATCATTTTTTCGCGAAAGCTTCAGAAAAGTGGATTAGTACCGGATCCGGTTGTTTTGTTCCCCCCCGTTTTCCCTTGCAAAAAACACTATAAAATGAATTTTCTTGTTCAAATGTAATCCAATTTCAAGAATCCCTTGCAAAAAATAAGCTAAAGTGGACATTCGCGCGTGCAAGACGAAATCCTTCCAAAACCTTAGGTTTCGGAACGATTTCAACATAAAAACATCAAAAACCCAATGGTTTTTCAACAAAAAAATGACAAAATCTCATCCCGCGCGCTCTTGCGGATTCGTAGGAAAACCAACACTTTTTAAACATTTCTGTCAAACGGGCTTTTGCGAGCAACTTTTTCGAACTTCTGCGACAACGGTTGCGCACCTGCCAGGGCCATCATCCCTGTCAAATAATACCATGCGGGACACATTCGTTTTTTCTTCGCGCGCGCACGCCGAAATCTACAAAAACCATTGGGTTTTTAAGAATTTTAGCACCGCTGCCAACGTGGGTGTGTACCCCACGCCAGTGTAGTAGCCACGGTCGTCCGCACGCCACGAAGTGAAGTGTCCCAACGTCATAGGGCGGGAAGCTGGGTTTGGGTGGTCGCGAAGAGTCGTTTGGATATTTGGTAGAGCTTGTAATGCCCCCCCACGAAGTGGGGGTATTGCCTGGTGTCGTATGAAAACCCTGGCACTGGGGAGAACACCACGCGTTCGGGTAAAATGATTGTTGTTGTTGTTGTTGTTGTGGTTGTGTTGTTGTTGTTGTTGCTGCTGTCGTCGGTGTTGTTGCTGCTGTCGGTGCTGTTGTTGTTGTTGTTGCTGCTGCTGTTGTTGCTGTTGGGAGTGTTGTTGTTGGTGTTGCTGTTGTTCTACTAGTTGTTGTTGTGGTGGTGTATACTGCTGCTGTTGGTGGTGGTGTTGTTGTCGATGCTGCTGTTGTGGTTGTTGATATTGTGATTGTTGGTGTGGTTGCTGTTGCGGGTACTGTCGTTGTTGCTGCTGTTGCGTTGTTGCAGCTGCTGCTGCTCACGCTGTCGTCGTCATCGTCGCCGTTGTTGTTGTTTGAACACTCACTACTAAAAAATATTGTTGGTCCCCCTCTAGGTCAAACTGTGTTCTTCGATTGGAGTGCCCTTCCCAGGGATCGTACCTCGATTTGTTTGAGTACTGGAGAATATTGGACCGCAAGGTTAAATCGTTGGCCCACGGTTTACGACAACAGCGGCTCCCGCCTGCTACTTCTTTACAGCTTATACCCAAATCGCGCTCTCCCGTGGGAGTTCCTCAAAATCTACTCCGGCGCCGCGTCCTCGACACTTAGGAATCACGCCGCGCCCCCAACACTCAGGAATCACGCTCTCGCTTTGGCCTCACGATTTATTTTGGAATCGCGCTATCGGTCGAGATCTCCTCGCGATTTTTGAAGGACGCACGCGTCAGCAACCCGCCTGCTCGACCTTGCCACCTGGGCCCGCCTTCCCGACCCGCCCGCTAGGGTCAACCCACCCGATCTGCCCGTCTGGTTCTGCCACGTGCTTTCTGCTCCTAGCCCCCTTCTGCTACTCTCTCTCTCTCTCTCTTTCTTTCGTGTTCCATACTCCTCCCTCCCCCTTGTCCCTTTATTCCGTTCGTCATCTCTCCCCTATGCCGTAGGGGCTGCATGCAATACGCGTTGCAGGTAAGAGAGATATACCCCAAAGGGGTCCGATCGAATATGAAGAGAGCGGGTATCGAGGGTTTGAAAGATACGTGATGAATGGCATCCAAGCAGGTGAGAGCGAACAGTCTCAAAATGAGTGCTGTTGTTGTTGGCGGTGGTGGTGTTAAGTTGTTGTTGCTGCTGCTGTTGTGGTTGAATACGCTCATTTCTAAAGAAGAATGACTGTTGATATCCAAAAGGGTTCCGCGCGCTATCGCCCCGACGCCGGCTACATTTTCTCTGAAAACGAGGCTCCCGCGCGAGCGTTGGCTTGAGTGTCAAAGTGTGCCATTGGAGGCCCGGCTACGTCGTCAACGGCTTCCGCTCGATACGTCCTCAAAATTTGCCTAGAGACACCTTGGCCAGAGAGGCCCCCGAACTCAGGAAAGGCGCTCTCGCTCGAGACCTCCCCGCAACTCAGTCAAGTTGATGGAGGCCCAGCCACGACAAGGGCTCCTGCTCGATTCTGCTCCTCACAATTTACTCCGAGAGCCCCTGGCCAGGAAGGCCCCCCCGAACTCAGGAACGGCGCTCTCGCTTGATACTTTCTCGTGATTCAGTCAAACCTGTGGAGGCCCAACTACGACGACAAGGGCTCTCGTTCGATACTTCCTCAAGATCTATTCGCAGAGGCCCTCGCCAGAGAGGCCCCCGAACTCAAGAGTGGCGCTCTCGCTCAAGATTTCCTCTCAATTCAAGCAAAGTTGGTGGAGGCCCAGACACGGCGACAAGGGTTCCCGCTCGATGCGTCTCTATATATGTATTCCGAGAGCCCCTCGAATGGCCAAGGAGGGCCCCGGACTCCGGAACGGCGATCTCGCTCAAGAGTTCCTTGCACTTCAGTCAGTGGCCGACAAGGAAAAGACTCCCCCCGAAAAGGGGTGCGATCGAAGACGAAGTGAGCGGGTATCGGGGGTTGGGGTATACAGACTGGAAAACACGAGTGCCAGCAAGGGCGAACAAACTCAAAATCATTATTGTTGTTGTTGGTGCTGTTGTTGTTGCTGTTGTTGGTTTCGGCCTCTTGGGGACGCCGTGCCCCAGAACCGTCAACAAAAGCACTCGGGATGAAAAGCTGGTCCCAGGGAATGGTGCGAGACCTCTTTGCAGCCCTCGCGGATCGGCTCGGGGTGGGATACCTGGCTCAGGCGCGCGCGAACATGGATCGGGCATCCCTGGATCTGGCGAGTTGGCGCCAGAACCTTGGATCGGGAAGGGTACCATTGGTCGGGCATGTTTTCCAACAGACGGATTTTCAAGGACAAATGAGAATAGCCAAAAAATATTTCAACTAATGACCACAAATAGTCGGCACATCGTGCCCAGACAATTTTCTGACTATTTTTCAATTCTCTCCTGTAGAGGGACAGGCCCGAGTCAAGGGCACCGCGAAAGCGTGGGGCCGATGCCGTCTCGCACGGAAGCGGGGCCCGTCGCTGATCCACGCGCCTTCGTACATGTTTTCGTCGTCGACGTCGTGGCTGTCGTCGTCGTCGTCGTCGCCGTCGTCGTCGTCGTGGTTTTCGTTGCCGTCGTCGTTGTCGTCGTGGTTGTCGTTCTCGCCGTCGCCGTCGGCGTCGCCGTCGCCGTCGTCCACACGACGGCTCACGAGGGGCACGGGCCCTGGCCCCGGCGGCTTTCCCCCGGCACCCGCCCTCGAGGAGCGGATCTCCGGGGCGCACCATGCTCAGGAGGGCAAAAAAACACAGACGCAATGAATCGCCGATTCCCCAGAAAAGATGGGAAACTAATATGGGAAGTGGGGGGAAGACAAAACCCAGAAAATATTGGAAACATGGGGAATAGTTTTATTTGTATGTATAGTTTTATTTGTATGTATTTATTTGTGTGTCCGGAGTCCCCTTCACATGCAAAAGATGCGGCTGCAGCCCGTGCGGTGGCCTTCGGAAGTCCTCCCAGGACAACCTCACCGCACGGTCTTGGGGCCCCTGGGAAGCCTCCCTGAGATCCTGGCGTCTGCTTTCTCGAGCCGGGCGTTTTCGCTCTTCCTCGGCCCCCGGGACCCTCACAGATCGATGCGCCTTGAAAAATGACGCAGGAAGATAGGGTCTTTGGGGTTCGGGGCGTGATGTCTCAGGGTGATACAACTTGTTCGCTACGTCGGAGCTTAGGGCTCGCAGAAAAACACAAGTCCGCGAATCGCGCGGCCACCCCGAAACCTCGCCCACTGACAACCCACACGATGAAGCCACCGCACCACTCCGGGGCCCCCGATCTTCCTCCTGAGCAACGCTGCTGACGGTCCTGGGACCCTGGGAAGGTTCCGAGCGTCCAACGCGGAGATTTATGGATGATCACCGCCCGAGGGTTCGACACTTGGGGACCTCGGCAGGTGGTGGACATGAATGTTTTCGAGCAAGGGGGGGCCAAATCAGTCTCCACCGCTGGCCGACGTCCCCGAAGATGTTCCCCTGGCCGGTGGTTCTGGAGACACCCTCGCCTCGGAGAGAGCCCGATTCACGGTATGGTCACCGCACCGTTTGGAAGCCCCCGGCCGTCATCCCTTGAGACCCGACCTGGCTGGGCCACCAAGGGGTCAAACATCATATGAAGGATCCGCAGCGCTAACATGATGCGAACGTGGCGTGATGATGGTAATGATGATGATGATGATGATGATGATGATGATGATGATGATGATGATGATGATGATGATGATGATGACGACGACGATGATGATGATGATGATGACGGAGGCGCTGATGATGCCATTGATATCGGTGGTCATGATGACGATGGTCATGATGTCGGTGGTCATGATGACGGTGAGTCATGATGACGATGGTCATGATGTCGGTGGTCATGATGTCGCTGATTGTGCTGATGATGTCGGTGGTCATGGTGGCGACTACGATGTCGGACATTGCGATAGAGGTACACTATCGAAACAAAAACCACGACCGGAGCCCTGGACCCCATCTTTCTGGCGAGTTTCCCTCGTCGGATGGATCTGTCAGGGTCCCATGGGCCCGAGACGAGGCAACAATCGCCCGTGCTGCGAGAGAATCTGCGACGCCTGGCTCCCCCGGGCCCAGGGGGGGCCCCCCTGCGGAGCCCAGAGACGGCGGAGCACCTTGGGACCCGCCTCTCTCTCCCCAAACTCGGGCTGGGCGAAATGGGGGGATAGCAAAGGGGGGGTTTGAGAGTCAGCTCACGGAGCTGATTATCCCAGCACCTCCCGGCGCTGGAGGCGGCCATGTATCGAGGAATGGGCCCCTCGGTGGGGCCGAAACCAGCTGCATGCAGCCAATTTCGTAACACCCCCTTTCCCTAAGCCCCCCTGTCGTCCGGCCCGACAGGCCCCCGACGTCTCGATTTTTCGGCAAGGTCGACCACCCAGAAGTCTACACCCACTCCCCGGGGCCGTTTTCTCGTCGGGAGTCGTTTCTGGACAGCCCGAGGCCCGGCAAGGGCCCCCATGGGGGCCGAGACTTGGGAAAACCTCCCGTCGTGATTTTTTCATGACCCGAGGGGGGTCTTGGTCTGGACCCCGCGGCGGCTCCTCCGAGGGAGCCCCCGCCGCCGCAGCCGCGCTGGCGCCCTCTGGGGGGGCATCACCCGCAAGGGGCTCCGCGGGCTCTTTTTCGTGCCTCCTCGCGGCCGCGCTGAACGGCTCCGAAAGCGCGCGCCGCCCCCCTCCGAGGGACCCTGAGCCCCTGGCGTTGTCATATGTTTCCCACCCCAGAGATCCGACGCTCCAGAAGCAATCGGAACGGACGGTTTGGGGCTGTTTTCGGCCTCCGGGGGCCCTCGCCGGGCCTCGGGAACGTCAAGGAACGACTCAGGACGACAAACCGGCCCCAGGGAATTTGTCCGGACCTCTGCATGGGGCCCATGCGTAGACAAAACATCAGCCGGATGTCTGGGGGATACGCCCCGGGCGTCTGCACTCCGTTTAATGGGCCCCCCTGTGCCCTCACAGATCAATCCGGCTCGTGACATGGAGCAGGATGATGGGGTCTTTGGGGTTCGGGGCGTGATGCTTTAGGGTGGAGCATTTTTTCGCTAGGTCGGATCTCATGGCTCGCAGAGTGATGGGGTCCATGCAAGCGTCTGGTCGCGACTTCCCGCACGCGATGCTGCAATTTGCAACGCCGGACTTCACGGGAGGAGAGCCGCTCGGCCAATATCAGAGGGGGCCGCACGTCTGCGCACACAGGGAAGGTGCGCCGGACCTTCGCCCGAAGCACGGTGCACATACAGTGCGGGCACGGCCGCAAGAAACCCTCGCAAGAAACCCAACCCTGAAAGCCCGCGCGCGAGGTGCAACTGAAGGGGAACCTCGAGCACCCTGAACGCAGCAGCTGCCCTGACGGCCGCGGGAAGTCACCACACAGCGCGCGGAGCGCAGAAACCAAGGGCCCCCTGACGAGAGGCAGATGGCTTCTTGACGCGCGCCCCCACTGTAATCACCCAGACACCACCCGACGCCGTGCCGCTTTCTCGCAGCGCTGGCCCCCCAGAGAGGCCCGGGACCCCCGACGTACCGCGCGCTTTGTCGCAACGATCCTCCACGGACCCCGCTCTCCCGACGACCAGCTCTTCGTCCGCAGTCTCGTCTTCGGACGGCCCCGGGGCCCAGGGGGGGCCCCCACGGAGGCCGAAGACGGCGCCAGGCAAAAAGTCCCGCCGCGAGGCTTCGTTCGCAGCGCGAGAGGGTCTGTAGGTACACGGTGGGGGCGCTGGATCAGAAACCCCGTCGCAGGAGGACGTCCAGGGGCTGGACGCCCAGGCCCCCGACGCCATGACTTGTCCAGGACGTCGACCCCCAGAGGTCTGGACCCCTTCCCCGGACCGGTTTCTCATCCTGAATCATTTTCTGATGTCCTCCTCCGCCCTCCTCCTCCTGCTCCTGCTCCTGCTCCTCCTCCTCCTCCTCCTCCCCCTCCTCCTCCTCCTCCTCCTCCTCCTCCTCCTCCTCCCAGGCCCGGTGAAGGCCGCCCGAGGCCGACAACAGGGAAACACCTCCCGTCGTCAGTTTTGCATCACCCGAGGGGGGGCTGGGAGAGCAGCCGTCGGCCATGGGCGTCACCGCCGCCCTCCTGCCAGAG
>CAUYUJ010009938.1:20000-31168 GCA_963575745.1 Prorocentrum cordatum
GGACATCACTATCGTTCTCACGATCAAGCTAACAATCGATCCCACTCGGTCGATCTCACTATCGACATCACTATCGATCCCACAAACGATCTCCCCATCGATCTTACTCACCTTCGATCTCACAATCAAATTCACTATCGATCTCAATATCGGTCTTACTATCGCTCTCACGATAGATCTCACTACGAGACACCGGCGGGACACCACGGCGGGACAACCTGGGGGAGCCAGTCTTTCAGCCCACGGGCGACCTAGCTAGAGAAGAGTTCACTGAAGGGCTCGCCGTTTCACTGCGATCTCACCTCCTCGCCTCCGATCGCAGTGAAACAGAGAGCCCCTCACAAGGACATCGGTTCCGGTTTCATGTTCGTATCGCGCATGCGGGCGAGGCGAAGCTGCGTGGGCGGGCGAGAAAAAGGAACCCTCCTCTGGCTAGGGCGCCGCTGGGCCAAAAGACCGCCCCCCCGCGAGCATCCCGCCAGTGACCCGTCGGTGTCCCGTCGGTGTCCCTTGGTGTCCCGTCTATGTTCCGTGGTGAGATTGATCGTGAGATCGATGGTGATAGATAGTAAGATCGATAGTCAGAAGGACCGTGGAATCGATAGTGAGATCGATAGTGAGATCGGTAGTGCGATCGATAGCGGGACCGCTAGTGTGATAGATTGTGAAATCGATGGGAATCGAATGTGGGATCGATGCTGAGAACGATTGTGAGATCGATAGTGATATCGATTGTGAGATCCGTAGTGAGACTGGTCGTGAGATCGATCGAGTGAGATCGATAGTGGGATCGATCGAGTGAGATGGATAGTGAGATCGATTGTGAAAAGGTAATGAGTTCGATTGTGGGATCGATAGTGGGAACGATTGTGAGATCGATAGTGGGAACGATTGTGATATCGATTTTGAGATCGATAGTGAGCGGGATAATGAGATCGACAGTGAGATCCATCGTGAGATTGACATGGAGATCCATTGAGAGAGGCGATATTTCCTGCCCCGTCCCCCCGAACCTCCTTATCACCCGATGGACGGTCGTATAGCTACCGATCTCACTACGGGACACCGACGCGATAGCGAGATCGACAGTGGAACCGATAGTGAGAAAGATAACGAGATCGATTGGGAGATCGATCATGCAGCCAAAGGTAAACTTGATAGTTCCACCGATAGGAATATCGATATTGAGATCGATCGTGAGATCGATCGTGAGATCGATAGTGTGGTCGTTTGTGAAATCGGTTGTGAGATCAAAAGTGGAATTTGATTGTTGGTTCGATAGTGAGATCGGTAGTGAGATCGATCGAGAGAAATCTAGACTGGCATCGATAGTGAGATCGGTAGTGGCATCGGTAGTGAGGGCGATCGGATAATGATTGCGCGATCCATTGGACGAGATGGTGGCTCCACCCGCCAGAAGTCCTTATCACCCGAAAGGCGGTGTCCCGCCTGTTGGCTGGCGGTGGCTTGGGGGGTTCCGATGGTGCTTCGATGGTGTCCCGATGTCGTCTCGATGGTGTCCCGATGGTGTCCCGATGGTGCCTCGATGGTGTCCCGATGTTGTCCCGATGGAGTCGCGATGGTGTCCCGATGGGGTCCCGATATGCCTCGATGGTGCCAGGATGGGCCGCCACTGGTGTCCTGATGGTGTCACGATGGTGTCCCGAGGGTACCCCCCCTGGTGCGCCCATGGTGCCCCGATGGTGCCCAGATGATGTCCCAGATGGTGTCCCGAACGGTGTCCCGATGGCTGCCCCGAGTGCAGTGCCCACTGGCGCGGGTACAGCGTTCGGAGGAAATCTCGCGGGCGCAGCGCCAATTTCGTCAGCACTACAATCATCGCAATCGTCATGCTGTGTTCCTCCCCATTCAAGTCGTCGGCTTCCGTGTCGACATCGTGCCGCGCGGGCGGGGCGGGCGGGGCGCAGTCACCACGATCGCCATGCATCGTCACCGCCAGAACCGCCATCACGTATCGTCAACAGCATCGTCGTCATGGTCGTCACCAGCTCGCGAGCACATCACCAGCATAATCACAATCACACTCATCGCATGTTGTCATCAATTGGTTCCCCCCGTATACAAGACGCGAATACAGTTGCCAAAACGATCCTAGGAAATCCCACCAGCCCTCCGGGTCTGAGGTGGTTTAAGGAGCTTCCTCCTCCAACCCCCCGTCTTCCACTTCTGGAAGGGTTGACCTCTCCCTCTTCCTCGTCCCCTGGATCTGGATGAGAGGAAACGCTCCAAAAGGCCCCCGGGACAGCCAAGACGCCCCCAAGACGCCCAAAGAGGATTCCGAATAGCTCTCAAGAGACACCCGAAAAGACTCCTAGAGGCATCCAAGAAGCATCTGGCCAGTCCGCTCGCCCTCCTCCTCCCTCCTCCTCCTCCTCCTCCTCCTCCTCTTCCTCCTCCTCCTGCTCCTCCTCCTCCTCCTCCTCCTCATCTGCCTATTTCTCCTCCTCCTCCTCCTCCTCCTCCTCCTCATCTGCCTATTCCTCCTCCTCCTCCTCCTCATCTGACTATTCCTCCTCCTCCTCCTCCCTCCTTCCTCCGCCCCGTCTCCCATCCCCCTCCTCCTCCTCCTCCTCCTCCTCCTCCTTCTGCTCATCCTCCTCCTCCTCATCCTCCATCTCCGACTTCCGTCTCCGTCTCCGTCTCCGTCTCCTCCTCCTCCTCCTCCTCCTCCTCGGAATCGGAATCGAAGTCTCAAGGCATGTGACATGGCTGCCCGTCTAAACACGGTGGGACAAGGGGAGGAGAGAGGAGGCGCCTCAGGCCCACGACCACGTCCTGTCAGGCTCCCCCCAGGCCTCCTCAGGAGGGCCGCGGACGAACCGATTAAGGGCGTCTGGCAGGCAAGACTGGACAGGAGGAAGCAGCTGCAGCAACATATCCTTCTCCCGACCGCTGCCTTCAGGCTTGACCTCTTCCGTCGTACAAAGCATGAGCCCTGCGCCAGTACTGGAGCCTGTCACGGTGTCAGGTCTGACCAGAGCTTTCAGGGGGCCAAGGCGAAAGGGAGAAACGACGGACGGAGCGCGGGTTTCCAACGCGGCCGGCGGCAGCATGCAGCACCCCCGCGGCCTTGTGCAGCTTGTTCCCGTCTCCAACGATCTGGGCTTCGGCCGCTGACAAATCCCTCCTCCCCCAGGGCGCCGAAGCGGAGTGTAAAGGGCGCACCATGTCCCTGGGTCTCGCGGACCCGAGGACCGATGGGTCAGCCCAAGAGGGCCCACCCGCCACCCAGATGAGGTCGAGAGATCCACCAAGGGCCAACGGCAAGGCCCCCGAGTTCAATTTACAAAAGGGAGCGTCCAGAACGGTGTAACCTCGCATGGCGGCCAGCAGGGCAACTCCTCCTCCCCTCCTCCTCCTCCTCCTCCCGCTACCCCTCCTCCTCCTCCTCCTCCTCCTCGTCCTCCTCCTCCTCCTCCTTCTCCTCCTCCTCCTCCTCCTCCTCCTCCTCCCCCTCCTCCTCCTCCCCCTCCTCCTCCTCCTCCTCTTCGTCCATCCTCCCCTCTTGGAGTATGACGGCTTCCGCAGCCTATTTTTCCACTGCATGCTCCTCCACATCCCTGATGTGGGCAACTCGCCTGGGCATCGTTTCTGGACGGGCTGATTGGGCTACGCAGAGCGTCTAGACTTTGACGCAGTAAATGTGTTGGGGAAGGTTGGCCTTCGCCAGCGCACGGAACTGAGAGGCAACGTCAGGGGGGGGGACAAGCCAAGGGGGGGGGAACGTCGAGCTGGAATCGGCGATACATCGCCGATAGGCCCCGAGAGCAAGCCAACACACTCCTGCGGGACGGGCTATCCGACACCTGGCGATGACTGGCGGATAGGGGTCGATACGCCAACCCCCCATCAAGAGCCTCCCCGCGAGGCGCAGCTGCTGAAGGGCATCCCGAGGCCTGAGCGAGCCTCCTCCTCCCCCTCCTCCTCCTCCTCCTCCGAGAACCGACGAAACAACGCCCGAGCACCTCGAACAACGAACCCCCTCCTCCCAC
Organism: Prorocentrum cordatum; assembly: GCA_963575745.1. Taxonomy (NCBI): domain Eukaryota; class Dinophyceae; order Prorocentrales; family Prorocentraceae; genus Prorocentrum; species Prorocentrum cordatum. Next base: position 24,014 of record CAUYUJ010009938.1, read on the forward strand.
TGAGGCAGGCCCTCCCTCGCCCCCCCTGAGCGCTGCCCCCGTGAAACCTATAATTACCCAGGCCCCCTCGAGTCATGCAAAGGAGGAGGAGGAGGAGGAGGGGGAGGAGGAGGAGGAGGAGGAGGAGGAGGAGAGACTCGGCCTTGCGCGTGGTCTGTGCCGATCCCTGACCGCGCGTGAACCCGTGCAATCAGAGCCCTACCTCGAACGATCATCGAGCGAGTGCGATGAGGTCGTGAGTAGCGCGCGCCGTGCAGCCAGTCGTACGTGCTCGTACCCAGGCAGTCGCAAATCGTGAGACCCCTCGAGGGCTGGGGGGGACACCCCACTGGCCTCCCAGTGCCGAGCCCACGTCGCTGCGGGCGACGGGCAGGCCTCCGAGGCACCCGCCCCGCCCCGAGGAGGGACCCACACTCCAGCAAGCGACGGACGAAAGGGGAACGACGCGGAAGAGAGGGCGACGAGGCGAGAGGGCGAGGCCAAAGCAGGAGAAGAGCAGAGGAAGCAGCGGGGGGGAGTGTGGGTCCCCGAATTCTGGAAGATAGCCACTCCGAGGATGAGGTGGAAAGAAAAGGCGGCTCGGCGCGGTTTGCAGCCTCGGGGGGCCCTCGCCAGGCCCCGGGAGCGTCAGAAAAAAACGGCTCAAGATGAGAAGCCGGTCACTGGAGAAGGGGTCCAGGCAGAGCTCTGGGGGTCGACGCCGTGAAAAAAAAAAAAAACACGACGCCGGGGGGCTGCGCCCCCCGTGCCGCTCCCCCCTGGAAAACCCTCCTCCTCCTCCTCCTCCTCCTCCTCCTCCTCCTCATCATCATCATCATCATCATCATCCTCCTCCCCCTCCTCCTCGTGCAGGGCCCCGAGGAGGGGCCCGAAAACGGCGAAACACATCGGGACTCCCCCGCCCCCCTCCCTCCTCTCTCCTCTCTTGCCTTTCCCCGTCCCTCCTCAGTCCTCACTCCCACCCCCCCCCCCTACTCCCTACCCCCTTCCCCTCCTCCCTGCTCCACCGCTTCCCTCCGCTCCCTCCCTCCCTCCTTCCTTTCCTCCAGGAGGGAAAAATGATCATGAGCATGCACGCTTGGAGCTCCGCGCGGACTTCTTGGATCGGCGCTGGACCCCCCTCCCTGGCGCGCGGAGCGCGCTAGGGGCGGCGCAGGAGGCGCCGCCGGGGGGGGGGGCCCAGCGCGGATCCAAGAAATCCGCGCGGAGCGCCAACAAAAACATGTTTATAGTGTGTTTTCGTTTCCGATTCCCTCAGGGCCCGCTTCCCCGACCTCCGACGTCGTGGATTTTGCACAACGTCGTCTGGGGTCTGTCTGGACCCCTTCCCCGGGACCGGTTTTTCGTCCTGAGTCGTTTTGGTTGACGGTCCCGGGGCCCGGTGAGGGCCTCCAGAGGCCGAAAATTGAGAAAACCTCCCGTCGTGATTTTTTCACAACGCAAGAGCGTCTGGTTCCCCCCCTTGAACAGGGACCGTCCGTCCCAGGATTCCTATAGTCCTACAACGAAATGTTCTCAGAACCCCAAAATGTTCGAAGAACAGAAATAATGCTCTTAGAACATAATCCCGATGTGTGAACACAACAGAACCTCCGCCAGAAATGTTCTGAGAACATCCCGTGGACACCACAAAAGGTTCTTAGAACATTGTTTGGTAGGGCTATATCGGGAGCGGCCAAGAGGGGGGTGTCCAAGAGGGGGGGGTGCAAATCATGACCGGCGGCATGTGCGCGGCCCAGCGGGGGGGCCAGGGACGTAATGAAATTAGAAGAGGCGCCATGAAATCTGGGGAAATCTCATGGCCCACGCCATGAAATCCCCCCCCCCCCCCCCTAGTCATCACCCCCCTCTCTTCCGCCCCCGACTATAGGCGAGCCAGGACGCTTCCCCGCGCTTGCCTTGGACTGCTCCGCACGCTGTGTGCGCATGGGTGCGACCATGCGCGAAGGCGCTGAGAATCGCGCGAAGCGAGCTCGACGGTCGCTGGGAAGCGCCCCTGAAGCGCTTCTGAATTCGTGCCGTCCAAAACCCGGAGAGCGAGGAGACCCTTCGGGACGGGCAACTTCGGAGCGTCCAAAACTGGGAAGCCACTGCCTGAACTGCGCTGCCCCGTGACCCGACAAGGGCCGCCGGCGCCTCCGGCGCCCACAGCGCGCCGGCGGTGGCGGCGAGCAGCGACGCGGAGAGGGCGCTCGCGGCGAGGGTGAAGAGCGCGACGCGAAGGCAGCCCCGCCGGGCGCCGCGCCCGCCCTCCTCGGGGAGCTACAGGGCCAGATGGCTCCTCCTCCTCCTCCTCCTCCTTTCCTCCTCCTCCTCTCCTCCTCCTCCTCCTCCTCCTCCTCCTCCTCCTCCTCCTCCTCCTCCTCCTCCTCCTCCTCCTCCTCCTCCTCCTCCTCCTCCTCCTCCTCCTCCTCCTCCTCTCTCCTCCTCCTCCTCCTCCTCCCCTCCTCCTCCTCCTCCTCCTCCTCCTCTCCTCCTCCTCCTCCTCCTCCTCCTCCTCCTCCTCCTCCTCCTCCTCCTCCTCCTCCTCCTCCCTCCTCCTCCTCCTCCTCCTCCTCCTCCTCCTCCTCCTCCTCCTCCGGGTTTCCTTTCAAACTAGCCGAAGCCCTCCCCAAACTCCGCAAACCCTCCGGGAAGGGTCCCGGGTCCCGGGAGGGTTTTCGGAGGGTTTCGGGAAGATTTTGAAAGGATTTTCGCAGTTTTCGGGGGGAGCCAGTCCCCAGCGAACCCTGGGCGTTCTATCTATAAGACCCAGGTCGCGAGGCACACCCGGGTCAGTCAAACCTCGCAGGATCCTGCAGGATCCTGCAGGATGCTCAGACCCCGTCGCGTGGTGAGAGAATCGCGACGGAAAGTGTTTCGCTCGTTTCGGCCTCCTGGGTCCCTTACCGGGCCTCGGGACCGCAAAAGAACAGCTCGGGATCAGAAGCCAGTCCCAAGGAAGGGGTCCAGACCTCTGGAGGTCGACGTTTTGAAGAAATCAAGACGTCGGGGGTCTGGGGATCCTGCAGGATCCTGCAGGATCCTGCGCTCCTGCAGGATCCTGCGTTCGGACCAGAGCTTCGAGGCGACTTCAGCCGTGGCGACGAGGGCCTCCCACAAGGCCCAGAAAGGGGGGAGAACGGGCGCAGGGTAGCCGTATGGGTACCTTTGCCTCCTCTGGGGGCCAGCGCACCCCTGGCTCTGCAGGATCCTGCAAGCGCCCCCGTCCCGCCTGCGTTGGCAAAATCGACCTTCACGCAAGCATGCGACGCGAGACGCTCCCGAGCGGTCCTCGGCCGTCCAGGCGAAGCGTCCCATCCCAGACATGCGATGCCGTTTTTTTTTTTTTTTTTTTTTTTTTTTTTTTTTTTTTTTGTTTTTTTTTTTTTTTATACGGGGTCCCCAGAAGGGTCGACACCTTCCCCAACACCGGTTTTTCATTTTGCGTCGCTTGTCAAACACTCCCGGGGCCAGGCAAGGGGCCCCCATGAGAGGCAGAAAAAGCAAGGAAAAACCTCCCGTCGAGATTTCTTCACGACGCGAGGGGGTCTGGGTCCGCAGGATCCTGCAAAGTCCAGCGCTCTGACTAAAGACTAGAGGGCAGAAACTCCACCCCCAGAATGATCGTCCCGACACGTTTAGTAAACGCACCTACAGAATCTTCTGGACGCTCGAAATTGGTACCGAAAGAATGGGTACAATGCCCAACAGCAGCTCCTGTTCCTTTTGAACAGGATTCGCTGTCCACGCCGCCGCGGCCAGTGTCCATTCGAGACAGAAGGCCGCCTGCCCAACAGCGGCCGCTGTTGGCTTGGGACAACATTTGTTGTTGGGCATAGTGCCCATTCTTTCCGTACCCATTTCGGGCGTCCAAACAGAAGGAACCGAACAAGGCAGGGCTGTTTAGTGAACGCCTAGCACACGCCAATTGTCGCGTCCGGGTATTTTTTCCTCCCTTGACTGACTGAACCCCCCGCTTGCATTGCGACCCCCGTCTCTCGGGCCCATGGCGCCTCCTCGTCTTCGTCGGTGTCCGGCGTCGGCTCCTCGAGGTCCCGGTCGCCCCGCTTGCCCATGGCCGCGCCCCCGCCCCCCGCGCCCCGTCTTGTCGGGCGGCTGCCAGCAAGCAGCCCTGCGGTGGAGGCCAGTCCACAAAACCAGAGAAACAAAAAAAAAAAAACATAAACATAACCTTTTGAAGATATGCGCGGATATTTGGGATCCGCGCCGGAACCGCCCTCCCTGGCGCGCGGAGCGCGCCAGGGGCGGCGCCGAGGCGCCGCGGGGTGGGCCCAGGGGCGGATCCAAGAAATCCGCGCGAAGCGCCAACAGATTGTGTTCATTGCGCGATTTTTCTTCGATTGAAACCTTTTACCAGAAACCCATCCCTGAGACCCCAGCGCGTCCATGGATCTGTGGCGTAACAAAGCCATCGAAGCCCAAGAAACCCAGGGCGCCCTGGAGGCAAGCAGGGTGTGTCTCAGCATGGGCCTCCAGTGTAAATATAGGGGCCGCGATAACGAGCGGGAGCCCAACGTGGCTGCGACGGTCAAGAACGGATCTTGCGCGAGATGGCGTGGCGACCTTGCGCGGTGGCTTACGCGGGCCGCCGGCGCGGCACGCTACACTGGAAGCAAGGGCGCTTCCGCGCGACCTTGCGCGGGAAGCTTACGCGCGAACGTCGGCGCGAAGGACGGGTCGCAAGGACGCAAGACCCTTGGAGGCCGAAGTGTTTTTTTGGGGGCGGCGGGTGACCAGCCTTGAAATCCGACGTTGCACAAAAAATGCGGCATCGCAGGAAATCACGACCAGACCCCTGGACCCGATCATTCTGAATTATTGTTCGAGCCGGGTGGATCTGTGAGGGTCCCCGGTCTCGAAATTGAGCGAAAACGCCCAGTGTGAAAAAATTGCGTCGCCAGGGAGTGAAAACGGCAAAGGACAGGCCGCAGAGGCACGGACACAGAGATACTCTAGAAGATAGCGCGCGCCATTAATTAACTACTAGGCGCGTTGCCTGTTTGAACGAATGTAGCTATAGAGAGCACGCTCCGTAGAGCGAAAGCACGAGCTACTTTCCAATCGAACCAGTGTCTTGTTCACTGCGAGCTTTCTCGTTGCATTCGAATGTTACCCATGCGATATGTGTTTGTTCGTCTAGGCTGCCGGGTCAGGATCGAAAATGTAACGCGGGCAGGCATGATTTCCCTGTTTGGCTGCAGGCATGCAACAATCTGTCCGAGTAGATAGGATCGGAGGATCGCGCCGCATTGCCAATGCATCGGCGATGCATTGGCGACGTCGGCGATGCATCGACGCCATTGGCGTGGAGAAAACTGGGCTCCAAGCCGAGCCGCATCGCCGCGTCGTAGATCCACCGGCGAGGCGGCGCGATCCTCCGACCCCCTCAACTCGGGGCCGACCTGGGGGGCCTGGGCTGTCGCCGGGAGACGCTGCCCCGATACACCCGCCACTCGGACCCCCCCCCCGGCCGCAACGCCCGACGATGGAACCTGCCTCGCGACCCTCTCGTCGTCCTGCCGCAGGCGAGCGGAGCGAAGGATGCACGAGGAGGCACGAGCGGGGAAGTCTCACGATGATGCTGCGCGGGAGCGCAGGAGACTGCTGCAGCTGCTCAGGGGAACGAAGAATGATAAGAACTCGGAAATGCGCGCGGACTTCTCGGATCGGCGCTGGACCCCCCTTCCTGGAGCGCGGAGCGCGCCAGGGGCGGCGCCGGAGGCGCCGCCACAGGGGGCCCCAGCGCGGATCCGAGAAATCTTCGCGGACCTCAATCAGAGCTTGCCTCTGCAGGGGTCCTAGCGGATTCATATGGTTAGGTTAGGTTTGCTACCGATTTTCGCCGCACGCCCGGGTGCCCGGGTGCCCAGGGGTGCCCGCGGGTGCCCGGGGGAGCCCGGGTGCCCTGGTGCCCCGGGGTGCCCGGAGGTGCCCAAGGGTGCCCGGAAGTGCCCCGGGGTGCCGGGGTGCCCCGGGGGTCCCGGGTGCTCTATCGCCCTTTCGCCCTATAGCTCTATAGCCCTGTATCCCTATAGACCTATAGACCCATAGCCCTATAGCCCTATCGCCCTATAGCCCTACAGCCCTAATAGCCCTATAACCCTATAGTCCTTATGCCCCATAGCCCAATCGCCCTGTATCCCTATATCCCTACAGCCCTTATGGGCCTATAGCCCTATAGCCTTATTGTCTGTAGCCCTATAGCCCTATGTTCGTATAGCCCTATAGCCCTAGCCCTATGGTCCTATAACCGTATAGCCCCATTACCCTAGCCCTGAAACATATTATGATTGGGGCATGTCTCCGGTATCAGTATGTTTATGTGATTGTTCGTATTATTATTACTACTACTACTACTACTACTACTACTACTACTACTCCTACTCCTACTCCTACTCCTACTAGTACTACTACTACTACTACTACTACTACTACTACTACTACTACTACTACTACGACTACGACTACGACTACGACTACTACTACTACTACTACTACTACTACTACTACTACTACTACTACTACTACTACTACTACTACTACTACTAACTACTACTACTACTACGAACTACTTATACTACTACTACACTACTACTACTACTACTACGACTATATACTACTACTACTACTACTCCACTACTACTACTAGTCACTAACTCCTCCTCCTCCTCCTCCTACTACTACTACTACTAATTACTACTATTACGACTACCTAAAAAACTGACTACTCCTAATACTGCTACTACTACTAATACGACCACTACTACTACTACGGAACGACTACTACTACTACTCATCTACTACTACTACTACTACACGACTAACGACTACGACTACTACTACTAAGTATTACTAGTACTACTAGTACTACTACTACTACTACTAACTACTACCACTACTACTATACTACTACTACTACTACTGCTACTACTACTACTACTACGACTACCACTACCACTACTACTACTACTACTAACGACTACTACTACGACTACTACTACTACTACTACTACTACGACGACGACGACGACTACTACTATTATTACTACTACGACTACTACTACTACTACTACTACTACTACCACTACTACTACTACTACTACTACTACTACTACTACTACTACTACTACTACTACTACTACTACTATCACT
>CAUYUJ010009939.1:10000-12500 GCA_963575745.1 Prorocentrum cordatum
GGCCGGGGGGGGGGGGGGAGGGCCGTGGGCTCGAGGATCGAGGGTCCGAGGATCGGGGGTCCGAGGATCGGGGCTCCAGGATCGGGGCTCCGAGGATCGGGGGTCGGGGGTCGAGGGCCGAGGGCTCCGAGGATCGGGGCTCCAGGACCGGGGCTCGAGGCTCGAAGGCTCGAGGCGCGAGGATGGGGAATCGAGGAATCGGGGCGCGAGGGGCGAGGGCCGAGGGCCGAGGGCCAGGGCTCGAGGCGCGAGGCGCGAGGCTCGAGGGCCCGGGCTCGAGAAGCGAGGGCCGCCTCGGTGGCACCACAGGCAAGACGACGCGAAGGTCGGGGCAAAATCGGATCGAAAAAAACGAACGGGAGACGACGCGAAGATCGGGGCAAAATCGGGATCAAGACGACGCGAAGATCGGGATCGACGACGCGAAGATCGGGAGAACTCGAAAAATCTCTGAGGATCGGCGGGTTCGGAGGAGGTATCGGGCGCCGCGGCCGCTCCCAGAGCGCTCCGGAACGCTCCGAGAGCGCTCCGGAACGCTCTGGAGCGATTCATCCCGATCCCGGCCCTGTTTTAGGGGAAGAGGACACAGGCACCAGTCATCGCCGATCCCGAGGAACTGGTGGGCAGATATGGGCGGGCGGGGAGAGCGATTCATCCCGATCCTGGCCCTGTTTTCGCAGGGCTCTCGCGCGGTGACTGCGCAGTGGGTCTTTGGCTCGCCGCCCGGCTCCCCAAAAGCGAGCCGAGGAGGCTTCCTGTAGGAGGTTCCGGCCTCGGCGGCTCGAGGCCCCAGAGGATCTCCAAGGCCGAGGCCGAGGATCGAGAATCCAGGATCGCTGAGGGGAGGTCCAGGATCCAGGATCGAGACTCGATGGTCAAGGATCGAGGATCCAGGATCCAGGAGAGGATCGATCGATGGTCAAGGATCGAGGAGAGGTCCAGGATCCAGGATCGAGACTCGATGGTCAAGCATCGAGGATGCGAAGGCAGCGCCCAAACCTCCTCCACCATCCCTCTTCCTCGTGAACAACTCCTCCCTGTCCATCCCGTAGGCGTGCTGGTAGGGCGGGCAGGGCGCTTCGCCTAAGATTTCCCCACCAGGTGTGACCCGGAAGCTTGAAATTTGCAGCAGCTTCAAGGATGGAGGGCGAGCGGTTTTCAAAATATGCCTCTTGCCTGAGCACCGCGCACAGTCGTCTTAAAAGCTTACAAGAGCTTCGCGGTTGGAGGGCGCGCGGTCTTCAAAATGTGGCCCTCGCCCTAATTAACGCCGCGTACGGTCGTCGGACGGGATGTCTCCGAAATCTGGATATCGCCTTCGCGCCGCGCAACGTTCGCCGTAAAAACTGCAAATGGTTCAAGGATGGAGGGCGGTTCCATTTCAACATGTCGTGCTCGCCTTAGCGCCGCACACGCTCGTTTTGAAAAGTTCGCAACACGTTTTCAGAATGCGGCTTTCGCGCAAGCGCTGTGTGCATTCATCGCCAAATTCTGTCACACTTTCGAGGGTGGAGGGCGAGCCGCTTTCAAAATGCGGCTATCGCGCTAGCGCTGCGTACGCTCATCTTCAAATTCTGCAGCCGTATCGGGGGTGGAGAGCGAGGCGCTTTCAAAATGTGACTCTCGCCTGAGCGCCGCGCACGTTCGGCTCAAAAGTGCTCAGCAGCGTGAAGGACTCGTGTGGTGGAAGCCACAAGAGCTGCGTCCTGGTACGATTCACGTAAATCACGTTGCGTTGCGGTGCTGGAGGCCCACGAATGGCGTTCTCGCACGACTCAGGACCGTCAGGGCGTAACAGTGACGTTGGTTCGCCGCACTGGACTCCCAAGGACTGCTGCTGGCACGATTGGGTATTCTCAAGCGGTTGCACTCCAATGGGGCACGTCCCGCATTGAAACCACATGTCATGCAAGAACCTACGAAACGGGAACTTGGAGGGAGGGTGCATCGCAACATCGTTGATGCCTCTTGGGTTTGCACTGGCCCTCATCCTCCTCCTCGCATAGCGGGGCAAGGAGAAAAGGAAACAAGGAGGAGGAGGAGGACGACGACGAGGAAGAGGAGTAAAAGGACGGTCCAGCGAGAGTATTGAAGGACGGCGGGCTGGCGAGGAGCACAATGTATGGCCACGGGAGGGGCTTCAGCGAACCGTACGTCGCGCGAGCGGCGATGAACGGACAGAGCCCCAACAATAAAGCGCATGGAACGTGAGAAGAGTGGCTACTGGTCGCTGCGTCCAGCCGTGCCTCGATAGAGTTGGATGAAGATCGACGCTTGCGGATGCACATTCAAATACGCAGGTCTAACTCGGTGTATCCAGCCTGATCCCCGCGTATCGTTTGGAGAAGGGTCGTCAAGCCCTCAGGGAACTGTGACTGCCAGTGCCAAGGGCACGCTATGGGTCCACGGGAATCTCCATAGGTCCTGGAAATTCTTCGAGGTCCCTTTAGGTCTCAGAAGGCCGTCGAAGGCCAGCAAGAGCCAGAAACTCGTTTCGCGA
>CAUYUJ010009939.1:17500-31167 GCA_963575745.1 Prorocentrum cordatum
ATCATCATCATCATCATCAGCATCATCATCATCATCATCATAATCATCATCATCATCAACATCATCATCACCATCATCATCGCCAGCAGCTGTGTCAGCATCATCATCACCAGCATCATCATCATCATCATCATCATCAGCAGCATCATCATGACCACCACCACCATCAGAATCATCATCGTCATCATCATCATCAGCATCATCATAATCATAAGCATCATCAGCATCATCAGAACCATAATCATCATCGTTATCAGAATTATCATCATCATCAGTATCATTGTCCTCAGCATCATCATCATCACCACCATCACCATCACCACCACCATCATCATCATCATCATCAGCAGCAGCATCATCATCATAATCAGCATCATCAACACCGAAATCATGATCATCATCACCACCACCATCATCAGCATCATCATCCGCATAATCAGCATCAGCATCAGCATCAGCATCATCATCATCATCCTCATAATCACCATCATCATCAGCAGCATCATCATCAACACCATCATCATCATCATCATCATCACCATCATCATCAGCATCAGCATTATCATCATCATCATCATCATCATCATCATCATCATCATCATCATGACCCTCCTCCCTGCCTCCTCCTGAGGTGACCACCCCTCCCTCCACACGCACCGGTCGCAACCCCGTCGCCTTCACTCCGGCTCCTGGTTAGGCCGCTCGATAGTGAATGCGCGGGCGAGCGCAAAATGCGAGACGCGTTGACTCCCCATGCACTGGAAAGGTGTTTCGACTCCCTCAGACACCCCAGCCCGGCATCCAGCCACAAACCCTCGAAGCCCGAAACTGGCAAGAAATGAAAGGGTCGGTACGGCAGCGACGTTTGTGGCGCAAGCCCTCAAATTCATCCATTCTTCGGCCTCCTCCATACCCCCTTCTCTACAAGACACTGCCACTGAACATGGTCATCCACGCATGCCCTCCCATCATCCCCCCCTCCTCCCCTCCTCCTCCGCCCAGCTCGCGAGGACCGGCAACTGCAGCCAGATCACGCTGACCCACCCGCTACAGAAGATGACCTGCCGGCGAACTCTCCCCCCGCAGTCGTCGCGTCGTCCTTCCGTCGTGGTCGTCGTCCCGTCGTCGCAATCCCATCGTAGGTCGTAGTCGTCCTTCGTTCGGACGGTCCTCCCCGCCAACGGCGTTCCGGCGTCGTCCCGTCGTCGTCGTTGCAAAAAAGTCGCGCACGTTGTTAACATGAATGGGCATTTCCATGGGAGACAAGATGCTCTTTGTAGTTCGGCAACAGCTCGAACCGTGCAATCTGTTGACCAGCGCGAGATGATGATAGCGATGCTGATGATAATGATGAAGATGACTATCATGATGACGATGACGATGACGATAACGATGGCGACGACGAGGACGATAACGATGGTGATGATGATGTGATGATGATGATGATGATGATGATGATGATGATGATGATGATGATGATGATGATGATGGTGGCGACGGTGGGAAACTCCCAACCCTGAAAGATGCTGGAACTGCGGCTCGAATTATACTCTGAGCAGGTCGAATCGAAACTAACAGACATATGTAACTCTATATCATTTCAAGGGCGCGGGCACCCTCCAAAAAGATGACGTCAGGAGCCCCTGGGTAGGCAGAGAAAAAATTGTCCCTAGGGCTGCCCAACCAGTCTTCATCGGTCCTAAAAGAGGCGCGAAGGGGCTGTCTCAAACGCATCCTGGAAGGTTTGCCAGCATTCGGGCGCGTCGAGCTTCAACGCAGCCAAACCTGACTCACCAACCTTCATACGAATTCGATCTACCTGCTGAGTGCAGTAGTACAGGTGGAAGAGAGGGACAAGAGTCCTCACGGGATCGGAGTCCAAAACCACCCGCTCCGGTACCGTTCGAATTAGCCGGGGGCCCTACATTGTTCAGCTTTTCCTGAAGGACTGCACGAACCCTCCCCATCTTGACGACGAAAAGCCGATGCTGGGGAGAAAAAAATCCGACGAACCCGAAGATGCCAAATCTCCAGCTGATTACGCGGGTTGGGCATGGTGTACGATTCGCCCAGTTTCCTAAAGTTCATCTGGGAATCGGAGGCCATGGTGGGGGTCGGGAAATCAAGAGCTGCCTTCTTCTGCAAGCGATATGCACGAATGCGAATGAGCTGCCCTGCCTGAGCGGTCGCACACTTGGACACTACATATTTAGCAATCCTTTCGAGGGTAGCTGTAATCAAACTTTCCTGGAACCCAAGGATGAGGAGGCGGTGCGCAACAAGAAAGGATGAGGAGCCTGGACCCGCTGAAGTGAAACCCTCTCCGACCGAACCTTCGACTGCACGACGCATTCCAATACTCCCAGGGACAACAAGGGCTGCAGGGAAACGCGACGCTGCCATCTGCTGAGTTTGTTCGAACGCATTCATCCGACTCTCTGTCTTCTCGAAGCGGTCGGTGAGCCCTTTGATCATTTGACCTTGGACACCCAAGGTAGCCATAACACCCGAGAGCTTCTGATCGATCAAGGGAGGGAACGCAGGCTGCCTGTTGGCCAAACACCTCGGTCCTGCCCCTTGGCTGCAGTCAAGCTGGAGCCACAGGGCGATGCTTCCAACTTGCGCCAAAATGGCTACGGATGATGGTGATGATAATGATGACGGTAATGGTGATAGTGATGTTCCTGATGATGAGGAGGGATGGTGATGATGATGATGATGGTTATGATGATGCTGATGATGAGGATACCGATGATGTTGATGACGATGATGACGATGATGACAATGAAGACAATGATGATGATGATGATGATGATCATCATCATCATCATCATCATCATCATCATCATCATCATCATCATCATCATCATCATCATCGTCATCATCATCATCATCATCATCATCATCATCATCATCATCATCATCATCATCATCATCATCATCATCATCATCATCATCATCATCTCATCATCATCATCATCATCATCAGCATCATCATCATCATCATCATCATCATCATCATCATCATCATCATCATCATCATCATCATCATCATCATCATCATCATCATCATCATCATCATCATCATCATCATCATCATCATCATCATCATCATCATCATCATCATCATCATCATCATCATCAATCATCATCATCATCATCATCATCATCATCATCATCATCATCATCATCATCATCATCATCATCATCATCATCATCATCATCATCCATCATCATCATATTATCATCATCGTCATGATGACGACGACAGCGACGATGATGTTGATGATGATAATGACGATGGTGATGATGACAATGACGATAATGATGACGATGATAGCGATGGTGGTGCTGCTGTTGTTGTTTGAGACGATGCTGATGATGATGCTGATGATGGTGATGCTGATGATGCTTGCGATGCTGATAGTGGTAATGATAATGATGACGTTGATGCTGATGATGATGCTGCTGATATTGGTAACTAGAACCACGCGCGCGCTTCGCGCGCGCTTAGGTTCTAGCTAGGATCGTCACCGTCGTCATCATGAACATCACCATCGCCATCACTCCCCCCGCCAGGGCTAATGTACATCGTTTCTGGATGCTTCTGGCCGGAATACGAAAGGAGTTTCTGTAGTTAGAGTCTCTGGGGGAAGTCGCGGGGAAGCTTTTGTTGTATTTGGTGTTGCGTCGCCAGGAGGTCTGGGCTCCCTCCTCCTCGTGTTCCTACCTCCTCTCTGGACGTCCGATGTCGTGATGCTTTCTGTGCGCGGCCCCTGGACCTCTCGACGACTTCCTGGGGATGTGGTTTTTTTTCATCCTGAGTCGTTTTCTGGCGGTCCCAGGACCCTGCGAGGGGCCCCGGAGACCGAAAATTGACCGAAACCGCCGTCGTGATTTTTCCAAGACGTCGGAGGTCCAGGTCGTGCTTCCCGCCTCCCCAGACCTCCGACGTCGTAATTCTTGCGACCTCGGGCCCAGGAATCGATTGGGAAAACGCACATGGGAAGGCAAGAAATGATGGACCCATCATTTCGTACCTGTGCCTTGATCAGTGGGACGGGCTTCGCACCGCCGCACATCACAAGACACGCTCGAGCGAATCCAGCCGTGGCGACGTCGGGGACTGCAGAAGGTCGCAAGGACACGGAATATGAAAGGAAGAAAGAGAAAGAGAGAGAAAGAGAGGGAGAGAGAGAGAGAGACAGACAGACAGAGAGCGAAGGAGAGAGAGAGAGAGAGAAAACAAAAAAAAAAAAATGGAGAGAGAGAGAGAGAGAAGAAGACAGAGAGAGAGATAGAGAGGCAGAGAGAGGAAATGGAGAGGAGGCGAGCTTGAGTCAACGAAAGTCGCAGGGAAGGGGGCAGGGGAAAGAAGGCCAGAGAGCGCTGAAGGATACAAATACTGGAACCCTCTTGGGATTTTTTGGGGGGCCTCGTCCGGCCGCTCGCTGGGAGTTTGACGTAGCTTCTTGGGAGCCTCTGAACCTGTCGGGGGCCTCCTGGAAGCAGGTTCGAAGCATTTGGGGGCCGATTTGGGGCTTCTCGGGGCCTCCTTTGGGCCTCTTGGGGGTCTCCTGGGGCCTCTTGAGGGGCCTCCTGGGGCCTCCTGGCGGCCTCTTGGGGCGGAAGGCTCGAGCTTGCGGTTCGTGGTCCCCCTCTGGGCCCCCTCTTGGGCCCGTCTTGGGGCCCTCTTGGGCCATCTTGGGCGCCTCTTGGGCCGTCTTGGGGCCCTCTTGGGCTGTCCTGGGGCCCTCTTGGAAGCTTCTTGGGCCGTCTTGGGGCGGTCTTGGGCGCCTCTTGGGCCGTCCTGTAACGTCGGAAAGCCCAAAAGGCAACTTTGTTGAAAATGTACGTTTTACGAAGGGAATGGGCAATTTTTGCGTCTAGGGGCCCTCTTGGGACGCATGTTGGAGGCTTCTTGGGGCCTCTTGGGGGCGTCCTTGGACGTCTGGAGGCCATCTTCAGCATCTCGGAGCCCTCTTGGAGGCCTCTTGGAAGTTTCTTGGGCCGTCTTGGGCGCTTCTGGGGCCGTCTTGTCTGACCGGGGAGGCCTCCGGCAAGCCCCGACGAGCCTCCGGGCCCCCCGGAGCCCACATTTGCGGTCGAGGTCCCGGCCCCGGGCCCCCGGACCCGGTCCCCCGTTATATGTATATGATGATGATGGTGATGATGATCCTTATAATGGTGATTATGGTGGTGGTGATCACGACGACGACATGATGATGATGATGATGATGATGATGATGATGATGATGATGATGATGATGATGATGATGATGATGATGATGATGATGATGATGATGATGATGATGATGATGATGACGATGTTTATGATGACGATGATGATGATGGTGATGATGATGATGATGTGAATGATGATGATGCTGATGATGATGGTGATGATGGTGATGGTGATGATGATAGTGATGGTGGTGGTGATGATAGTGATGGTCATGGTGATGCTGATGGCGATGCTGATGGTGATGATGATGATGGTGATGATGATGATGCCGATGATGGTGATGATGATGATCATGATGATGATGATGATGATGATGATGATGATGATGGTGGTGATGATGATGATGATGATGATGATGATGATGATGATGATAGTGGGGGTGACGATGGTGATGATGGTGATGATGGTGGTGATGATGATGAAGCTGATGATGGCTCGCCCACCCGCTGGGCCTGGTACATCAGGGAGTCCATAAAGTCGATGCCAGCGTCCGCCGCCCGCTCCGGCGCGGGCCCGGCAGCCCGGGGCGCGGCCAGCAGGCTGGGCGCGCCCCAGGAGGGGGACAACACCACCATGGGGGGAGGGAGGGGGGGGGAGGGAGGAGAGGAAGAGCGGGGGAGCGGGGAGGAGGGAGGAGGGAGGAGGAGGAGGAGGCGGAGGATGAGGAGGAGGAGGAGGAGGAGGAGGGAGGAGGAGGGAGGAGGAGGGAGGAGGAGGAGGAGGAGGAGGAGGAGGGAGGTGGAGGGGGGGGGGGGGGGGGGGGAGGGAGGGGGAAAGGGAGGGGGAGGGGAGGGAGGAGGGGAGGGGGGGGGGGGAGGTTCTGACCCCTGGAGCAGCACGAGGGGTGCAGAAGGGGGAGGGGCGCGCATCCACACGCGTCTGCGCCAGCGGTGCCGACGGCCCTCGCGGCCGCCCCGAGCGACAGCTGGGGAGGGAGGGGCCTGCCACAGGCACGGCGCAGCCGGACGGCACGCAGGGAGATGCAACGGCAGGGGGGGGATGGGCATAGGGGGGGAAGCACCGACCTGGACTCGCCGCTACGTTGCCGATAGATCGGCGATGGGCCCCCCAAGAGTGAGTCCGCAGGCTCCCGGGCAGGTTCGGGCCACTGGGCCCCTGCCGGCGATCAGCGGGCGACTGGGGGTCGATGCATCCCCCCCCCTGTGCCCATCCCCCCCTCTCGCCGCTGCCCCATCCCCCCCTCTCGCCGCTGCCCCTGTGCCCATCCCCCCCTCTCGCCGCCGCTGCCACTGAACGGGGAAGAGAAGGGGAGGATTGGTCATGACATCCTCGCCTCGTGACAGCATTGCGAGGGGAGGCCTCTGGCAGTCTCTGGCCCCCGGGGGCCCTGACTGGGCTCCGGGGACCGTCAGAAGACGGCTCGCGGCGGAACACCGGTCCCAGGGAAGGCATCTGGGCCTCCTGGGAGCGGTTCGTGCAGAAACGCGGCGTCGGGTGTCTGGGGGGAGAGGGGATGGGTGGTCCTCCTCCCCCTCCTCCTGCGCCTCCTCCTCCTCCTCCTCCTCCCCCTCCTCCTCCTCCTCCTCCTCCTCCTCCTCCTCAGCACGCAGATCGGATGAAGTCAAGAGCTCGGTCTCTCTGAGGCCTGTGCGCTTACGCAGAGGAGCTCGACCACGCCAGCTAGCGCGCCACCGTGGGCGAGAGGGATTGAGGCTTTCAAAACGACTGGCGAGTCAGGAGGGAGAAGGAGAGGAGGGAAGGGGAAGGGGGGTGAAGAGGGAGCGCGGCCGCGCAGGGTGCGACCCAGTTCGACGTGCAGACGTCGAGGGGGGAGGGGAGAAGGGAGGACGGGAATCGGAGCGCAAGCACGGTGTCAAGGTCACGCCAGTCGGACGACCCCATCGGCGCATCACTGCTGAAGAAGTGCCAAGCTGACGCACGATCGCGCTGTACCAAACACGATCGAGTGCCACTGCCGCTGCTGAGTTGGACCGAATCTCGATCGAGCAGCGCGTGCAGCTGGAAAGACGACGGGCGTGATCCTGATGTGCGATACACCTCCCGAGGCAAGGGCGAGGTCGGGCATGTCCCCCGACAGGGGGATTTTGGACGAAAAATCAAAAATCATCAAAAAAATACCCCCAAATGGCCGAAAAGTACTCCCAAAATAGTCCCCAGACTATTTTTTGATTATTTTGAATGTTCCTCCTGTAGAGGGCGCAGTGAAGGGCAAGGGAGGCGGGAACGGAAGCTCCGCAAGGGCGATGCGATGTCGGGCTACCGGCGCCGGACGAGTCCGCAGGCGCACCCTCGCCAGCCAGCTTCCCGTCTCGGAGCCCGAGGGGTTGGCAGGCAGCTGCCCCAGGAATCCCAGCAGCCCTTGTTGGGGGCATGGGAAGTTTGGCGAGGCTCCTCTGCCATCTGCCCTCGTCCATCTCGGGGAGAGGTTTACTGAAGGGGCCCTGGGACACACAAACAAATACACACACAAATAACAAGATTCCCTACATTTTCCCATATTTTCGGGTTTTTGGTATTCCCCCCAATTTCCAATCTTTTCCCATATTTTCTGGGGAATCGACGATGAATTGTGTCTGTGTTTTTCCCTCTTGATTTACCCCTCCCCCTGCCCCGCCCCCCTGGACCTGGACGGGGGGAGTTGTGAGGGGTTGAAGCGTCCAAGATGGCCTCGACAAGGAGGCCAAAACCGTTGATTGTACTGAGGTTTGGGCCACATGTGGGCCTCCTGGGGGGGGACGGTAATTTACTGCGGCCCCTCCTATGATCAATCTCCTCCAATATTGCCCCAAGATGGCCCCCAAGACTCTCAAGGGTGCCGCAAGACGGCCCCAAGAGGTGCCCTGGAGGCCCCAAGAGGTCCCAAGAGGCACCCAATATGCCTCCAAGAGGCTCCCAAGAGAACTCCAAGAGGCCCCGAGGCACCCAAGAGGCACCCAGGACGCCACAACAGGTCCCCAGGACTGCCAAGAGAGATCCCCAAGACGCCCCGCGAGGACTCCGAAAGCTCTCGAAAGACATCCGAAGAGTCTCCGAGAACCCTTTCTGCTCGCGCTCCTCATCCTCCTCCTCCTCTTCCTCATTCGCCTACTGGAGCTCGACCACAAGAAACCTTCCACAAGAAACCCAACCCTGAGACCCAAGGACGTCCATTAATTTCTGGTGTGGGAAAGTCACGCTGCCCATCGAAAATCGAAACCCAAGAAACCCAGGGCACCCTCGAGGCAAGCAGGGCGCTTCTTGGTATGGGTTTCCCCTGCGTTCCTCCTTCTTCCTCATTCCTCCTGGCCACCTGCCACCAGGTCGAGGTTGGCCAGCTGGGCGGCCCAGCTCTGGCCGCCTGGGCCCCGAGGTGGAGGAGGAGGAGGACGAGGAGGAGGAGGAGGAGGAGGAGGAGGAGAAGGAGGAGGAGGAGGAGGAGGAGGAGAAGAGGGCGGATAAGGGGGAGGAGGAGGAGGAGGAGGAGGAGGAGGAGGAGGAGGAGGAGGAGGAGGAGGAGGAGGAGGAGGGAGGGGTGAGGATGGAGGGAGGAGGGGAGAGGAGAGGGCTGGCAGGCTAGGCGCGCTCGCGCCATCTCGGACGTCCTAGCCCGACGGCGCGCGGCAGCTCCCAGGAGGCAGACGCCGTGCGCGCGAGAGAGAGAGAGAGAGACCGAGAGCGGCAGCCTCCGCGTGGAGAGAAAGACGAGCTCGTACTGAGGGGGGCAGTGGCGGTGGCGGCCGTGTGGGCAGGACACGAGCAGTGGCAGCTGCACGAAGACGGGCACTGTGCCTGCGAGAAGGACGGACAGCGGCGGCGTCGAGGGGCAGCTGACTGGTCGTGCGAGAGGGACGGGCAGCGGCAGCCGGCGCGCGAAGAGCACGGGCAGTGGCAGCTTCGAGCGGACGGGCATTGGCAGCTTCAGGCGGACGGGCAGTGGCAGCTCCAGGCTGACGGACCCTGTGCGTGCGAGAAGGACGGGCAGTAGCAGCGCCCAGCGAACGGGCAGCACCAAAGGCAATCCGAGAGGAGGGAGGAGAGAGCAGAGAGGAAAGACGCGCCATCGGGCGAGAGCGCTCAGCCCCGCCAGCGGCTGTCTCGCTGCGGCGGCGGCGGGGGAGATGATCGGACGGCGACGGCCGCTCAAATACAGGAGCGCTATCTCGAGCCCGATGCAGTCGAACGAAGAGGACATGAACGAGCAGCCGACGAAGCCCTTCTCGAACATCATCATGGCGCCTAGCGCAGGGGAGCGGGAGCCCCCACCTCCTCCTCATCATCCTCAGCATCCTCATCCTCATCCTCATCCTCATCCTCATCATCATCATCATCATCATCATCATCATCATCAGCAGCAGCAGCAGCAGCATCATCATCATCATCATCATCATCATCATCAGCATCATCATCAGCAGCATCATCAGCATCATCCATCATCATCATCATCATCATCATCATCAGCAGCAGCATCATCAGCAGCATCAGCATCAGCATCAGCATCAGCATCATCATCATCATCATCAGCATCATCATCATCATCATCATCATCATCATCATCATCGTCGTCATCATCATCATCATCATCACCACCACCATCAGCAGCAGCAGCATCATAATCAGCAGCAGCAGCATCAGCACTATCATCATCATCATCAGCAGCAGCATCATCATCATCATAGTCATCGACAGCACCATCATCATCATCATCATCATCATCATCATCATCATCATCATCGTCATCATCATCATCATCAGCAGCATCATCATCAGCAACAGCATGTTCAGGAATCATCACCATGGCCCTCACTATCATCATCACCACCTTCACCACCACCACTACCACCACCACTACCACCACCATCATCAGCATCGTCGTCATCATCATGATCATCATCCTCATCATCAGCAGCAGCATCAGCATTATCATCATCATCATCATCATCGTCATCATCATCATCATCATCATCACCACCATGATCATCATCATCATCATCATCATCATCATCATCATCATCATCATCATCAGCATCGTCATTGACACCATCATCATCCTTATCATCATCATCATTATCATCATCAGCATCATGATCATAATCCTCATCATCATCAGCATCATCATCAGCAGCAGCATGTTCCAGAATCATCCCCATGGCCCTCAGCACCATCATCAACGCCACCTTCACCACCACCACTATCACCACCACTACCACCACCATCATCAACATCATCGTCATCATCATCATCGTCAGCATCCTCATCCGTGTCACCATCGTCATCATCATCAGCAGCAGCATCAGCATCAGCATGATCAGCATGATAGTCATCGTCATCGCCACCACCACCATCATCATCAGTATCATCAGCATCATCATCAGCATCATCGTCATCATCATCAGTATCATCATCATCAGCATCATCAGCATCATCATCAGCATCATCATCGTCATCATCATCGTCAGCATCATCATCAGCAGCAGCATCAACATCACCATCAACATCATCATCATCATCATCATCATCATCATCATCAGCATCATCATCATCATCATCATCATCATCATCACCATCAAGCACCATCATTAGCATCAGCAGCAGCATCAACTTCATCAGCATCATCATCATCATCATCATCACCACCACCATCATCATCATTTATCCTCCTTCTCCTCCCTCCGCCATCCTCCCTGCTTTCCATCCTTTCCCACATCCCTCCGCTCTATCATGTCTCCTCCGTCTTATCCACCTCCTTCTCCTCCTCCGCCTACGTCTCCTCCTGCTCGGCCTTTTCATGCCAGGGCCAGCACGCACACTAACCATCAGATACGTCACATGCGAAATGGTGCACAATACCGACTGGTCTGCCCAGGGCCATAACACAGCAAGAGCCGCCCAAACAAGCAACCCACTGTCAATGTTCCCCACCTGACAGGCTGGAGCCGCTAGATCTTACGAATAGACCTCCCGATCCGACCACCCTGCATACTGCGGCCGCCAAGTCCCCCGACCCCCGACGACGGGATCTTCTTCACGACGTCGACCCCCAGAGGTCTGGACCCCCTCCCCGGGACCGGTTTTTCATCCTGAGTCCGAGGCCCGGGAAGCGCCCCCGGGGCCGAAAATAGCCGAAACCCTCCCGTCGTGACTTCTTCACGGCGCGAGGGGGTCCACCGAAAATCCCCCGAGACGCCGGGAAGCGCCCCCGGGGCCGAAAATAGCCCAAACCCTGCCGCCGTGACTGCTTCACAGCGCGGGGGGGTCCACCGAGAAGCCCCCGAGACGCCCGCCCCGCGCCGACCCCCGGCCAATGCTTCTGCACACCGCGGCCGCCGACGATCCTCAGGTATCCGCCGAGTACTCCCCCCCAGAGGGGCTCCGCCTCTCGCGCCGACGACTCTAGCCAGCAGGCGGAGGAGACGGAAGAGAACAGAGGCGGCGGCGGAGAAGAGAAGGAGAAAGGGGAAGAGGAGAGGGGGAGCAGGAACGGAACGGAACGATCACGATCCGTGATATACATGTTTTTCTTTGAGGCAAGTCGCAACGATCGTGCTAAACGACTGTTTATTCATTTTTGCACTGCCGTCTTCGGGCGAGATCTTGCGACGCTGCCTGGGGGGGAGGTTCTTTGGCCCAGGGCAGGAAAACCCGAGGGGGGAAGACCCGCGATAGCCTACAAGGAGGAGGAGGAAGAGGAGGAGAAGGAGGAGGAGGAAGGACGAGGGAAAGGGAACAGGGAAACGGGGAAGCGCAAAAGAGGGAAGGGAGAATGAGAGGACGAGGTGGAATAGGACGACGACGAGGACGAAGAAGGAAGGATCAGAACGCGCCCGCCTGATGCCGCCAGAGCCTTGCGGTACTGGGCGGGCACCACCCAGTTGCTGCAGGTGAGCTGGATGACGGCGACCACGGTCCAGGGCGTCAGGGACCAGACGCGCAGCACGTACGGCGACCACCAGAGCAGGGCCAGAACTGCTGCGGCAGTAACAAGAGCGGGGAACTCCACGTGGAGCCGCTTTGGAACCGCGACGGAATCCGCCGGCCCAACACGGAGGGCCCGGGGGCGCCCCTCCGGGTCCGTTCGTGGAGGGCCGAGCCGACAGCTGGCGTTCGTCTGTAGACGCCTCCGCGCAGGCGCCTCCTCCAAACTCCTTCTCCTCCTCCTCCTTGCCCTCTTCTTCTTCCTCCTCATCTTCCTCCTCTTCTTGCTTAGGGAAACGAAAAGTGGCATAAACATAAAAACTCGGAGGTCCGCGCGGATTTCTCGGATCGGCGCTGGACCCCCCTCCCTGGCGCGCGGAGCGCGCCAGGGGCGGCGCCGGAGGCGCCGCCGGGGGGCCCCAGCGCCGATCCGAGAAATCCGTGCAGACCTCCGCGTTGTTATGTTTATGTCACTCTTTGTTTCCCTATTCCTGCTACGTGGATGGCCGTTGCGTCAGACCGCACGTGCCAAAAGAGGGGCAAGCACATCCGCGGTCACAAGAAGATGTGGCGAGCAGTGCGTGCACCGCAGGCACAGGACGGGTAAAACATCGGGCAGGTGGAGAAACCCGCAGGGGCATCGAGGAGCGCACACCTAGGGGAACGAAATTTTAAAGGGGCCCTGGGACACACAAACAGGATTCCCCGATATTTTCCATATTTTCTCGGTGTTTGTCTTCCCCCCACTTCCCATATGTTCCCATCTTTTCTGCGGAATCGACGACTCATTGTGTCTGTGTGTTTCTTTCCCTCCTGAAAGTTGACAGAAACATAGGGAACAACAAAATCTGAGGTCCGCGCGGATTTCTCGGATGCGCGCTGGACTCCGGCGGCGCCGCCAGGGGGACCCGGCGCGCGGACCCCCGAGCGGTCCCGTTGATGCTATCCTCCGTTCCCCTCACAACGGCAGTGCTTCCCGACACCCTCACCTCAGCACCTCATCCTCGCATGGTCCTGACATCGCCTCCACCCCCTCCACGCTGCCCACCCCGACGGCCTCCACGGGCCTACACAGATACCTTGCTCAATCGGTGGTCTCGCGGGGGCACTGCCGGCTCGATACGGTCTGGCCGCTGACCGTCGCCACAAGGCCTCAAATCGAATCGCGAGCACAGGTGCCGCGTCGTCGTCGTCGCCGTCCTCCACCACACGTCCTCATCCTCTGTTCCTTCACCTCCTCTCTCTCAAACCCTACTGCCCAGACCGAGGGCCTGGCGGTCGACTCGCTCACAACGGTCGTCTCGCTCGGTGTATCATTCCCCAACCGGCAGAGGCTGGGGCTTCTCAAAAATAACGCAGGCGGCCAACCTGCATGCGGAGCAGATGCGATGTCTGCCCTCATCGAGGGTCCTGCCGGTGTTCCTCCTCCACCGAGTCCTCCACCCCCTCCCCTGTTCCTCCACCTCCTCTCTCTCAAACCCTACTGTCCTCCTCCTCCGCCTCCGCCTCCGCCTCCTCCTCCTCCTCCTCCTCCTCCTCCTCCTCCTCC
>CAUYUJ010009940.1:0-25000 GCA_963575745.1 Prorocentrum cordatum
CAGTTGAGGCTGATCCCAGCATGCGTGACGAGGAGGAGCTTGCAGAGGCAGTGCGTGGTTTGGAAGGGCTTGAACAATCTCTTGGCCTCGGTCTTCGTACTGACCCACCCGCGCCAGCGCCACCACTGAGTACTGGGGCCAGTGCACTTGATTGGTTGGTCGAGCATTGGGCGCCAGGAGCCACCACTACTCCAGAAGCTTTCCAGGAGGTGTCGAACCCATTCAATCTCATACCAGAATCAGCAATGGTGTGTTTGATTGAGAGGCTGCTGCACGCAAGCGAGCACGACGGCGGCAACGAGTATGCGGTCGAGTGGTGGAGGGTCGATGAATGGAACGCTGATCTGCCCGTGCTGAAGGCCAGGCCATGCCCTGTCGATAAGAGGGGCTGTCTGTCATATGTTACACCTGATCAAAAGAAAGATTTGTCCGATGCACTTTCTCGAGGGGATGTTCGACTGCTTATACCGAATACACGACACCGCATCATCAGGAACAAGGATATGTGGCATGCACCCGAGCCCCACCTTCGTGTGCTACGCAACTTTCATCTTGCCCGCCTTGAGGCGGCAGCTGGTGCACTTACAGAGCTGGGACAATGTTGCGTGTGCCACCACGAGTGCGACGAATGTGTATGTCCTTTGTGTGGTACTCGTTCACATCCTGATTGTATGGGTGACTTATTTCTTGGTGTGTCAATACATGAGTTTTGGTTTACCCACGTATGCACTGGCACCGCAGATAACGTTGCTCACCGAGGTGCACTATTGTCTCATTTCAAGGCAGAGCAATCTATCAGCAAGGATTTGCGGCTGTTTGTTGGCTGCTTATGCGTGGCCTGTGCTTTACTTGCAAACGCAGAGAATGACATGTGAGTACACGTGCATTGTTGCATTTCAACAGGATAAAAAGCATGTGGACCCAGAATTGTGTCACCGGTTCCCCATGTCCTGATAAGAGTCACATTGGGCTCCATTAGACCTTGGAGGCACCTTTTGAGACCGTCTTGGAGACTTTATTGGGGCTATGTTGGGCTCTCGTGGGGTCATCTTGGCAATCGTGGGCGCATCTTGGAGGCCATCTTGGGCTCCCGTCTCCTCATTCTGGGCACTCCCACCTCTTCCGGATCCCTCATACTGTCTTATTTTTAGGTGTCTTCCTCGAGCTCGGAACGGTCGAGATTTCAGACAGGTCGAGCCACCGCGAGACCCCCCACTAGGGACTTGGAGGCGAGTGGGGGGGGGTCACTAGGGACTTGGAGGGTAGTGGCCCCTGTCACTAGTGAGATATCACTAGTCACCCCCCCGCCACTAGTGAGATATCACTAGTGACAGGGGCCACTACCCTCCAAGTCCCTAGTGACCCCCCCCACTCGCCTCCAAGTCCCTAGTGACCCCTCCCCGAGATGATTTCACAGGGTGGTTCCAGTCAGGCTTCGGAACCGAATTTGCGACCCCAGGCACAACAAAAACAGTGTTTTGAACAAGAGGTTGCTGGTTTATTCCAGGGGGTGAGGACACATACACACGAGGTACTTGCATACATATGGATGGGGAGAAGACGAGGAGGTGAGATTTTTGTTGCGAACAGAACACGGTCACTATTGCTAGACATCATTTCCCATAGCCGTTACCAAGCATCAAAGTCTGACTCAGACTCGGTTGAATTTGCCAGCTTGGCACTGCGGCTTCTTCACGGCAGGGTACCTGATGTCGGGAGTCCGCGGGGGCGGGCTCGCACGTGCTACTGCTGCTTTGAAAGGTGGGTCAAAAGATACTGATTCTCAGAATTCTCCTCCTGTTGAAACTGATCACAGCCCAGCCAAGTTCAAGAAATGGAGCAGTGCCTCTTCGGCGTCTGCGAGATATGGTGGAGCGGTTGGGCGAGTGCTCGATGATCGCGTGAATGAAGACTACATTGATCAAGAAGGCGTGTGGCTGGAACTCTTCGACAAAGACGGCAAACCACTTCTCTCAAGACACGAACTCAACAATCGGAATCAGGTTGACACGCGTGCCAAATACAAAGCAGTGGTGCTGAGTATCGGTTACAAACCGCGCTCGAGGAACGAGATGATTGCAGTACCAACTGATAAAGGTAGTAATCATTATTGGATTCTCTCGGGCGCCCACCTGGTCGAGGCGATATACGACGCCTGTTCAGAAGATCCTACTAACAAGCAAGTGAGGGCGTCCATCAAGGGCGGAGTGAAGGCGTCAGTCTTGGACTACAGGACGCCAGCGGATATTCTAGAACACTTCAAAGAAGATGGCAACGCACTCAATCACATGTCTGGTCAGATTGCGTGGACCGAGATTATCGCCGACTGCCCCCGCATCCAAGACAAGTGGAAGGCCGATCGGAAAGTCACAGTGGGCGGCCAGGCCGAGTCTGACGATGCAGATGTCCCTTGTGAACAGGACGATGATCAACATGCCAAGCGCGGCAAGAAAAAGTTTGATAACAAGCAGTATGAGAATGACTACTCCACGTTCCTGTCCAAGCATTTCCCTGGCTACTTCCCGAGAGGCTTCAACCAATTTGACATGTGCAGGCGTTGCTACAACAAACTGAAGGGCCATCCTGATCTATGGAATGAGCTTCGCCATTACTGCGACCAGCACTGCGCGTGCTCAGAGCCCAGGTTGATCAACGCGGATGTCTGGTGCCTGCTCGACGAACTCATGGGCAAGCTCGAGGAGCATGGGCTGTGGGACTACTTGATTACCATATTCAAGTATTGCATTCCGACGAACGATGGGACGGCGTGGCTTGTGAAAGGAAGGAAGGACTGGGGCAAGCTTCTCGCTTTGTTCGTTCCGACGTCCACTGGGGCAGCAAAGCCAGGCGACAAGGTCAAGGTTGCCAAGCTTGCAGAGAAGGCTGCTCAGAAGAAAGCATTCAAGCTCAAAGTGCTCTCGAAGAAACAAATGGAAGCCACCGTGACCACGAAAGTCAAAGGTAAAAAGAGTAAGAAGGCCTCCAAAGCTGCCCCTGCGCCCAAGGACAAGAGCGACGCCTTTTCCGAGTATTGGGTCGGTGGGGGCTCAGGCAACATTCTTGTGTTGGAAGAGATCTTGGGCGCGACCGAGTATGCGGTCGATGACATTGTTGAAGATGCGCATTGCAACCAAGATTTCATGTGGCAGTGCTTGGACTTGGGCGTCGCCTGGGTCTTGCAAGGTGGCACAGTGTTTGTTCCACCACTGGCGGATTAGCGAAAGACGATCGATGAGTGCACTGGCTCAACGATGCAGGTCCGCCTGGAGAAACAGCTTCGGAAAACGTGCTGGTCTGGATTGAACAAAAAAACACACATGCATGCTGCTCTGGGAAATTCACCAGCATGCACCACGTAAGGACATGGGGGAGGTGCTCGGCCCGAACCCAGCAGAAGTGGTTGACGTGCCCACCAGCGCCCCAGAGGCCCTCTTCAATGAGAAGACGCTCCCCGACGGTATCAGGGCAGACCAGTTGAAGGAAGCAGTTGGCATGACCACGCAGGAGCCCCTGGAGATCTACAGCAACTTCTTCACGCAGAACAGGCTGGAGAATGTATCTCGGCAGGTTGCGGCTCTTTCGCCTTTGGTTTTCAAAATGAGGCAGTCTGCTCTCCAGACAATGTCTTCAAACTTGCTGGAGCTCGTGGCGGGTGCAGACCTGCAGACGGCCGATGTCACCCCGGTTATCGACACGGTGGGAACTGCGGTCTTCCGTTCGTTTCCTGCGGACATGCTGCATTTCATGACGCGTCTACTTGATGTATGTGGAGATGATGAGTCTGTCTACGGGAAGCTGTCTTCCGCAGGTCAGCTGGGCGATGATCCTTCATATCCGATTCGATGCCAATTTGAATTTCCCAGGGAACTTCACACCCCAAACAACGATTCGAAACTTGCGAGGGGGGGGGCGGGGAAAAATACCTCCAGGGACCGAGAACTTTTCAGGGGGCGAGTCGGATGTGGAAGTCATTTCAGCCCTGCGCTAGGTGCCGCAGTACTGGATCAAGCCTTGGCGATTTGGCCGACTACTTCAGATTTGAGGCTGGCGATTGCTGTCCGTGGGATCTACGCAAGTGTTCTGCTGAGGGAAGTACCTGATATCATCGCAGTGGCTCTCGAAGGCTCGAAGGGCGACGCAGGTAACTGTCATGAGGCTGCAATCGAGACCAAGATCTTCAATGAGTTTACCATTGCTAAAGGCGCATGGGTCAAAATCACCGACATCGCGAGCATGGTGGAGTCCAGGGCAGTTGACCAGTCGGCGTGGGTGTCTGTATGGACGAAGGTGGTCACTGATGTGGCGAACGACTTCAAGCTTCCGAAATCTTCAACCCAGCTTCGTGACATGATGCAAGACTGGGCAGCGCAACTGGATGAGGAGTGCAACAAGACCGAGGTGATTAATAGAGCAAGGTCGATGGGCTGGAAGGGCAACGTGAAGGATTCCAAGCAGGACATCATCAAGTACCTTGTTGAAAAGAGGGCCGCTGATGATGAGAAGAAGAAGGAGATGGAGGACGACGAGTCTGGCCGCAAGAAGTTCATGGATATTCTGCTTGAGGTTATTGGTGGCAGTGGCAGCGGTCCTGATGCGCCCCCGCCGCAGCCGATCGGATATGCCAAAGTACAAGTAGCTGATGAGCCCACGCTCGATAACTTTAATTTCGCACCCGTGAAGGTGAACCCCAATGCAGTTGAATACGATGTCAAGGCACTTGGAGATTTGTGTACGCTCGAGCTCATGAAGTTGCGGCACGTCGGCGAGGGCATCTCCATGATCAAGCACAGGATTCATGCGCGACCCGATGGTGATTCTATATCGTCCAAGATGTACTGCAACTTCCCATCTGGTGCTGGTACGACTTTGAAGCTCCACTTCATTGGGGAAGCTTCTCTCTTGAAATACGGAGTGCTTCCTTCGAGCAGGCACGTCATGAAGCTCGGCACGGTGAAGATCCCCGAGGGTTCTGGTGCAGTGTTCACTGCGTGGGGAAGGCCGACGACGGGCATGACGAAGTCGATCGATCCCGAGTTCGTGCCAGCTTGGGGCGTGACCAGGTTGCCCTTGCTCAACGAGAAGCTTGGCACTGAGAACGCTCCTAGCCTCAAGCTGGCCTTCCATGATGTTCAGATTCCAGCCTGCACTGCAGGCTACAGCACACCAGCCATCACTCTTTCGGTGCCGTTCCTGGTGGTGAATGAGCGTATCTTCGAGATGGAGATTGGGCAGTGGACCGAGCTCACCAGGCTCGAGTTCGCTGAGGAGAAGCAGGCGAAGGAGGCTGCAGGTGCGGGCGCGAGCTTGCGCAAGCGGACGCTCAAGCTCGGCGACAGCGACGAGGCGCACGCCGAGCAGGTCCTCAAGCTGGCCAAGAGGGCGGCCGCTGGGCCCCTACTTGTTTTAGATTCCTGAGGCCTCTTGAGGCCCTGCTGGAGGTCTCAGGTCTGAGATTTTGTGTTGCACTACTTGAGAATTCGTGGGTGCCCAGCGGAGAAGGCCGCGAGGCGCACGGTCTGGCTGCCAGACCGTCTGGCACGAAGCTCGAGCTCGAGCGCGGGATGGGACCGCGCGAGGCGCGGGGAAAACCCGCCTCCCTCCTCCTCCGCTTCCTCCCCCACCTCTGCTTCCTTCACCTCCTCCCCCTCCGCTTCCTCCTCCTCCTCCTCCTCCTCCCCCTCCTCCTCCTCCTCCTCCTCCTCCTCCTCTTTCTCCTCCTCCTTGGGGGGGTCCTAGGGTCGAAGATGCACCGCTTGAGGAGTTAGCAGTAGCAGTAGTAGTAGTCATAGTAGTAGTAGAAGTACTAGTAGAACCGAGTTCAAATATTGCGAAAGAAGCCTCATGGCCCTCCTTGCTGCTGCTGCGCGCTGTGCACTGCGTGCTGCTTCGCTGGGCTGGCTTCCTCATTCTGTCCCCTCCTCCTCCTACTCAACTTCCTCCCTCCCTCCTCCCCTTCCGCCCTCCTCCTGGCCCCTTTCCTCCCTCCCTCCCTCCCTCCCTCCTTTCGTCGCAATTGTTGCTCAAACCACCTCCTCCACTTCCTCCTTATCCTCCGATTCCTCGTCCTCCTCCTCCTTTTCCTCCTCCTTCCTCCTGCTCCTCCTCTTCTTCTTCCTCCTCACCACTCCCGCCCGTCGCCATTTTGGCTCAAACCAGCGCTCGCAGCGCTTCACTTTCTAGATTTTCCGTTTGTTGGGGAGCTCACTCTCACTTGCTTTCCTATGTTTGCGCGCGGGTCGCCGCGCAGAAAAGCCAGAATACCAATTTCCTGGCCCGCTTTGCAACGCTCGAAAACGGCTGCATGCGTTGGAAAACGCTGCTCCACACAGACCCAACCGAGGAGTCGTTTGAGTGCTGTTGGTTAGGTTCCCATCCAAGGGTCGACTTTCGACCCATGGACCCTGGCATCCTCGTGTCGTACAAGAACATGGCAAGATTTGTGTTCTGACATTTTGGCCTCCGGGCGTAACCAACACTGCTCGGGACGATATGCTGTTCCCGGGGAAGGCCGGGAGGTCCACGTCGAGAAAAGAAGACGTGAAAGTTTCCGGAGAGGGGATGGGGGGGGGAAGGGGGGAGGAGGAGGGAGGAGGGATGAGGGAGGAAGGGTGAGAAAGGTGGAGAAGGGGAGGGGGAGGAGGGCGGGGAGGAGGAGGGGAGAGGGGGCGGGAATGAGAGTGGGTAGGAGGACATGAAAGGAAGAGGAGGAAGGCGGCAGCGTCGGATCAGCTCAGGGTCTCAGGAAGCCCCTCGCAGCAGTGGGCGACCGCTGGACGCACGAAGGGCGAGGAATGGGAGGAGAGACGGGGGAGGAAGGCGAGGACGAGGAGAAGGAGGAATCTGACGAGGGGAGGAGGAGGAGGAGGAGGAGGAGGAGGAGGAGGAGGAGGAGGAGGAGGAGGAGGAGGAGGAGCAGGAGGAGGAGGAGGAGGAGGAGGAGGAGGAAGAGCGGGGGGGAGGAGCGACAAGGCACAGAAAAGTTCATCCGAGCAGGCTCAGCTGAGGCAGCTGGCGCCTGAGGAACTCAGCTCACGCGCTCACCGTCACCTCATGCGCTCGACGGGGAGGAGGGGAAGAAGACGAAGGATAAGGAGGACGAGGATGAATGGGGGAGGAGGAAAGGAGAAGAAGGAGGAGAAGGGGGAGGAGGAAAGGAGAAGAAGGAGGAGGAGGGTTAAAATGAAGCGGAGGAGGTTGAGCAACGTGAAGTCCGCAGCCACGACAGCAAGATCGCGTCGATGAGAGGTGAGCGAGGCGAGGCCAAGGCGAAGGAGAGGACACGAGGGGGTACCCCTGCCCACAGCACTCGCTTCGACGCGCTCCGCGCACTGGCCTTCGACCACGCGGTGGGCGAGAGCGCGTGGGCACCCCAACGATTCACCCTCCTTGGGGGCCTCCGTGTGTGCCCCCCGGCCGCGTCTTGAGCGCGGCCCGCGAGGGCACAGCCCCGCGCGCCCCGCTCTGGAATCGCGGAGCCCCCCGAGCAGCGCCGCCTCCCGGGCGGGCACCCCCTGCCTCCGCCAGGCCTCCTCCGCGGGACCTCCGCACCCCCGCCTCGCCTCCGCCGGGCTCTCGCTGGCCCCCCTCCCGCTAAGGAGAGGTCGACCTCTCGATGCGGCTGCGCGCGAGAGCGATCCCGGGCAAGAGTTAACTAACCCTTGGTGCGCGGCGCTCGGGGAGCCGCGGGGAGCCCAAGCCCAAGCGCGCACGGGGCGAATTGTCGCGTCACGTTCGGCGGTCGGGGGACCCCAGCGGACCCGCACCACAGGTCACTCCGGCGGAGGGTCACTCTTACGCGTGCCCGTCGGTCGGAAGAGGTGGGTAGAAGTACGAGGCAGGAAGGCGTTGGGAGTAAACTGGGCCCCCGCCCGCCGCCTGCAGATGAAGGAAGAGGGGGAACCACTCGACCCTTGAAGTAGCAAGGCGCCTAAAGTAAAGCCGGATTTGGGCATCCGAGCAGACCTACTGTTATGTTGGGCATGTCCCCCTACAGGGGGATTTTCGTCGGAAAAAAAATACCCCCAAAATGCCCCAAGAAGGTCAACAACATACCCAAAACATTGTCCCCGTACTATTTTTGGACTATTTTTTAATTTTGTGGGGGGTATATTTCTCGTCGAAAATCCCCCTGTAGGGGGACAGGCCCGACTTAAACCTACTGTGAATCGATCCCTCGCCCACGAGGGCGAGGCCCTCTGTGGCGCGCCCCGCTTCCCGAGGAGCACCCGGCCCGCGCGAGGCGACCGGGCCGAGGCTGGGCACGAAGGCCCCGCCTCGAGCGGGGCAGCGGGGCCCGGAGGGCAGGAGGTGACGATGCTGATGCTGATGCTGATGCTGATGCTGATGCTGATGCTGATGATGATGATGATGATGATGATGATGATGATGATGATGATGATGATGATGATGATGATGATGCTGATGCTGATGCTGATGCTGATGCTGATGCTGATGCTGATGCTGGCCGCCCGAGCGGAGGATGGCTCGCGCGAGGCGGCGCTGCTGCCAGTGGAGCAGGCGACGCCCGCAGGGCACCTGCACGGGGGCGTGGGCACACTTCCTGGGCGCCGGCGCGGTGCGCACGGGCGAGAGCGGGGAGCTCGCGGGCTTGGGGGGCCCCTCGTCTGGGCGAGACCTGCGCGCTCCCCCGAGACGCCGGCCACGGCATCCCCCAATGCGGTGGGGGCATTGGACAAGGAACCCTTAGATGAGGAATCCAGGGTCTGGAATCTGGAAGCCAGTGGAGCTCCACTCGTGGACCGGCCATGGATCTCACCGCCGCCCCCACTGGATCGGGACTCCCCCAGGGCCTGCAGCCTCTTGGGCACATTCCTGCACGAACGCCCCCACCGCATAGTTGGCGTCGGCCGAGGCGTCGGGCAGCGCTCACGTGGAGCCCACGGCACGAGGGCTCCAGGCAGCGAGGGGCGTGGGGGCAAGGCAGGCGGTGCGGCACAGCCGGCAAGAGCCGACCTGCGCAGAGTGACCCGCTGTTGCGGAGAAGAGCGAGGCGGCGGGTCGCGGGGCGGGTCGCGGGGTGCGTCGCGAGGCGCGTCGCGGGGTGGGTCGCGGGGTGGGTCGCGGGCGAGGACGACGACAACAACGCAACAACATCAACAGCAACAGCAACAACACCAACACTAACACCAACACCACCAACAACAACAATAACAACAAGAACAACAACAACAATACCAACACCAACAACACCAACAACAATAACAGCAATCATTTAAAGACTGTTCGCTCTTATTTGCTCGTGGGCCAGTTAATAGGTAAATCAAACCATCGATACCCACCCTTTTCGTCGTCGATCGTACCCCCCTTGGGGGGATACATCTTCTTTACCACCTGCAACGTGTATCTCGTGCAGCCCCTAAGGCAGGGGAAGAGAGGACGGATGGAAGGGACACGGGGAGGAGGGAACACGAGAGAGAGTGGCAGGAGGGGGGCTCGGAACAGAAAACACGTGGCAGAACCAAACGGGCAGATCGGGCGGGTAGACCCTAACGGGCGGATCGGGGAGGACGGTCCAAGCGGCCAGGTCGAGCAGGCGGGTTGCTGAAGCGTGCGTCCTGCATGAATCACGAGGAAGTCTCTAGCGATAGCGCGATTCCCGAATGAATCGTCCGGAAATCCACAGCGAGAGCGTGATTCCTGCGTGTCGAGGGCGCGGCGTCTGAAGAAATGGCGGGGAAGTCCCACGCGAGAGCGCGATTCCTGCACAAATTGGGAGACCGTCCCGCGCGAGAGCCTGATTTCACTGTGGGGAAGTATCCGGCGGGAGCCTTTGTTGTTGTAACTCGGGGGCCGCGGGCGCAGTTTGAGGCTCAAGATTTCCCCTGATAGAAAACAGGGTGCGAGCCCAGGGAGGGGCAGCTCAATTGAAAAAACTATATGCACCGGGCAGGGGGTGATCAACAATCAACAATAATGATTCTTCAGAAATGAGAATCCAATATAACAGCAACAGCAACACCAACAACAACAGCGGTCCGCACCGAGGAATCCCAATTCAGCCACGCGCCCAGGCTCAATGAATAACCGCTCAGTGAACAACCGTTCGACCCCCTCACTCTGATGATAAGAGCAGGACCAGCCACACATACTCACGCTGCCTGCTGTGCACTGTCAAGCGCTGGCTGACTTGGTGACATATGTGCCGCATACCGCGAGGTGCTGCGGGACACAACAACACGAACAGCCAGAACAACTTGCAGAGGAAGACGAGGACGAGTACTGCAGGCATGTGCAGACTCCTCGAGGCTGTTAGTTTCCAGAGACTGGGGTAAATCCCCGTAGTTTCAGGATGATCCAGAAAGGCGATATCGCTCTCGTGGGTCCAGCAAACATCATCATCAACATCACCACCATCACCATCATCAATCTCATTATCAGCAGCATTGGCAGCATCATCATCACTATCATCATCATCATCATCACTATCATCATCATCATCATCAACATCATCATCATCATCATCATCATCATCATCATCGCCGTCGTAATGATAACCATCATCGGCACCACCATCACCAACATCAACATCATGAACATCATCATCAGCATCATCATCCGCGTCATCACCATCATCAGCAGCAGCATCATCATCACCATCATCATCAGCATCATCATCATCTTCATCACTAGCATCATCAACATCATCATCATGACCATTATTACCTTGCCGCATGGCCAAATTCATAGCCAACGACTGGTGGAAGTGGCAACGTCTCGCCCGAGACGTTACGTTAGGATCGGCGTCTTTTGCCGACGATGCCATCGAGCCTCTTACAGTTCCGTGCACTGAGTGTGCCAAACTTTTCAGTAGCAGCAAAGCCGTGGCTACGCATAGGATGACGGTTCACGGCCATCGGAAACCTGTGGCGTCCGTGATCCCAGCAGGGGCTACGACGTGCCCTGCCTGTTCCAAGGTTTTCGGGACCACTCGCCAACTTTTACACAATGCCCAGTAAAGAGCTCGCAAGTGCCAAGATGCGATTCTCGCATTCTGATGTGTCATTTCGTTCTTTGTGTCTTGCCGCACGACTTAGGTATATGTCTTCTGCCTTTCTGTGCTCATCATCACCATGGTTGCCGTCGTGAGCATCATTCACAAACGCGTTATCGACACCAGCCGCACCATAATCATCAGCGTCATCCTGATCATCATTTTCCTCCTCGTCCTCCTGCTCCTCCTCATCATCACAATCGCCATCACCATCATCATCATCATCATCATCATCATCATCATCATCATCATCATCATCAGCATCATCATCATCATCACCATCATCATCATCATTAACATCACCATCACCATCACAACCACCATCGCCATCACCATCACCATCATCACCGTCATCATCATTATCATCATCACCACCATCATTATCATCACCATCATCACCATCACTACCACCATCACCATCACCATCACCACCACCACCACCATCATCATCATCATCATCATCGTCATCGTCATCATCATCTTCATCACCAGCATCATCATCATCCTCATCCTCATCCTCATCCTCATCCTCGTCCTCATCTTCATCCTCATCCTCATCATCACCATCATCATCGTCATCATATTCATCATCATCATCATCATCATCATCATCATCATCATCATCATCATCGTCATCATCATCATCACCATCATCATCATTAACATCAACATCAACATTATCATCGTGGGCGTGTACCTTGCCTCGTCAATGGGCATGCGCAGCGATAACCAGTAGAAGATGGCGGGGCTCGCAACGATCACCCGAGGCCACAGCGAGCCATGGGCAGCGATGGCTCGGAGTGATGCAGGCGACGGTGAGAACATCGCAGGACGTCGCCTAGACATACCTGCAACACCGCCCGCATGCTCGACTGCGTGGTGTGATCGGAGTCCTTCTCGGTGATGCTCGAGAGGGCTGACGCTGACCATGTGGATCCAAGAGTAGATCCAAGAGATCCCTAAGGAGTGAGACTGCACGTGCGAGGCGTCGCGGAGGTCGCCCTGGAAAGGACGCTCAACCTGCCACAGCCGCTTCCCTTGCCAGACGTCCCGGAGCGGAAGTCCGACCCGAACATGAAAGCGGTCCAGGAAGTTGAGCAGGGACCGACCGTCCCGGCAGTCCTATAGTCATACCACGACGTGTTCTTAGAACCCAAAAATGTTCGAATAACAAAAACAATGTTCTTAGAACATAAACCCGACGTGTTAAAACAAGACAGTCCCGGCCAGAAATGTTCCAAGAAGATTTCGTGGGAACCACAAAAGATTCTTAGAACATTCTTTGGTGGAGCTATAGGCGAGCCAGGACGCTTCGCCACTGCTTGAGGAAGAGGGCCAAGCAGAAGCTGAGATTGGAGCCTCCTGATGGCAAATCGGGCGGGCGGCGCGGCGTGCGCCGGAGCGCGCGCGCCCTGCACGGGCTGCCGGCAAGCAGACTCGCCGACTCGCACACATCCCGACTTCTTAACTGTAGGTGGCGATGTCGTCTGTCCAGCGTTTCAGCGGGCGGCCCGGCGCCCGGCGCCCGCCAGGCGTCCAATCCTGCGGGGATCGCGGAAGACCTGGCTTCGATTCCGACTTCCGCTCCCGCTCCCTTCAAGATATTACGGACGGGTCGGAGTCGAAGGCGAAGTTACGTGTCATCTGCAAGGAGCTGCCCGAGAAGTGCAGCACCAGGCAGGCCGACATGGAGAAGTCTTCGACGACTTCCCGTCCATCGGGGACGACGGTGAGGTCAGAGAGGATTTCGAGGATGATGAGGCTTCAGCAACCCCAGCGGAGTGCGGAGGAGACCTTCGACAGCACGTCAGAAGAGCGTCACAGGCTCTGGAAGATCAAGTGCGAACGGGCTCAAGAGCAGCACCGCAGAGCACGGCGGTCGCCACCAAGACTACGTCACGCAGGCGGCCGCGTAGACGGGGACGGGTCCAGCGGGGTCGGGTCGAAGTACGGCGCGTGGGCCCACGCTGTGGAGGAGGAGGAGGAGGAGGAGGAGGAGGAGGAGGAGGAGGAGGAGGAGGAAGAGGAGGAGGAGGAGGTGGAGCAGTGCTGCGCGACCGCGTTCAAGCGAGAGCCGTCCGAAAGTAGGCACTACTGCGGCCGAGGCGAGGAGATCCGCTTCTCGCAGGGCACCGCCAAGGCAGGCAGCGAGGCCAGCGCAGACCTGGAGCAGCCGATGGTGCGGTTGCGCACGCCATCCTCTGGGCTGGTGGAATTGTAGAGGTGCCAGCACCCGGGGCCCAGTGCGTCGAGGCGTCCATCGCTCTGCGTGGACCCGGGTGGCCCTATCCCAACGGGAGGACTGTCCAGCATGCCGGGAAGGAGAAGGGAAAGTGGAGAGAAGCGCTGCACGGCATCACCGCGGCGTCTCCCAAGCAGTTGCAGAGCCTCGGAGTGATCGCATTGGCAACGGCAAGGAGAGGCAAGAGTATGGAGGTCAAGGAGGCGCTCATGGCGTACACCAGCTGGGTGCACGAGCACGAGGCTGCAAGTGCGGGCACGTTGCACCGCAAGGCCAAGGGCAAGACGAGGTGAGACAACGAGTGACGGCCAGGCCGCTACGATAATGGTGGAGTACATGGACGCGAAGGGCAAGGAGCGGGCGAGAAAGTGACAAAGCAACTGCAGCAAGGACGAGCTCGTCAGCAGGCTCGAGCAGTCCTGGCAGGCGGCTGCGGAGTAGGACTGGGCGCCCATCACGGCGGCGCACCTGGACCTCGCCATAGACACGAGGGCGAAGAGCGAGGCGGAGGGTGCCGAGGAGATGGGGGCGCTGGCCTTCAAGTGGCTGCCTCCGAGCGGGCGCGAAGCTCTCGGTCAGCTGATCGAGCATGCCGAGGCGAGCGGCACGTGGCCGTGGCAGGCCGTGGCCGCCGATGGTTGCCTTGGTGAGCCTCCTCAGGACGGAGGCGGGTGGCGATCGAGCGATAGCACTGCCGCCAGAGGTGGTGAGGCTCTGGCCGAAGATGCGTAGCGAGTGCACCAACGAGTGGGTCACCTCCATGGCGGGCAAGTGGGGCGCAGCGGTGGCGGGCAGCAGCGCTCTCAGGGAGGCTCTGGTCACAGCGCTTGCCGGCGAGGTGCTGGAGCGAACACCGGTGAAGCTATACGCGGTCACGGCGCTGTGGGACTCAGCGGAGTTGTACGACGCGCTTGATCCCGTTTATCGTAGACGACGGGCTCAGGCTCGGGATCCCAGTTCGCACTTTGCACCTCGAGATCCTGAGCCACCTGAGCATGCGCCTCATTCGAGAGCGGACAGCATACGCCGAGCCCGTTGCGGCCGACAAGTCGACCCGTGCTGGCGCGAGAAGCGGCATCGCCTTCGGCAGGGTCGCCCCCTGCGCCGTCCTGGAGACCAACAAGCTCAGTCAGGTGTACGCGCTTCTGAGTGGACGGCATCAAGACGAGGATGGAGGGCTCCAGGCGGAAGGTCATTAGGCAGCCGTCCAAGGCAGGGGCTGTAGTCGCAGCAGGCGTCAAGAAGGCGAAGCTCGCGATGTCCACCAAATCGGCGCTGATCGGAAAAAACAAGGGCGCGACGAAGGAGGTGGCGCTCAAGTTTCACAGTCGTGACATCACGGTGAAGGTGACTGATCGCGCTCTCGACCTCGGCATCGACCGCGGCAACGTGGCAGGCTGCAAGGGAAAGTATGCCAAGAGAGTCGGGCATGCTGACCGTCAAACGACCAAGGCCATGCGGATGGTCCGAAGCGGACGCTGAGCGCAAGGAGCACGGGCAGATGTCCAACGACGGCCGCTGCCTCGCGCAGCATACGTACGCTTGCAAGGCGTTCGGCATGGCGGCGTCGGTGGTCACGAAAAGGAGGGGTGGCTGGCCTCAGTGGTCGCCACGAGGCTGCGAGGACTGTCTTTGACCACTCTATGGCAGCTGGAGGCTGGCAAAGGCGACACCGCGTTCGGCACGGTTTTCCCTGCTGGACCCGGGGACATGCATCATCAACGATGGGGCTAGACGGAGGAAAGCCAATCTCAGATGGCCGAGGATCGTAGCCGCGATGGCCAAGACGGAGGTGAAGCACAGGGGGCGAGGAAAGGCGGGCATCGCGAACGCGATGGTGTGCACGTTGCTCGATTCGGGGTGGACACCGCACGGTCCATGGCATTGGATCTCGGAGACTGGAGAGGCGTTCGGAAGCGAAGGTCCTACCGCGTTGGGCGACCACACAGACACTGGCGCCCTGAAGCTGGCGCTGGGCAGGGCCATAGAGAAGCGGCAGTGGGCGTTGGCGGCCAAGCACTACGCTGGGGCTGGCCTCGAGGACGGTGCAGATCTTCGGCCAGCGCGCAAGCTCCGGCGCGAGCTCCAGCAGAACGGCAACCACGCGACAGGCGGCGCGCACGCGGCGGTCGTGACGGGGGGAGTGTGGCCACGCCAGAGTCGCCGACTTGGGCATGGGATCAGCGGCGTACAGTCGAGGCGTTGACCTAAGGAACCCTAAATAAGGAACGAGGCCCCTATTTTCCATAAGTTAAACTTCGATTTCCAATTGAAAACATAAGGAAAACCTGAGGCAAGCTGTGAAACACTTAAGGAACGCGGAGCCCCTCCTCAACAAAAAGGGTTCCTTCTTCAGGGCCCCGACTGTACTGTGCCCTCGGCGTGGCGAGGAGGCCAAGACGTGGGAGCATCGGATGTGGACGTGCACGTGCACGTGCAGCTGGCTGCTCGGGAGGTACCCGAGGTCGCAGCACCTCGTGGGGAGAGCCCTGGACCAGATGGAGATCCAGCCTCGCGTCTGGCAGTCTGAGCATGTTGCCGACGAGCTTCGGGAGCGCGTGGGCTGCATGGGCAGCTTGAACAAGGACGACTGGCTGGTGGCAACAGGCGGTGCCTCGGGACGTGAGCATACGAACGGCCCCCGCGGGGTTGCCAGGGGCTGGCTGATCCTGCAGGCGGCAGGCCAGCAGAAGCCGATGTTCGTTGCTGGAGGTCGTAGTGCGGCTGAGGCTGAGGCAGGCTGAGGCTGAGGCTGAGGCTGATGCAGGCTGAGGCTGAGGCAGGCGGAGGCTGAGGCCGAGGCCGACGGCAGACTGAGGCTGAGGCTGAAGCAGGCTGAGGCTGAGGCTGGGGCAGGCTGAGGCTGAGGCTGAGGCAGGCTGATGCTGAGGCAGGCTGAGGCTGAGGCTGAGGCTCATGCAGGGTGAGGCTGAGGCAGGTGGAGGCTGAGGCCGAGGCTGAAGGCAGACTGATGCTGAGGCTGAAGCAGGCTGAGGCTGAGGCTGAGGCAGACTGAGGCTGAGGCAGGCTGAGGCTGAGGCTGTGACTGCGAGCCGTTGCCACTGCGACTATCATCGCGAATGCGACTACGACTGCGAGAACAGCAAAATTCTACAACTGGCTTCTCATCTGAATCTCAAGGGGAATGCTTCCAGATATGCTCCTACACATCGCTGTTAGGTTGCTTTGCCGAGATACTAGGTTTCTAGTAGGGTCAAAAGAGAGCATCATGACGCCCCAAGGGGGTCTGGGCGCGATCCGGGGGAGGGTGCCGGGGACTTTTTTTTGCCAACAGCTACACACTTCGTGGTCTTCGAGGTGCTTGCGGGCTGGGGTAGAGCGTCAACAGGGGCGAGTTCATGGCCTTGAAAAGGCACTTCACGACGGATTCCGCGGGATCATGTACACGGCTGACTCGAAATACGTCATGCGAGGTATGAGGACGCTGAAGTGGGGCCGCATGGCCAAAGACGCACATCGACCTGTGGAACGAAATACGGCAGGCCATGTTGGGCAATGAGCTGCTCATGGTCAACACCGGGAGTGGAGGCGGTCGGCGCGGGCGTCGAGATGATCGACCTCCTGGGCACCAGCACGACGGACGAGTTCGTGGAGGGCATCGTCGAGAGCGAGCGTGCGCCGTGGGCGGGGGCTCGCAGACTGGGCTGGGCCGACGGGATCGCGTCCTCGATCCGAGGCCAGACGCTGGCGACGCTCATGGCGGCGGTGGAGGTAAGTAGAGCCCTCGCAGGTACCTGCGAGAGCGGAGGGGGGGCAGGCGCACATCAAGCAGACGCGGCTGGCCAAGCTGATGAGCGAGACCAGGCAGTGACGGAGGACGCGGGCGCGAAGCACCTGAAGTGCGAGAAGTGCGGGTCCAGGGTGCCGAAGTCGAAGGCGTGGCTGGCGAGCCCGTGCGAGGAGCTGGAGGCGAAGGCCGTGCCCACGTTCAACGCCCTACAAGCTGCGCGACTGCAGATCCGCAACCTCTGCGCCCTCGGGAGCCACAAGTTGGACTTCAGCAAGGAGCTGGGGCTGCACTACTGCACGGTCCGCGGCTGCATAGCGAGGGAGTCGATGAGGGACCTGGCCAAGGAGTGCGGCAAGCGTGCGCTTCAGGCGGGCATGCAGAATCTCAGCAAGGTCGAGAAGGGCCTGTCGGAAGCCGGGCAAGGGCTGCTAAATCCGTGGCTGCTAAAATCGACCTCCGGGAAATTGTCTTCGTCCTTCCGGGAAGAAGCCCGTTGACTGTTTCGCGTGCCGCGCCTCATTCCGGGAAGTTGTTTTTTCCTTCTGGGAGGGCCGTTTTAGCGGCCACGGTTTTAGCAGCCCTCGCCCAGCTTTCGAGCCTGCCTGGCAGGTCACGCTTCGCGATCGAGTTCAACAGGAAGACGCTGGAGAAGCAACCGAGAAAGGGTGCGCCATGCTGCCATCTGCAGCTCTCGGATGCCCTCGGCCGAGCCTCGGCCTCTTGCGGCGAGGCCCCTTGCCAGAAAACCAGCAACAGCACAGTTCTCTTCCTCCTCCTCCTCCTCCTCCTCCTCGCCATCATCATCAGCATCATCGTCATCACCACCATCATCACCACCACCAGCATCATCGGCATCATCATCGCCCGTATGCTCCTCCTCCTCCTCCTCAGCATCATCATCATCACCATCACCATCACCATCACCATCACCATCACCATCATCATCATCATCATCATCATCATCATCATCATCATCGTCCTCCTCATTGTCAGCATCAACACCATCATCCTTATCATGATCATCATCATCCTCATCATCATCATCATCTTCCTCATCATGATCATCCTCATCCTCATCATCATCATCATCACCATAATCAACACACTCCTCATCGTCATCGTCATACTCATCTTCGCCAACAGCATCATCATCACCACCATCACCATCATCATCATCATCCTCATCATCCTCATCCTCATCATTCTCATCATCTCGATCGTCATCATCATTATCACCACCGCCACCATCGTCAACACTATCATCATAGTCATGGGCATCGTCAGTTTCACTTAATCTTCAGCTGTATCTTTATCATTGTCGTCCAACAAGCATCATCACCACCACCATCATCATCAGCATCATCATCATCGTCGTCGTAGTCGTCGTCGTCATCGTCGTCGTCATTCTCAACATCACCACCACCATCATCGTCATCGTGACCATCCCTATCATCGTCATCCTGGTCATATTCTCAACCACCGCCATTACCATCACCATCAACGTCAACATTCCCATCACCGTCACCACTATCAGCATTAGCATCACTGGCTTGATTCGCATCGTCATCAGTATCCTCGTTCTTATCCCCATCATCATCCCCAGTAGCATCATCATCAACATCATCATCAGCATCATCATCATTATCATCGCGACCATCCTCACCATCATCACCACCACCATCTTCATCGTCATCACCATCATCATGATAATGATCATCATCGTCATCACCATCATCATTATCATGATGATGCTGCTTAGTATTCTTACTACTACTACTAATATTAACATTATTAACACCATTCATCACCATCACCATCATCAGCACCAACAGCATCACCATCACCATCACCATCACAATCACCCTCATCATCACCACCACCATCAACATCACCACCACCATCATCATCAGCAGCACCATCAGTATCACAATCATAATGACCACCATCATCATCATCATCATCATCATCACCATCATCATCATCACCACCATCAGCACCATCACCACCATCATCATCAGCAGCATCATCATCACCATCACCATCAGCATCATCATCATCGTCGTCGTCTCGTCGTCGTCATCATGCTCGTTCTCAAAAACATCACCCTCATCATCATCGCTGTCATCATCACTGTCATCGTCATCATCATCATCATCGTTACAATCCTCATCCTCATCGTCATACCGATCCTTATCATCCTCCTCATCATCACCACCATCATCACCATCATCAACAACATCCACCTCCTCCTCATCATCTCCATCCTCATCACCATCACCATCTGCATCAGCATCATGAGTATCATCACCATCATCAGTATCATCATAACCATTAACATTGACACCATCACCATCATCACCATCATCAGCATCATCATCAGCATCATCACAGCCATCATCACCTTTATTCGCATCCTCATCAGAATCCTCGCTCTTATCCCCATCATCGTCCCCAGTAGCATCATCATCAACATCATCATCAGCATCATCATTAGCATCGCGACCATCCTCACCATCATCACCACCACTATCTTCATCGTCATCATCATCATGATAATGATCATCATCGTCATCACCATCATGATGATGATGATGATGGTTTGTATTTTCACTACTACGAGCCTCATCATCACTAACACCATTTATCACCATCACCATCACCAGCATCAATAGCCTTACCATCACCATCACAATCACCATCATCATCACCACAAGCAGCATCATCAGCAGCACCATCAGTATCACAATCATAATCACCACCATCATCTCCATCATTACCACCACCATCAACGTCACCATCGTCATCACCGTCACTACCATCATCATCATCATCATCATGCCATCATCATCAGCAGCAGCAGCATCGTCATCATCGTCATCATCGTCATCATCGTCATCATCGTCATCATCGTCATCACCATCACCATCACCATCACCATCACCATCACCATCACCATCACCATCATCATCATCATCATCATCATCATCATCATCATCATCATCAGCATCAGCATCAGCATCAGCATCAGCATCAGCATCAGCATCATCATCACCTTTGTCGTCGTCGCCGTCATCACCCTCGTGGCCTGCTGCCGCTACCCTGCGCCGTTTCCTTCTCTTTGGCACGGCCTGCGCCGCAGGATGCTGGCGTCCCGGCCGCGAGCCGAGTCCGGACCGACGATCAGGAGCGAGAAGGGAGGCCCTCGAGCGAGAGGCGGACAGCGGCAGAGTGGCGCGCGGCACCACGCCTTCCT
Source organism: Prorocentrum cordatum (assembly GCA_963575745.1). Lineage (NCBI taxonomy): Eukaryota > Dinophyceae > Prorocentrales > Prorocentraceae > Prorocentrum > Prorocentrum cordatum. The sequence goes on from CAUYUJ010009940.1 coordinate 20,258, forward strand.
GTCGGACGAGGGGGCCGCCCGCCGCTGGAGGTGTGAGCGACCGGGGCGCAGCGCGCAGTGGGGCTGCGCTGCGGCCCCCCCCCCTCGAGACACGGCGCGCGCCCGAGACGAGCGCGCGACGCCGCTCCGGCGACGGAGCGCCGGCGATGCCCTGGGCGCGCCAGGGGCCAGGCACGCCCCGCGCGCGGCAGGGCCGCGGCCCACGCGGCGCGGCCGCCGCGCCCTGGCGGCGCACAGCTCGGCCCCGCCCTGGCGACGAGCCCTCCGCCGCCGCGGCGCCTGCGGCGCCGCCGCCGCGGCGCGGCGGCGCACGGGCTCGGCCCCGCGCCCGGGCGAGGGCGCCTCACTCCGCCGCCGCGGCGCCGCGCCGCCGCCGAGGGCCCCGCGGCAGGCCCCCGCCCGGGCCGCCTGCCGGCCCACCGCGGCCGCCGCGGCCAGTGCCGCCAGCCCCGCCGCCGCCGCGGCGCCCGCCCAGCCTCGCCGCGCCTCGCGCGCGGGCCCGCGCGCCGGGCCGAGGCCGCGCGCCTCCGCCTCCTCCACCCAGGGCCGCACCTCCGCGGCGGGCCCGCGGGCGGCCGTCGCCTCGGCGAAGCCCACGGCGCCGCGGTCGAAGTCGAAGAGCGTGGCGTAGCGCGCCATGAACATGCCCCCCAGCATCCACAGCTGCGCCCGCCGCCCCTGGCCGGGCGACGCGGAGCCTCGGGGAGCCACGCCCTGGGCTCAGGTCGGGCCTCTCCCCCTACCGGGGGATCTGAGACGAAACATAAAACACACTCTAAAGATGCTCGAGAGATGCCCAGAAATGCTCACAAGATGGTCCCCAGACTATTTTTCCACTATTTCTGGATATTCCCCCTGTAGAGGGAAGAGGAGGAGGAGGGGGCAGGAGGAGGAGGAGGAGGAGGAGGAGGAGGAGGAGGAGGAGGAGGAGGAGGGGGAGGGGGAGGGGGAGGGGGAGGAGGAGGAGGCCCGACTTAATCCTGGGCCCTATGGCAGCCGCCGTGCTGCCGCCCCGGAGGCGCGGCAGGAGGCCCGAGAGGGGGGGCCTCTCCGGCCGCGGCGAGCCTCGGCCACGGGCGGGCTCCACGACCCGGGGCCCGGGGCGCGGCGCGGGCACCAGAGCCCCGTCCTGAGCACACCCAGACATGATGGTTGTAAAAAAATCAGGACGGGAAGGTTTTCGCTATTTTCGACCCCTGGAGGCCCTCGCCGGGCCCCGGGACCGTCAAAAAACGACTCAGGATGAAAAACCGGTCCCGGGGAACGGGTCTGGACTTCCGGGGACGCCGTCCTGAAAAAATCAGGACGTCGCATGCCTGGGCAGGCTTCAGCAACACGCAGGAGTGACCCCAGGTCGGAGCGCTGACCCAAGGAACCCTAGATAAGGAACGAGGCCCCCTTTCATCCACGAGTTGAACTTCGATTTCCCCTCGAAAACAGAAGGAGAACCGAAGGCAAACTGTGAAGCAATCAAGGAACACGGAGCCCCTCCCCAACGAAAAGGGCTCCTTCTTCAGGGCCCCGACTGTACGTAGGAGTGACCTTTGGTGCGCGGCTCTTCGGGGGCCGCGGGGTGACCAAACACAGGCGCGCAGCACGCTGCCATCGCATCGCGCTCGGCGATCGGGGGATCCCGGTGGGCCCGCAGCAAAGGTCACTCCGGCGAAGGGCCACTCCTACGTGTAGTCGAACAGGGTGGCCCCTGCTGCAGCGCCTCCGGCTGCACCCCTGCGGGTCGGACCCAGCTGGGGTGCAGCCGGAGGCTGCATCCCTGCGGGATCCAGGGCTGCATCCCCTTTGAGAAAAAAACGACGTAGGCATGAACTTTAGGAAGTCCGTGCGGGTTTCTTGGACCGGCGCTGGACCCCATGGCCCGAACATTCGAGCCACATCCAGGGGCGGGTGGGTGGGGGGGGGGCAGAAGTCTTGAGGGGCGTCTGCAGCCAGGTGGGCCCTGGCAGGGACTTCTTCTGACGACCCAGGCGCTGGTTTCCGACACCGCGAGGACCGCTCGACCTGGGCACGACCCGTTGACCCACTTCCACTTCCCGTCCTCGTCCTCCCTCATCCTTCTCCTCCTTCTCCTCCTCCTCCTCCTCCTCCTCCGCCTCCTCCTCCTCCTCCTCCTCCTCCTCCTCCTCGTCCTCCTCGTCCTCGACCTGGTTTCCGACGGATCGGCGGCACTCCGATGGGCAGCTCGTTCCACCTTGGCCGATGCTGGGCCACTGGGGGCGGTCAACCTCGAACGCCCGCGGCGGGGTCGCAGCCGCGTCGAGGCGACACGAACCTACCAAGAGGAAAAATGAACGACATACACACACAACACAACACAACACAACACAACACAACACAACACAACACAACACAACACAACACAACACAACACCACACCACACCACACAACACCACACCACACCACACCACACCACACCACACCACACCACACCACACCACACAACACAACACAACACAACACAACACAACACACAACACACACAACACACACAGGCAACACACAACACACAACACACACAACACACACAACACACACAACACACACAACACACACACAAACACAACACACAACACACAACACAACACACAACACACAAAACACACACACACACAACACACACACACAACACACAACACACACACACACGCAACACACAACACACAACACACAACACACAACACACACACACACAACATACACACACTTTCGGAGGTCCCCGCGCGGGTTTCTTGGCTCGGCGCTGACCCCCCCCCCCTCACTGGCGGCGACGGCGCCGATCGGGCCCGCAGGCCGCAGGAGTTTCGCGGGGGCCCCGCGGCGGAGCCGTTGCTGCCCTCGCCGAGGAGCTTCGAGTTGGGCTTCACCTCCAGGAGGCACCTCTCGGGCGTTGCTTCGTGGGGGGGCGATGAAGCCCAGACCTCACACGTCTCGAGAAGCTCGAGGCGGAAATGTCTTCCAAATGTTCGGCCTCTGGGGGCCCTCGCCGGGCCCCGGGACCGTCGAATGACGACTCAGGATGCAGAGTCGGCGCCGGGAAAAGCGTCCGGACCTCTGAGGACCCCGCATCCAGTAACTCAAGACATCGGATGCCTGGGAATGGGGGGGCCAGGGGAGAAATATGCACCCGTCGTGCCCCATATTGTGGGGCCCAGTATAGGGCCCCTTCAGGGCTCCAAAGCGCGCACCTTTATGCGCCCACTTCCTCTGGGCGACGACGAGAAGCGCGCCTTGCGCGAGATCACGCAGCGACCCTGCGCGGTGGCTTTACGCTGGCCGCCAGCGCGGCACGCCGCACGGGAAAACGACAGCACCGACGCGCGACCCCACGCGGGCGCATCTTGCGCGCCAGCGTCGGTGAAGACGTCTCCGTTTTGTTCGCCCCCCCCCCCCCCCCCCCCCCACCTATCGCCCCCCCCCACCTATCGCCCACCTATCGCCACCCCCCCACCTATCGACTCCGTTTTGTTCGACCCCTCCCCCCCACCTATCGCCCCCCTCCCCCCCCATTGCGCAACGCCCGAACCTCTCGCCGCCGTCGTCCGCGGGGACCCGGAGGAACAGCTCGCGCGCCTCGAGCTCGAAGGCCCTGCCGCCCAGCACGACCCGCAGCGCCCCCAGGCTCCGGTCCTCCGCCACCGCGCAGTCGCAGAGCACGTCGTCCGAGCCTGAGCGCACCGCTTGTCTCGACGCGACTGTGGGAAAAACACACACAACAACAAAAAAACGTTGGAAAAAAAACACACGCAACAAAAAACATGTGTGTTTTGTGTGTTTGTTGTTGTTGTGTGTTTTTTCCCACAGACCCCACGGGCGTGGCCCTGGCCGCACTTAGGGTCATGTTGTTCCCATCTCACTTAAGGACCACAGCCCAGAGATCCTTTCGAGCAGCCGGAGAAGTGCCAGAAGAGCGTCGAGACAGTGTCGGGCGAGTCTCCCAGGGCCCGGCACGTGAAAACCCCTGAGGTTCGGTCTTTTTTTGGGCGCTCGAAATTCTCTCTGGTGATCACGGCTACAGTAGGTTGGAGCATCATGAACTTAGGGGAACAGGCAGCGACGTATAGGTATGCAGGCCTGAGCGGTCCGCGCGGACCGCCGAGGCCTTACATTCATGTCGCCGTCTGTTCCCCGAGCGCCGCCCGACTTCCCCGCCCAGGCGGGGATACGTGCCTGTGCCTTCGGGCTTCGCGGGGCCCCTCCTGGCCATCCTCAACCTAGGAGGGGGGGCTGGTGGGGCTGCAGTGCCATGGCGGGATAGGCTAGACGATGCTGAGAGCCAGGGGCGGGGTTCGCGTAGCAGCTGGTCTCCACGTGGACGGGGCCCAGCAGCGCGCGCAGCAGCCGAGCGAAGCTCGCGCCGGGCACCATCATGACCATGTTGGAGCCGCTGTCGAGGACGAGGTCCGCGCGCCACGTGTGCTCCCCCGCCGCGACGGAGCCGGGGACGGTCCAGAACTTCTCCAGCTCCCTGCCCAGAGCCCTGGACTCGACCTTGTAGGCAGCAACTCACGGCAGCCTCCGGTCGTACCCCGGGCGCTGTGCGGCGCGCGTGGGCGCCACGCGCGCGCCACAGCACACCGTCGGGGCGTTGACCCAAGGAGTCCTAGATGAGGAACGCGGCCCCTACTTCCCATGAGTGAAACTTCGATTTCAGATCGAAAGCCTGAGGAAAAAACCCAAGGCAAGCTGCGAAACACTTAAGGAACGCGGAGCCCCTCCCCAATGAGAAG
>CAUYUJ010009940.1:30000-31166 GCA_963575745.1 Prorocentrum cordatum
GGAGGAGGGAGGAGGAGGAGGAGGAGGAGGAGGAGGAGGAGGAGGAGGGAGGGAGGAGGAGGAGGAGGAGGAGGAAGGAGGAGGAGGAGGAGGAGGAGGAGGGGAGCGGAATGAGGAGGAGGAGGAGGAAGGAGGAGGAGGAGGCCCGGCTCAAGGCGATGGCTGGGAGCAGAGCGGGCGGGCCGACCCAAGGTGTCCTCCGCCGCGCGCCCCGCGACGTGCCCCGTCCCATAGTCGACCTCGACCAGCCGGGCCTTCTGGGCATGAGCTCTCCATGGGGGTCCTTCACCTCCTTCTCCTCCTCTTCCTCCTCCTCCTCCTCCTCCTCCTCCTCCTCCTCCTCCTCCTCCTCTCTCCTCCTCCTCCTCCTCCTCCTCCTCCTCCTCCTCCTCTTCCTCCTCCTCCTCCTCCTTCCATGGGGGTCGCCGCCCCAACCCCCTGGGGCCATGAACAAAATCACGGCAACATGCTATTGCTCTTTACGATGTTCGGCCTCCGGGGGCCCTCGCCGGGCCCAGGCCGAGGATGCAGTCCTGCGCCTCTTGCTGGAGAGGGGAGGAGAGAACGGCACAGGCGTGAGCCTGCCATGCGGCCGCGAGATCTTTGCCCAAGCATGCTCGCGTCGTAAACAAAACATCCGGGCACGAGATATTTTATCTGCTCGGCCTCTGGGGACCCTCGCTGGGCCACGGGACCGTCAACAAACAACTCAGGATGAAAAGCTGGTCCCGGGGACCGGGTCGAGGCCTCCAGGCGTCCGCGTTTGGGCAAAACATTGCGGGTTCACTACTGGGCGGGTCAACTGTGCAGGCTCCCCCCCAGGACCTCCCAGAACCCCTCGAAATGTCCAAACAACCTTCTTGACCGTGGATCCTCGACCCGAGGAGATGTTCACCAACCCAGCGAGGAACTGGGTCCCCCGCGCGGGGCCCCCCAGAACCTCCCAGAAGCCCCATCAAATGCCCACATGACGTTGCGACAAACATGCAACGGTGTGAAAGATCACGACCAGAGCCTTGCACTCCATCTTTCTGCTTCATTTTCGGGCCTCGCCGGTCCGAGAGGGCCACGCGACCCGAAAGGGGGCGAAACCTCCCTGGCGTGAGAAAAAGCCGCAGCAGGCAGCAGGAGAAGGCGGAGGAGGAGGAGGAGGAGGAGGCGGAGGA
>CAUYUJ010009941.1:0-2500 GCA_963575745.1 Prorocentrum cordatum
TCCTCCTCCTCCTCCTCCTCCTCCTCCTCCTCCTCCTCTATGTTTTCCCCACCGGCGCCCGCAAGCCGAGGCAGGAGGGCGGGTCCGTGCCCCGCCACCCGTGTCTTGTCGCCCCCTTCTCCCAATCGGCACCCCCTGTCGCGCGCGCGCGCCGAGGACTTTTGCCGCGACTTGTCCTGGGGTAGCCCCGGGCGCAGACGATGCCAGCGAGAACCTGCTGCGGGCCGAAGCCTTGCGCGGCCTGCTCCAGGCCGCAGATTCGCGGTGCCAGGCCGCGACGCCTTGCAGAGGGGAGGAAGCGAAGGAGAAGGAGGATAGACGAGCGCGCTCCAATACTCGCAACAAAGTGACCTCTCGCAAATGACCTGGATCCGCCGCAGGGGATCTACGATGAAGTATATCGGAGCAGACATGTGTCTTCCGGACGTTTGCGAGCAGGCACTTTGCGAGTCGTGGAGCGCGCTCGGCGAGAGAAAGACGACGGGAGAGAAGAAACGGGGGGGCGGCAACCGCCTAGGATCGCGGGACCCTGGGGTGCTGCCCTGAGCCTTCCCAGAGGTCCGCGACGCGAGCTGCAGCAGCAGGAAAAGAGCACGGGGAAGGGAGAGACCGAAAGATACCCAAACCCCCTCGCGTCGCGAGAAATCAAGACGGGAGCTTGGGGGTTGTCCTCGCTCGCCAGGCTCCCGGACCGTCAAAAGACGGCCCAAACTGAACAACGATGCGTGCGCCCCCCTGGCTTGGCCAGGGAAGCCGACGCACCGATCACAGGCCCAGGACGGGCCCCGCCGAGGGCGGTGAATATGTGTGTGTGTGTAAATCTCGTCGCCCCAGTTAGAGCCCAGACCCCGACGTCGTGATCGTTGCGAGTCTGGACCTCTTCCCGAGGACAAGTTTCTCGTCCTGATGCCTTTTCTGACGGTCCTGGGGCCCGGCGAGGGTTCTCGGAAGCCTAAAGAACGTTCCGTCGCGATCTTACCACGACGCGACGGGGCTCGGGGCGATACATGTGCACACATCTCTCCACCCGACCCTGAGGTCCGACGTTGCGAACAGACTGCAACACCGCGAAAAGAAGGAGACCAGAGCCCTAGACCCTGTCTTTCTGCAGCACTCTCAAGCCGCATCGGTCTGTCATGGCCCTCGGGCCCGAAGGCTAGCGAAAACGCCCGGTGAGAAAAATCGCGACGCCCGGATCTCAGAGCTGAAGGGCGGAGAGAGGAAGGAGGGGAGGGCAGGGCAGGGAGGGCAGGGAGGGCAGGAAGGAAGGGGGAAGGAGGGAGGGAGCACGCTGGCTGGTTGGCGCACGGGGAGGCGAGCGCTGGCGGGCCTGCGGGCACAGTGTCCTCGTTGGTCGCCCAGGGGGGGGGGAGCCAGTCCTGTCCCCTGGGGTCCCGACAGCCCTGCGCGCGCTCCACCTGCCATGATAGAAGTCCGAGGACATGGACGCCAGGCGGACGAGGGGGGGCAGGGCCATGGGTCGGCGATAGAGCCCCACACGCGCATCGAAAGCCCGAGGCAACACAGCCTGGGACCAGCATCGCTCGCGAAGGGCCGTCTGGCCATGAGCGACCCTGACCCCCAGCCCGGCAACCAAAGGAGCACCCAACAGCCAACCCGTGCGTCGCCAGCCACGACACTTTTCCTGTCCGAGGCCCGGACTGGACACTTATTCCAGAGACGCTCCTGTGGGGAAGTGCGGAGCAGGCGCGGACCGCCCAAGGGAGACGTCTTAACTGATTCACCCTGGCCTCGGTGTGGACCCGTGCGAGGGATGCCGCAGCTTCCCCTGCTGTGGGGGACGAGGGATCTGGATCCGCTTCAAAAAAGGGCCCGATCGGGGAGGGAGGCGGGAGGCAGGAGAGTGAGCGCCTCGTCGCGTCACCCTGCCCGATCCGCCCAGCCTCGCCTGTCCGCCACGGAAGGGGACGGAGGGAGGGAAGGGCAGGGGAGGAAGAGGGGGGAGAAGATAGACACAGGGGAGGCGAGGGGCAGTGGGGAGGTGGGGAAGTCGTCGCTCCGTCACGCCCCGCCCTGCACCGCGGCCTCGCCCTCGCCCGGCCGCCGCGTTCAGCGAGCTCCGGCCCAGAAGCGCGCGGCAGAGGCCTCAGCGGGCCTCTCCGCTCGCGCCTGCTCCGGCCGAGGGGAGCCTCGCGCGCTCGGCCAGCCCAGTCCAGGCACAGCGCTCCAGCGCGTGACGTGCGTGCCCTCCGGGGGTGTCCTCGTCGAAACAGATGCAGCCATGCCGTTTCGCCGCTGATTGCAGGGCCTTGCCAGAGATCGCTGCCCCGAGAGAGCCTTCCAGGGCAGGCCCGCTTCGAAGGCGTTCACAAGATCGACGGACGGATCGCCCCCCGGCTGCAGGTAGGGTTTGGGCAGCACGTGTGCCGCCGCTCGCGGTCTCCAGCGGCCATTGAACTTTTGACGCGCCAGCGCCTACACGTACAATCTACATTCAGGCATGGGACCCCCTCGCACTCGCTTGCCAAAACGGCCAATC
>CAUYUJ010009941.1:7500-31160 GCA_963575745.1 Prorocentrum cordatum
ACCCTGGACTCTCTAACCCAGACGTTCCCCTTGATCCTGCATCTTCCGACATACTTAGATATATTGTGCATGCTGACTCCGCGGACGAACACAAGCCAGGGGCTGTGTAAACCTTGCCCAACTGTGATGAATCGCTGACAGAAGAACAAAAGTAGTCTTATGTCGAGCATGCCCGCCTGCAGGCGGATTCCGGGCGAAATTGAAAGATGGTCAAAACAAATTGAAAATAGTAAAAAGATCGTCCCCAGACTACTTTATACTATTTTGGGGGAGGGGGGGGAAGGGGAGGAGGGGAGGGGAGGGAGGTGGGAGGAGGGTGAGGAGGGGGGGGGAGGGGGGAGGCTGAGGGGGAGGAGCGGGAGGGGAGGGGGAGGGAGGGGGAGGGGAGGGGGAGGGGAGAGGAGGGGGAGGGGGAGGAGGAGGAGGAGGAGGAGGAGGAGGAGGAGGAGAGGAGGAGGAGGAGGAGGAGGAGGCCTCCTGTAGAGGGACCCGCCCGACCGAAAAGCAAGTCCTGCCCGACGTCGTGGTCGGCGGCGGGCAGGCCCTCCCGGGCCGGCCTCCAGATCCGCAGCCGCAGGCCGCCGCCGCCCGCAGCTGGCGCAGAGGGCACCCTGCGCGCCGCTGCCGGGGCCCTGGCCTGGAGGCCTGCCACGCTCCCCAGACCCCCTCGAGTAATGAAAAAATCATGACGGGAGGTTTTTCCTAATTTTCGGCAGTCTGAGGCAGTCTTCGACGCTCCCAGACCCCCTCGAGTAATGAAAAAATCATGACGGGAGGTTTTTCCTAATTTTCGGCCTCCGGGGGCCCTCACCGGGCCTCGGGAGCCTCAAAAAACGACTCAGGATGCAAAGCCGGTCATGGGGAAAGGGTCGGGGCCTCTGGAGGTCGACGTAATGAAAAAATCATTACGTCGGGGGTCTGGGTCCACACCCACTCCGGCTCTGAGCCTTTTTTTGTTGTGGGGAGAGGCGGAGGGGGAGAGCGCGACGATCACCAGCCGATCCACTCGTCAGTCAGTACACCGCGGCCGTCGGGAATGGAGCAGCGGGCCCGGCCTGGAGGCCTGCTACACCAAACACCCCCTCGGGTCCTGAAAAAAAAACACGACGGCAGGTTTTGTCCCCATTTTCGGCCTCCGGGGGCAGGCGAGCAGTTAGCATGTGTCTCAAATGGGCAACGTCCGTCCGCGGCGACACCGACAGCGAGTCCCGTTCAACATGGACAGAAACTGCTGTTGGTCATCGTCCACATGATGTCCGTGCCCATGTCGCTCGTCCCCAACCACCCCCCGGTGAGGCGAGCGGGGCCTCGCGGGGCCCTAGGGCCATCAGAGAGCTATTGAGAGTGAGAAACCAGTCCGGGGAACAGGGCACAAAGCTCCAGGGGTCGACGCCGTGAAAAAAATCACGACGTCGGGGGTCTGGGACGGTGGGATCCTGGCGTCGCAGTTTTCCCAACGGGCGACTTTGCCTTGTTTTGTTTTGGGCCCTGGGATCATCACGGATCGATCCGGCTCAAAAAATGCCGCAGGATGATGGGGTCCAGGGCTCCTGTCGATGTATCCTAAGATGCTGTCTTTTTCACGACGTCGGATCTCAAAAAACGGAGACAGAGCAGGTGTCAAAATCACGGCACGAGGTTTTTGGCCGGTTTCGGCCTCCAGGAGACCTTGAAGCCACGTTGTGGGAAAATCGTGGCGTCGGGGAGCTGCGGAGGACGGAGAATCGCACCGCATCGCGTGATGCACCCGCGATGCACCCGCGATGCCCCAGCGACGTCGGGACGGAGGAAGCCAGACTCCAGATCGTGCCACGTCGCCGATGCTTCGGCGAATCGGCGCGATCCTCCGACTCCTCAGACACCCGCCGATATTCCCGGACGAGGCTTGCCTAAGGGGTTCTTACTTGGTCTGGGATTCCTCGGAGTTCCCCTGGTCCCTCGGGTTTTAGGGTTCCCCGGGTTCCCCCGGTTCCTCGGGTTCCTGGGCTTCCTCGACTTCCTCGGGTTCCTCGGGTTCCCCGGATTCCCCGGTTTCCCGGTTTCCTCGGGTTCCTCGGGTTGCCCGGGTTCTTCGTGTCCCTGGTTCCTTGGGTTCCCCTGGTTCCCCAAGCAAGGCCAAGCAATGACAATCAATGCCAAGCAGTGCCAAGCAATGCCAAGCAATGAAAAGCAATGCGAAGCAATGCCAAGTAATGCGAAGCAGTGCCAAGCAATGCCAAGCAATGTCCCAAGCAATGCCCCAAGCAATGCCCCAAGCAATGCCCCAAGCAATGCCAAGCAAGGTCACAATCGATGCCCCAAGCAATACCCCAAGCAATGCCGAGCAGTGCCAAGCAATACGAAGCGCTCCGCCCATGCAATAGGAAGCTTTCCCCTAATTGGGGTCGCGCTGTGCTCATGAGCCAGAGGTCCCCCGACCCCTTCCCCCGGGGGTGGCTTCCCCGTCCGGGATCCACTCTTGCTGCTCCCCGGGCCCGAGAGAGGGGGCCCCGGAGGCCGAAATCCAGGGAGGAGGAGGAGGAGGAGGAGGAGGAGGAGTGAGGAGGAGGAGGTGGAGGAGGGGGAGGAGGAGGAGGAGAGGAGGGAGGAGGAGGAGGGGGGAAGGAGGGGAGGAGGAGGGAGGGGGAGGGAGGAGCCCCACCCCCTCGGCCGCGCGGGCCTCCCCTTGGGCCCCCTGCCTCTGCCTCCTCCCCTGGGGGTCCCTCCCGGGGGCCCCCTCTCTGGCCCCCTCCCTGGCTCCTCGGCTCGTCCTCACTTTCCTCCTCCTCCTCCTCCTCCTCCTCCTCCCTCCTCTCCTCCACTCTCCTCCTCCCCCTCCTCCCCTCCTCCTCCTCTCCTCCTCCTCTTTTCTTCTTTTTCTTACCTCTTCTCCTCCTCTCCTCCTCCTCCTCCTCCTCCTCCTCCTCCTCCTCCACCTCCTCCTCCTCTCCTCCTCCTCCTCCTCCTCCTCCTCCCCTCCTACCCTGCTTCCTCCTCCTCCTCTCCTCCTCCTCCTCCTCCTCCTCCTCCTCCGCCTCCTTCCTCCTCCTCCTCCGCCTCCTCCTCCTCCTCCTCCTCCTCCTCCTCCTCCTCCTCCACCTCCTCCTAGCTCCTCCTCCTCCTCCTCCTCCTCCTCTCCTCCTCCGCCGCCTCCTCCTCTCCTCCTCCTCCTCCTCCTCCTCCTCCTCCTCCTCCTCTCCTCCTCCTCCTCCTCCTCCTCCCGCCTCCTCCTCCTCCTCCTCGCCTCCCCGCCTCCGCCCCGCCTCCGCCTCCGCCTCCGCCTCCGCCTCCACTCCTCCTCCTCTCCTCCTCCTCCTCCTCCTCCTCCTCCTCCTCCTCCTCCTCCTCCTCCTCCTCGTCCTCCTCCTCCTCCTCCTCCTCCTCTTCTCCTCCTCCTCTCTCCTCCTCCTCCTCTCTCCTCCTCCTCCTCTCCTCCTCCCCTCCCTCCTCCTCCTCCTCCTCCTCCTCCTCCTCCTCCTCCTCCCAAAGGGCCTCAGACTGAAGAGTTCAAAGAGGACGCCGCGAAAGCTCGCGGAGCTTCCAGACCCCCGACGTCAGGATTTTGCTCGGAGCGTCGAGCCTGAGAGGTTTCGACCGATGCCCCAGGACCAGTTTGAGAAGGGGCCCGGGGGCACAGAAACAAATGAACACAGATTAACAGGATTCCCCATAGTTTCCTATATAGTTTCTTGGTTCTTGTCCTCCCCCCCACTTCCCATATTTTCCTATATTTTCTGGCGAATCGACGATTCATTGTGTCTGTGTGTTTTTCCTCCTGACAGCTTCTCGTTCTGAGTCGTCTTGTTGACGGTCCCGAGGCCCAGCAAGGACCGCCAGAGGCCGAAAACACGAGAAACCTCCCGTCATGATTTGGTGATTACCCGAGGGGATCTGGGCTTCGAGAGATGAGATCGCTCGTCATCGGCCGATTCCTGGGCCACTGGCGGCGTTCGACCTTCCGCGCCAAAAAAACGCCGCCGCGTCGGCGCGGCGAAAAGCCTGCCTTGCACTGCCTCGGTGCCCCCAGATGGCCGGGATGGCACATCCAGCCTCGTGCTTCTTGCGCCCCAGAGATCCGACGCTCCAACAAAAAAAAGGAGCAGGCGGTTTGTGTTGCTACTTTCGGCCTCTATGGGGGCCTTCGCTGGGCCTCGGGAGCATCAAAAAACGACTCGGGGCGAAAAACTGGCCCTGGGGAAGTGGTCCGGACCTCCTGGGCCCACGTATCAAGCAAATTGGAGCAACCGGATGTCTGGGGCAGCATGGCCCCCCAGAGGTCTGGACCCCCTCCACGGGGCAGGCCTCTCACCCGGAGCCGTCTTCTCACGGCCCCGGGGCCCGGCAAGCGCCCCAGAGGCCGAAGCCTGCTGGAAGCCTTCCGTCGTGAATCTTTCCCGCCGCGAGAGTGGCAGAAAGATGCCCCGATGCCGCTGCTCCCCGGACGGCCCGACCTCTCCCGAGGTGCGCTCTGACTCGAACTTCGACGAGGATCCAGCCGTGGCGACAAGAGCTCTCCAGGACGAGCTACGGTACCAGTGTCTTGTCCTCCTCTGAGGCACGGCGGCGGTGCACAGCTGCCCTCTGCGACGACGAGCCAAGCGCAGGGGCGGCGTCGATGTTCCTGGGGAAACCAGAAGACACCGATAGCACCACTCCCCGGACCTCTCCCAGGGCGAGCTCTGACCAGCACTTCGAGGCGAGCACAGTCGCGGCGGCGAGGGTCTCCCAGGAGGCCCGAAAAGGCGAGAAGGAGGCAAGGACAGCAGTAGCGGTGATTACCTGTACCATGTCGGGTCGGGATGATCCGGGCACCTCCAGAGCGCTCTCGGCGAGGCACAACAGCTGGAAGGCACACCAAGACTGGAAAACCGCCGAGAACCCACTAAAAAGACCGAAATCCTCTCAGACGTCGAACCTCGAAACTTCGTCCACATGAGCCTGTCCACTGCAGGATCAATCAGCATCGAATCGGGAAATCATTCGCGTCGAATCGGGAAACCAGATCGAAACTGATCGAATTGGGGCTCCCTAAACCCTAAATTCGTTCAGGCATACCCACAACGACCATACCCCAAACGACCATACCTAAAGCGACCACTCAGACCTTTTCCTCCTCGCCACCAAGAACCGAAAACCACTGACACCCCCGAGGCTGGAAGACCGCCGAGGACCAACGAACACGCCAGAAACCCTGACCTTTTCCTCCTCCCAGCTCCACTGGTGCAGAGCGACGTAGCTCTGGGACTCGCCCTCGTTGCGGCGGTGGCTCAGCAGCACACGCCCGCCCCTGCGCACCGAGAGCACCATCTGCCGCACGCCAGCCACGGGGTCGTGCGCGTGGTCGAGGAAATTGCTGCCGAAGGCGGCGTCGAAGGAGCCGCCCCCGAACCTCAGAGGTGGAAAACGGCAATGTAACCGCTGGTATTGCCTCGTGTTGGAGTCTCTGGGCCTCCTGGGAGACCCTCGTCGCCACGGCTGGATTCTCCTCGAAGTTCTGCTCAGAACGCACCCCAAGACAGGTCCAGTGAGTAGCGGTATCGGTACATTGGTGCCCTCCCAGAACCGCTGCACCAGGCCCTCGACCTCGAATAAGAAGAAGCTGCAAATTATAAAGTTTCGGAGCTCCATGCGGACTGCTTGGATCTGCAGCTTCTTTTTACCTAACAGCTTTTGCTGATAGGTTCCTAGTGGTCTCAAAAGAGAGCAGCAGATGACTCCACAGTGGGGTCGGGGCGGGACCCGGGGCGGTGCCGCCGAAGCCGAAATCGCTTGGGACATCCTCGCAAAATCGCTCTTGGTGCTCCCAGAACTCCATTCCCGGGCCACATTTTGGATGCCCGGAGCCAACTGTAGGCCACTTCGTGCTCTTCGACTTCCCAGAACTCCATTCCCGGGCCACATTTTGGATGCCCGGAGCCAACTGTAGGCCACTTCGTGCTCTTCGATTTCCCAGAACTCCATTCCCGGGCCACATTTTGGATGCCCGGAGCCAACTGTAGGCCACTTCGTGCTCTTCAAGTTCCCAGAACTCCATTCCTGGGCATGATTTTGAATGCCCAGAGCCAACTGTAGGCCACTTCGTGTTCTTCTAGTTCCCAGAACTCCATTCCTGGGCCACATTTTGAATGCTGAGGCAGGCTGATGCTGCGGCCGAGGCAGGCTGAGGCTGAGGCAGGCTGAGGCTGAGGCCGAGGCTGAAGGCAGACTGAGGCTGAGGCTGAAGCAGGCTGAGGCTGAGGCTGAGGCAGGCTGAGGCTGAGGCTGAGGCAGGCTGATGCTGAGGCAGGCTGAGGCTGAGGCTGAGGCTGATGCAGGCTGAGGCTGAGGCAGGCTGAGGCTGAGGCCGAGGCTGAAGGCAGACTGAGGCTGAGGCTGAAGCAGGCTGAGGCTGAGGCTGAGGCAGGCTGAGGCTGAGGCAGGCTGAGGCTGAGGCTGAGGCAGGCTGAGGCTGAGGCTGTGACTGCGACTGCCGTTGCCGCTGCGACTGTCATCGCGAATGCGACTACGACTGCGAGAACAGCAGAATTCTACAACTGGATTTTCATCTGAATCTTAAGGGGAATGCTTTCAGATATGCTTCTACACATCGCTGTTAGGTTGCTTTGCCGGGATAATTCATAGTGTTATCATTCTTGATTCGAATACAAAAATTACTCACAACATTAATAGTGATATACATATTTCTATTCCCACAAATCGTCTTAGCATTGATCTTATTACCCGCATTAGCGTTCCGACTATTATTCGCGTTAGTGATATTATCATGATTCGTATGATAATGATCATGTATTCCTTATTCCTCAAACCTCCGCGGGCACTGGCGGCACCCGCACGCGGATGCCCAGGTCCTTCCGCATCTGCGCGTACTCGCAGGCCAGCGCGTCCGCGGGCACAACCTCTGGGCATCGTTTCACAGATCCACCTACATGGGGATATGGGATATGTGCCAGTTCCTTCGGGTCTCCTGGGGCCTATCCCCACCTGGGAGGATGGGCGTGTGGGGCTGCGACACCATGGCTCACTGGGGATAGGCATCGGTTAGACGATGCTCAACCTCCACGTCCACGCCGGGCCACTCGTGGCCGACGCCGTTCAGCGCCCCGGAGCCGATGTTGAGCACGCGGGCCCGGGTGCTCCACGGCCAGGGCCAGCCCGCCCGCGCACGCAGCAGCAGGCCCCGCACGCGCGCGTCCAGCGGCGCGGCAGGGTCCGTGTCGCGCAGGAACTCCGCCCGGTCCGGCCGCCGGCCCACGCCGTAGGCGCCCTGCCGCAGCCACCCGAACCAGTACAGCAGCTCCTGGGATGGTGAGGCGTCGGGCTGCGCACAGACATCCCCCCCCCAGGTGGTCCCAGCTGGCGTCCGCAGGCCCCCGAGGAGCCCAGGGTGGTCTCAACACCCTGGCGCCGCCTTCGTCGGCGTCCCTGCGGCGCTCCGCGCCCCAGGGTTGGGGTGTCGAGACCGCTCAAAGCTTCTCGGGGGGCGTGCTGAGGCCAGCCAGGACTGATTACCTGGGGGGGCTGTCTGTGCGGAACCCGAAGCCTTGCCATCCTGAGAGAGCGCTCCCATCCACTCTTCAGGGCGGCCGTCGTAGATGGGCACCTCCCTCTCAGCGTCGCACCGCCGCTGCCACTCCATCTGCAGGACCTGGTGGTAGGAGGTCACCTCCAGGGCCGTCCACGTCGACTCGTTGCAGCAGTCCCCCGCCGCAAGAGCGGCGGCCCTGCCTCCCCCCTGCTGCCCCCAGCACACGTGATTACCTCCAGGCCCCAGGGCGGGGTGGCAGCAGAAGTTCGGGATGTAGCCGCCCCGCCAGCACTTCGACGGCTGCTCCTGCGACCTGATCAGGCCCCGCACCTGGTCCTGGATGGTCATCGCCTCCGCGCACGCGACACCGACGTCCTGGCTGTGGCTGCAGCTGTTCGCCCCCCACCCAGCGTGAGGGCAGGCTCCGAGCGCGGCCTCGGACCCTGCGCACCCCAAGGACGACAGCCAGACCGGGCCGCCAGCCGCCCCGAACTCGTCCGCGCCGGTCGGGAAGCCGCCGTAGTAGCCCAGCTGCTCGCAAACCACCTGGGCCTCGATGATGGCAGAAGCAGAAAAAACTGGCATAGTCATGAGTCTGTCGGAGGTCCGCGCGGAGTTCCTGGATCAGCGCTGGGATCCCCCCGTCCCTGGCGCACGGAGCGCGCTGGGAGGCGGCGCCGATCCGAGAAGTCCGCCTGGGCCCTGGCAAAGGCTATGTCCACGCCGTGTTTTTCCCCGTCGGGATAGAGAAGCTGTCCCCGCACACGGTGCCCCAGGCGCCAGCGTGGAAGACCTCCAGCCTTGGGCAGCGAGAACCGGACACTGCCCCCCCCATCAACCATCCATTCTCTCCTGGGTCGATAGGAGGCGGGGGCACCAGCTGGACGTGTCCATCCCTGATGAGGTCCGACAGCTGGCGGTGCCCTCCGACAACGCCAGGCTGATGAGGTCGGACAGAAGCCCCGCCGCCGTCTGAGACGGCCTCCCCCTTCTCACTTCCGCCCCTCGCTCGCCGCCGATTGTGGATCGACTGCGCCTATTTGTGCAAGCACGCACGCAACGACACCCAGCGCGTCGACAGACACTTGTGGCCAGAAAGCCATAACGATCCTCGGCACATGTCCCAGCTGACCTTAGATCGGGCGTCCCCCTGAAGGCGGATTTTGGGACGAACAAAGAAGCATGGTCAAAACATACTCCCACGTGGTCAAGCATGGTGAGAGCATCGTCCCCAGGCCATTGTCTTAAACTGCTCTGGAATGCTCCTCCTGCAAAGGGACAGGCCCGACGCAAAAGCGGACCCCGATCGGCGAGGGCAGGGCTTGGGCTTCGCCGCCGCGGCCTGCCCACCGCGGGCGAGGGGCTGCCCGCGAGCCGCGCGGCACCCTCCGTGGGCGGCGGCGGCTCCTCGCACGGGCAGGCCAGCCGGCAGGTGGGGTAGCTCCAGCCGGCGGGGTCCTCGGCGCCCTTGCCGGCGGGGTGGGCGGTGTGGTACCTCCCCAGACTTATGTCGGGCGTGTCCCCCATACAGGGGGATTTTCGACACCCCAAAAATACCCCCAAAAGGTGAAAAAAATACTCAAAAAAATAACCCCCTGCCAACTTTTGGATTATTTCTTAAGTATGTTTGGGGTATTCTTTATTTTTCGTCGAAAATCCCCCTGTAGGGGGGCAGGCCCGACATAACCCCAGACATGATCGCGTCGTAAAAAAATCAGGACGGGAGGTGTTTCGCGATGTTCGACCCCAGGAGGCCCTCGCCGGGCCCCAGGAGCGTCAAAGAACGACTCAGGACGAAGAACCGGTCCCGGGGAAAGGGTCGGGACTTCCAGGGACGCCGCCCTGAAAAAAACCGGGCGTCGCATGTGTGGGTCTGTGTGATGGGCCTGTTTTCCACCACCACCGCCGCAAGTTGGAGGGGGAGAAAAAGGCGGATGAAGAGGAGGAGGAGGAGGAGGAGGAGGAGGAGGAGGAGGAGGAGGAGGAGGACCCCCTCCCCCTCCAACTTATGGTGGTGGTGGTGGAAAACAGGCCCATCATCTGTGGGCACGAGGCAGGCCCATGGTGGAGCAAACAGTGACCTCATCAGAAAAACTCGGAGGTCCGCGCGGAAGCCGCGGACCCGCGCTGGGAGCCCCTGGCGCGCTCCGTGCGCCAGGAAGGAGGCCCAGCGCCGATCCGAGAAATCCGCGCGGACATTTGTGGGCACGAGGCAAGCTCGGGAGATCGTCTTTCATAGTTCGGCGAGAACCCACATTATCCAGTGGGGGGGGGAAGTGCCGGCCGATACCCTAATCGTTTCCCTGCGGGCAGCCCCGCTCATGCCCGCGCACGCCAGTACTGCGTACCCCCTTCTTCGGACCTGCGCCACTGACAAGGTCAGGTTGTCGGGGGGGGGAGAGGCGGGGCCGATAAACTGGATTATCGGCGGACCCTTAACAAGACTGTCTCCAAGCCCCCTCAGGTCAGGGAAAAAGCGCGAGTGGAAACTTGTCGGCCTCTAAGGAGCCTCGCTGAGCCCCGGGACCGTCAGAAAACGACTCAGGGTGAGCAACCAATCCTGGGGAAGGGGTCCAGACCGCCAGTGGTCGACGTCGTGAATGCATCGCGGCGTCGGGGGGCGGGGAGCGGGTCCCGAAGGAAAGGGGTCCCGAGAGGCCCACGGGCCTTCCCCCGCGACAGGCTTTCTCCGCCCTGGGTCGTTTGCTGGCACGTCGTGGGGCCCGTGGAGGGCCCGTGGAGCCGTGGAAAACCTCGGAACCCGTTTCCCTCAGGACGCGTGCACAGACCCCCGGCGCCATGACTGCTTCCCCACATGTTTGGACGCCCGAGATGGGTACGGAAAAGATGGGTACAATGCCCAGCAACACATGTTGTCTCAAACCAACAGCGGCCGCTGTTGGGCATGCGGCCTTCTGTCTCGAATGGACACAGGCCGCGGCGGCGTGGACAGCGAAGCCTGTTCAAAATGAACAGGAACTGCTGTTGGGCATTGTACCCATTCTTTTCGTACCCATTTCGGGCGTCCAGAACGTGGACCCCCAGAGACCTGGACCCCTTCCCGGGGACCCGTTTTTCATCCTGGGTTGTGTTTCGACGGTCCCGAGGCCAAGTGAGGGCCCTCAGAGGCCAAGAATGGTAAAAATCCTTCCGTCGCGACTGTCTCACGACGCGATCTAGAGATCCGACGACGCGAGACAATGGCAACATCGCCAAAAATCAGGCTGGCCCTGGACCCAATCCTTCTGCGCCATCTGTCGAGCCGGATCGATCTGTGAGCGCCGCGGGGCCCGAAGCCTGGCGAGAACGCCCGGCTCGAAAACATCGAGACGCCAGGAACTCGAGGAGGGTTGCGCCACGGAGGCGCCTGTCCTCCCCTGGCACGTAGCACTCCAGGGCGGCCCAGGGCGCCTGCCGCGTCGCCGGCGCGACGCCGAGCAGCCGCGGCAGAAGCGGCGCGTCCTCGGGCGCCGCCAGCCACGACACCTTCGGGGGCGCGCAGACGTGGCCACCAGTGATCCATGGATCTGGCGCGCGGTCGCCAGATCCATGGATCGCACCTCCCCAGCATGCGGCCAGTACCGCCTCGCCCAGCGGCGGAGATCCGCGATTGCCCATGGAAACGGGACCCGTCGCTAGTCCACGCCCCCTTGATTTAAGTCGGCGTGTCCCTCTACAGGCGGGTTTTCGACGAAAAATAAAAATTACCAGAAAAATAATCAAAACATACTCCACAAATAGTCTGTGGACAATTTTTTGTGTTTTTTTTTACCTTTTTGCACATTTTTGGGGTATTTTCATTTTTCGTCGAAAATCCCCCTGTAGGGGGACACGCCCGACATAACGCTGGTCCGCGCCCCCTTGATCCATGCTTGCGATCGTGCGACACCTGCAGTCGGTGCCTCGAGCACGTCGAGGAGCAGGTCGCCCCGGCGTCGGACACGGAGAGCCCCAAAGGAACTGGCACGACCTCCTGAGATCCTGGCATCGCACTTTTTGCATAGCAGGCGACTGCGCCCCGTCAGAGGGCCCCACGACCCTCCGAGACTGACCAGCAGACCAGAAAACCTGGCCAAAGAACGACATGGTGTGCGCAGAAGGGCTCCGGCTGTGATGTTGCACGATGCTGCCCTTTTTTGTGCCTTGGTGCGGCCGTTCTTCACTGTTTTGGCCTCTCGGGGACCTCAACAGGCACCGGCAGCGTCAAAAAACGGCTCGGGATGCAGAACCGGCGCCGGGGAAAATGTCCAGACTCCTAAGAGTCCACGCACCGAGAACACTGGGGCGCCGGTCGACGTAAGTTCGGCGCGCTGGCGGGCTAGCTTGCCCGAGAAATCTTGACGGAAGCTTTGTCCTTTTTTGTCATATTGAAAATAATTTTCTCGAAATTCGACAAGTCGTTAGAGTTATATTATTTTTTATCTGGGAACCCAGACCCCCGACGTAATGATTTTTTCATTACGTCGACCCCCAGAGGTCTGGACCCTTTCCCCATGACCGGCTTTGCATCCTGAGTCGTGTTTGGAGGCTCCCGAGGCCCGGTGAGGGCCCCCCGGAGGCCGAAAATTAGGAAAAACCGCCCGTCATGATTTTTTCATTACTCGAGGGGGTCTGGGAGCGACGCAGCACGAGGTGAAGAACTGCCGCAGGTCCGCGCGGACTTCTCGGGTCGGCGCGCTGCACGCCTCTCCCTCGCCAGGCGCGCCCCTTCACCCAGGCGCGCGGCAGCCCGCCGGGAGAGGGCAGGGCGGGTCCCCGCCGCGCGGCGCCTCGGCGTTTTGTCTAAGGAGGGCCACCAGCTCCTCCTCCTCCTCCTCCTCCTCCTCCTCCTCCTCCTCCTCCTCCTCCTCCTCCTCCTCCTCCTCCTCCTCCTCCTCCTCCTCCTTGCCTACTCCCGGCTGTTTGAGACAAAGGGCCCCAACGACGCCTTCCCCAGGGCTCGCGCTTCATCCACGGTCGCTTTCTGAAGGCAGGGCCCCAAGCCAGCCTCTCGAAAGGCTGCACACTCTGTTCGGCGCCGCCTTTTTGCGCGGCGCAGGCGTGAAACCGGCAGTCTTTGCGGCGGCAACCGTGTCGCCAGAGCGTCCCGCTGCGAGGGTCGTTCGGCCGTTCGCGCCAGGGGGCCCAGCTCCGCAAAGGAAATCGCCCAGGCTTGTGAAAAAGCTGCCGTCCCGATTCGTTATGTTGTCGGGGTTGTGTGGGGTGGGGCGGTCCAGCGCCTGCCCCAGGAAAAATATCCCCGTGGGCCAGGACGCCCGCCGATGCGGTGTCTTCAAGCCGCGGCCCCAGAGCTCCCGACCCCTTCCCCGGGGCCAGCATCTCGCCCTGGGCCCATTACTGATCTCCGAGAGCCCAATACTGGGCCCTGGAGGCCGAAGTCGAGGAAAAGCGCCCAGCATAAAAAAAAAAAAACAGGCCGTCGGAAATCCGGGGACCTCCGAGGGTCTGCACTTGCGCCAGCGCATGATGCGCTCACGGCGGGACCTCCAAAAATCTGGACCCGCTCCCCAGGGTTTTGCACTTTCTGACGACGTGGGAGCGGTGCACGAAACTTCGCAAGTGCGGTCAGCTGCATATGTTCACACCACGTGTGGGGGCCACTTGCCACCTCACTGACGCCCTGCGTGACACGGCGCACGAGCCGATCTCAGACGGCGCCCCGGGCCCGGCGGGGGCCCGCGGAGGCCCAAATACGGCCAGAGAAACCCTCCGTCGTGCGCCCTGCTCGCGAGGCGAGCGCGTCTGGCCAGCTTAGCGGCCCTCCTCCTCCTCCTCCTCCTCCTCCTCCTCCTCCTCCTCCTCCTCCTCCTCTTCCTCCTCCTCCTCCTCCTCCTCCTCCTCCTCCTCCTCCTCCTCTGGATGCTCGTGCCAGCTCTGGGGCTCCCCGGGACAGGTACCAGCACCTGGAGTGGGCGGCGACCCCCGCGGCCCCACAGTCGCCGGCCGGTCCGCCCTGCGCCCTGCTCGCGGGCGGCGCGCAGGCGTGGGTGGGGCGAAGGGAAGGCTTTGTGAATACAATGTTCGGCCTCTGGGAGCCTTTTCCGGGCCACAAGGCCGTCAAAAGCCAACTCAGGTTCGGTCGGGCCTGTCCCCCTGCAGGCGGACGTTGGACGAAGAATGAAAAATAGCGAAAAGATACCCCCAAAAATAATGAAAACAAAGAAATCAAAAGATCGTCCCCCGACTTTTTTTTACCATTTTTGACTATATTCCTCCTGTGTCGGGAGCGGCAAAGAGGGGGGTGTCCAAGAGGGGGGGGTGCAAATCATGACCGGCGGCATGTGCGCGGCCCAGCGGGGGGGCAGGGACGTAATGAAACAAGAAGAGGCGCTATGAAATCTGGGAAAATATCATGGCCCCCGCCATGATATCCACCCCCCCCTAGTCATCACCCCCCTCTTTGCCGCCCCCGACTGTACAGGGACAGGCCCGACTTACAACTCGGGCCGAGAAGCCGGCCCTGGGGAAGGGGCCCAGACCGCCAGGGGCCCACGTGGTGAACGAGCACGTCGTGGGATGCCCGGGGAGGCTCCTCGACTCTCGCAGGAGTCGCGAGGGGGGTCCCAGGTGATATTGAAGGGGAACTGGGACACACACAAATAAAAATACCCCCCATATTTTCTTATATTTTCTGGGTTTTTGTCTTCCCCCCCACTTCCCATATTTTCCCATATTTTCTTGGAATCGCCGATTAATTGTGTCTGTGTGTTCTTTCCCCTCCTGAGATATCCCCCCCCCAGACATCGGGCGCTCCGATGCTGTCGCCCTCGGCCCCCTCCCCACAGCCGGCGTTCCCTCCGAAACCGTTCTCGCCGACGGCCCCGAAGCCCTCGCAAGCCGGCCGCCAAGGGCGGCAGACCAACCGCCTCGACTGTCGAAGCGGACGATGGCCGGGCCTGGCCCCGCCAGGCCCCATCCCAGCCAGCTTCCTGAGCAGAGCCCCGGGCGCGGTGGCAACGGCGCCAGCCCAAAGGCCCGGAAGGTGCCGGCCAGAACCTCGAACCTCGAGCACGATCCGTCGTGAGGCTCGGTGAGATCGGGACGGGGGGAGGAAGAATGTGGTTGAAGACCAACAGCGGGTCCTGCGATTCTGGACAAGACTCGCCGCCGGCGCCGCCCCGTTCTGGACAAGCGTCGACCGCTCGACATGGAGGCAACAAAATGCTGGACACCTCCCTTCGCCTCCGGCTTTCCATCCTGAGTCTTTTTCTGACGGCCCCCCGGCCCAGCAAGGGCTCGCAGAGGTCCAAAGTTGCCAGACACCTTGCGTCGTGATTTTTCAAAAGCGAGGGTCTCTGGGACTCTGGCCCAGCACGAGGGGGGCGCCTCCACTGGGAGAAGATGATCCTGGATTCTAGCGCCCACCCACCTACGAAGACCGAGCATTACCACCATCCCCGGGATCAGGACCATCCTCCCTCGGTGAAGACAACCGCCGGTACTGGTGCGGGTGCCGACCTCAAGGCCTCCGACTCTCAACCTGGCCCTCGCCCCGCCCGCCCGCACACGCCGCCAAGCCCGGCAGCAGAAGGCACAGCGGCAGCCTCCCGGCGCCGGCCCGCGCCGCCGCGCCGCCGCGGCGGGCGCCTCGGCGGGCGGCGGGTCCCCGCATCCGCACGGGCGGCCCGCGGCGGAAATCGGGCGGGCGCCGCCTCGGTTACTGCATGCCCTCCTCCTCCTCCTCCTCCTCCTCCTCCTCCTCCTCCTCCTCCTCCTCCTCCTCCTCGTCATCCTCCTCCTCCTCCTCCTCGTCCTCCTCCTCCTCCTCCTCCTCCTCGTCATCTCCTCCTCCTCCTCCTCCTCCTCCTCCTCCTCCTCCTCTCTCCTCCTCCTCCTCCTCCATCCTCATCATCTCATCATCATCATCATCATATCATCAACCCCCATCCACCTCCTCTCCTCCTCCTCCTCCTCCTCCTCCTCCTCTTCCTCCTCATCCTCCCCCTCATCTCCTCCTCCTCCTCCTCCTCCTCATCATCATCATCATCATCAGCATCATCATCATCATCATCATCATCCTCCTCCTCATCATCATCATCATCATCATCATCGTCATCATCAGCAGCAGCATCAGCATCATCATCATCATCCGCATCATTATCACCAGCATCATCATCATCAGCATCATCATCATCACCCGCATCATCATCATCGTCCTCATGCCATCATCATCAGCAGCATCATCAATCGTCATCATCACCATCATCATCATCCGTCCCTTTTGAACTGAAAAACTCCTCCCTGTCGCGCCCCCCGACATGTCGCCACGGCGGGCCGGGCGTTTCGCATGAGACTTCTTTTACAATGGTCCTTCTCCTCGTCCTCCTCCTCCATTCCTTCTCCTTGTAGATAACTCCTCCCTGTCGCATCCCGACGCTAGTTTTTAGGGCAGGCCGGGCGGTTCGCCTGAGACTTTCTTACCATTTATGACTCTGAAGCTTAAAAAGTGAAAACAAATTCACAGATGGAGGGCGGGTGGTTTTCAAAATGTGGCTCTCGCCTAAGCGCCGCGCACACTCGCTTTAAAAATTTGCCAGCGTTTCACGGCTTCAGGGCGGGTCGTTTTCAAAATGTGGCTCTCGCCTTAGCGCCGCGCACATTCGTTTCAAAAATTGCAAGAGCTTCACGGATTGAGGGCAGCTCTTCTTCAAAATGTGGCTCTCGCCTTAGCGCCGCGCACATTCGTTTCTCTCGCTTTAGCGCCGCGCACATTAGTTTTGTAAGAGCTTCACAGATTGAGGGCGGTTCCTTTTCAAAATGTGCCTCTCGCCTTTGCGCCGCGCACATTCGTTTTCAAATTTTGCAAGGGTTTCACGGATTCCCATGATCAACGTGCAAGAAGTGGTGTTTTGGAAGGATTCAGAATGATGCGGGTGCAACAGTCATGTTGATTCGCGGTGCTGAGGTCCAAAAAACGGCGCTCTGGCACGACTCCAGATCGTCAAGACGCAGCAGTCAGGTAGACACGTGACGTTGAAATCCCGAGAACAGTGTTTTGGCATGCTTCAGGATCTTCTAGCGGTTGTCCTCCAACGAGGCAATTTCCCCAATGGAAATGAACCGTTGTGGGGGCCTATGACGAGGGAGCTTGGAGGGAGGGTTAATTCCAACATCGTTGATGACTCTTGGTTTTGCACTGGTCCTCCTCCTCCTCCTGCTCCTCCTCCTCAGCCTCATCATCTTCCTCATCTTGCTGGGGCTCGGCTGTCCTCAGGCCGTCTCAGGGCGGCCTTTGGGCCGCCTTCGGAGTCCGTATTGGGGGCCTCTCCGGGCCGGCTCAGGGCCCATTCGGGGTACTTTCGGCTGTCTTGGGGCTCTCTTGGGCACTGTTGGGGCCGTCTTGGAAGCCCCCTAGGCTACATTGAGGAGGCTGCGGAAAGAGTCCGTCCTCGCGCGCGCCACACGCCCCTACAATCGGGCGTCAGTGAGACGGCACTCTGCCGGTCCTGCTCCAATTACTACTCCTGCTGCTCCTGCCCCTCCTCCTCCTCCTCCTCCTCCTCCTCCTCCTCCTCCTCCTCCTCCTCCTCCTCCTCCTCCTCCCTCCTCCGCCCCCTCCTCATCCTCATCCTCATCCTCCTCCTCCTCCTCCTCCTCATCCTCATCCTCTCCTCCTCCTCCTCCTCATCCTCTCCTCCTCATCACCGCCCTCCTTGTCCGTCCTCGCGCGCGCCACACGCCTAAGAATCGGGCGTCGGGACGCGACAGTCAGTAGTCAGCTCTTGCTACTTGCTCCTGCTGTGCCTCTCTCCTCTACTCTTTCCTCCTCATCCTCCTCCTCTTGTTCCCCCTCCTCCTCCTCCTCCTCCTCCTCCTCCTCTCCTCCTCCTCCTCCTCCTCCTCCTCCTCCTCCTCCTCCTCCTCCTCCGCCTCCTCCTCATCCTCCTCCTCCTCCTCACCGCCCTCCTTGTCCGTCCTCGCGCGCGCCACACGCCCCTAGAATCGGGCGTCAGTGACGCGGCACTCTGCCGGTGCTGCTCTTGCTACTGCTCCTGCTGCCCCTGCCTCTACTCTTCCTCCTCATCCTCCTCCTCTTGTTCCCCCTCCTCCTCCTCCTCCTCCTCCTCCTCCTCTCCTCCTCCTCCTCCTTCCTCCTCCTCCTCCTCCTCCTCCTCTCCGTCCTCCTCCTCCTCCTCCTCCTCCTCACTCCTCACCCCGCCCTCATTGTCCGTCCTCGCGCGCGCCACACTCCGCCTAGAATCGGGCGTCATGTGACGCCGGCACTCTGCCGGTCCTGCTCCTGCTACTGCTCCTGCTGCCCCTGCCTCTACTCTCCTCCTCATCACTCCTCCTCCTCCTCCCCCTCCTCCTCCTCCTCCTCCTCCTCCTCCTCCTCCTCATCCTCATCCTCATCCTCCTCCTCCTTCTTCTTGTCCTCCTTGTCCTCCTCCTCCTCCTCCTCCTCCTCCTCCTCCTCCTCCTCCTCCTCCTCCTGCATCCCGCTTCCTTATAAATAACTCCTTCCTGTCGAACCCCGACGCGGGTCGGTAGGGCGGGCCAGGCGTTCCACCTGAGACTTACTGACCCCCTGCATGAGCCTGAAACTTGAAAGTTCACCAATGGAGGGGGGGGTCGTCTTCAAAATGTGGGTCTGGCCTTAGCGACGCGCAAATTCGTCTCAAAAGTTTACAAGAGCTTCACGAATGGAGCGTGCTTCCTTTCCCGAGATGTGGCTCTCGCCTTAGCGCCGCGCACATTCGCCTTACAAGTTTGAAAGAGATTCACGGATGGAGGGCGGTTCCTTTTCAAAATGTGGCCCTCGCCTTAGCGCCGCGCACGTTCGTCAACAGCTTACAGCAGGTTCAAGTTTTCTTATGGTCGACGTCCCAGAAAGAGTGTTTCGGCACGATGTGTGATTGTCAGGGCGCGAAAGTCACGTTGATTCGCGGTCGTGACATCCAAGACGGTCTGGGACGATTCTGGATCGCCAAGGCGCAGCAGTAACGTTCATTCGCGGCGTTGAGGTCCCAGGAATACTGCTTTGAAGCGCTGAAAGATTTTCAATCTGCTCTCTTCCAACAGGGCTCTTCCCGCAGTGAAAATCCGCCAACCCCTTGTGAGACTATCCCCCCCAAAAGACCCCAAACCGGAAATTCGACCCCCCTGGCCCGGCACGACCCCGGACCGAACGCGCCATGGAGGAGCCGAGGGCCCCAAAGCGGGCCAAGAGGGGAGTTAGACGCCTCCCAGACGGCCCAAGAGGGCCCAAAGATCGCCCCAAGACGCCCAGGATGGCCCCAAGACAGCCCTACGGGCCGCCAAATCGCCCCAAGAGGCCTCCGAGAGGCCTCCCAAGAGGGCCCCCAGGGGCCAAAATCGTGCATTTTCACGGGTATCCTTCTGGTTTCGGGGGTTGTCGCCCTTACGGCTTTCCGACGCTCCACAGCGCCCAAAATGGCCCGAAGACCGTCCCAAGACGGCCCAAGAGGCCCCCAAGACGGCCCAAGAGGGCCTCAAGACAGCACAAGAGCCGCCCAAGACGGTCCAAGAGGCTCCCAAGACGGGCCCAAGAGAGGCCCAACGGGAGAACATGAACCAGAAAATCTAGCCTTCCGCCCCAAGACGGTCCCAGGAAGCCCCAAGACGGCCCAAAGAGGCCCCAGGAGGCTCCCAAGACGCCTCAAGTGGTTCCCAAGAGGCCCAAAAGAGGCCCGAAGAGCTCCCAAGACGCCCCAAAACTGCCTCCCAGAGGCCCCAGAGAGGCTGACCACGAGATCCCAACCAACACACCTGAGGTCGCTGACCCACCACCATGTGCAACTACCCTCTGGAGTGCGGACCCGACTGTGCCACGGGGACAATCCACAAGCCTACGAATGAACACGACGAACGCTCCAGGCACCCGCGCACCGAGAATGACCGTGAACGCGACAACAATCCAACCACAGCGTGGGCTGTCACCGCCGTGATAACTATCTCCCCCTCGCCGAACCTCTTCCCCAGGAACTCCTAGCGATCTCCAGAAGACATCCCCTGAGGGCTCGAAGGAAAAATCATCGCGAGAATCCGTTGGGAACATAAATATTGCAGCATTTCCGCAGCGCTGGTCTTTGCAACGTCAAAAGAACACGCAGGAATCACGGTGTCGGCGGATGTGTCGCAAGGCTGTAGACCTTGGAAGACCCTATGAAAAAGGAATGTGGAGGGAGGATGTATTGCAACATCGTTGATGAGTCTTGGGTTTACACCGGTCCTCCTCCTCCTCCTCCTCCTCCTCCTCCTCCTCCTCCTCCTCCTCCTCCTCCTCCCTCCTCTCCTCCTCCTCCTCCTCCTCCTCCTCGCTCTTTCCACCTCCTCCTCCTCCTCCTCCTCCTCCTCCTCCTCCCCTCCTCCCTACCTCCTCCTCCGTCTGCCTCCTCATCCCCCTCCTCCTCCTCCTCCTCCTCCTCCTCCTCCTCCTCGTCCTCCTCCTCCTCCTCCTCCTCCCTGCTCCTCCTCCCTGCTCCTCCTCCTCCGCCTCCTCCTCCTCCTCCACCTCCTCCTCCGCCTCCTCCTCCGCCTCCTGCTCCTCCACCTCCACCTCCTCCTAAGCCTAAACAGCTGCAGATGGAAAGCGAGGAGGAGAAGGAAGAAAAGGAGAAAGCGGATGAGGGAGATGGGGGGAGGAAGGAGGGAGGAGGCAGGAGGCAGGTGAGGAGGAGGGGGGAGGAGGGGGCGAGGGAGGGAAGAGACGACTCGTCCACGCATGGAGCTGCCCCCTTACACGCCTGCTTACGATCGTGCGCCCTCCACGACTAGCCCACGATCGGAGGAGCAAGAGAAGCAGCAGCGATAGCAGCATCGACGGATAAACTGCTTGTCACCGCGAGACCGACAGCTCACGTACAGCTTCGCACACCGTCACGCCCAGTGAGAACGGCATCGCAGACGCTCATGCCCTCGCACACCCAACATTCCACCACGACATCCGCCGCCGTGCCGGGAGGCACTGAGTGGAGTGTCCTCGAGTCCCTTCGAGCTCTCTGAAAATCAAGAACGCACAGCGTTAGCATAAACTTTCAGAGGCCCGCGCGAATTTCTTTGATCGGTACTGGCCTCCCTCTGGCGATGCCAGGGGGGCTCAGTGCCGATACAAGAAATTCGCGCGGAGCCCTTGTAAAATATACATGTGCCGCTTTTGCTTCCATTCTATGGATCGAGAATGTAAAACGCTGTTGAATGGCCACAGACCAAAAAGATTCCCAGAATTCTTGGCGCTCGTTGGCGCTCGGGGATCCCCGCGTGACTTCTCCAGAGGCCTCCTGGGCGGCGTTGGGAGCCCGGGCTTCCAACATGGCCCAAAATGGTCTCCAGGCCCGTCTTGGAGCCCTCTTGGGCGCCTCTTGGGCCGTGACGGAGGCCCTAAGGGCCAGCCCAGGAAACCAAAAATCGCCCCGAACCCCGAACCATGTTCGCCTAGTTTAAGTATTCTCGACTGCTCAAATGTAAGAGCGTCCAAGAGCGTCCAAGACGGCCCAGGAGACCCTCAAGGTCGCTGCAAAACGACCCACGAGGTCCCCAAGAAGGCCCAAGAGGCCCTCAAATTGAGCAGGGACCGACCGTCCCGGCATTCCTATAGGCCTACCACGAAATATTCTCGAAACGAAAGAATGTTCCAAAAACAAAAACAATGCTCTTAGAGTATAAGACCAATGTAGTCAAGCAAGAGTTTCTCAGCCAGAAATGCGCTCAGGAGGTATCGTGGACCTCCTCGCTGGAGGCGGCACTCCATAGTGGTAGCGGTGTGGCTATCCTTTTCGCCGCAGAACGAGGGCGCGGAGCAGCGGCGGCGTCGGCAGGGCCCAGAACTCCGACGCCGAAACTTGTGCACAACGGGCACCCCTGAAGCCTGGACCCCTTCCCCAAAAAGACTTTTCATCCCGAGTCCTTCTCTGACGCCCCATGGGCCCGGCGAAGGCCCCAGGAGGCCGAAATAGTTACTGCCGAAAGCCTCCCGTCGCGAGGGGTGCCGCGACGAGGGGAGAGAGTTGGGGGGGAGCCCGAGCAGCGGCGGCAGCGGCGGAACGACCGGCGGGGCCCCACTGGGACGTGCTGCGGGCCTCTCGGGCCGCAGTGATGCGGCCATCTTGGGCCCTCCGACCGGAGGGGGGCCCTCTTGCAGCGGCGGCCGCGGCCGCCGCCCGCGCAGCCCGGCCGGAGGCCCGCGCGCCGGCGGCGGCCGCCGGCGAGAGCCCGCGCGGCAGCGCCCCCCGAGGGCGCGGCGCTCACGGCGGCGGCCCACGCGTGCGGGCTCTCCAGCAGCGGCTGCCGGTCGAAGCGCGTGGCGGCGAGGCCGCCGGAGGCGCCGACCTCGCGGGCCCGGCGGCGCGGGGGCCTTCCCCCCCTGCGAGGCCGAGGGGCGCTGCGCCGGGTGCACACGGGGCGCGCTCGCCCGGCTTCGGGCCTCGGGGCCGGGGCTGTACCCACCCCCGCGGCACCCACGGGGGGCCCGCCTCCCCTGAGGCCTCGATCGGGCGCTGCGATGGGCGCATATATATCGGGCGTGCTCGCCCGGCTGCGGGCCCCGAAGGGCGCCGGGTCGAGGCGGCTCGAAGAGCGCCGCAGGAGGAGGGGGTCTCCAGGGCTCCGCTGGTGTTTCCTGCCGCGATGTCTCGCGGCGTCGGCTCGCGGGGGTCACGGCGGGTCGCGGGGAGGGGGGCGGCGCGAGGCTCCGTGTGGTCTCCTCTGGCCCGGGTGGCCCCCCGATCAGGCTTAGAGTAGCCCCGGACCGTGCCCACGATGCGGGGCGGGAAAATGACCACAGCCACTGCTTCTCGTTTGCGCCGCCTTCCAGCCGGCCGAAAACGAAGCAGTGGCTGTGGTCGTTTCCCTGGTGCCAAGCCCAACGAGAATGACCCCAGCCACTGCTTTGGTTCTGCGGGCTGGAAGGCGGCAACAAAAGAAAAGCAGTGGCTGTGGTCGTTTTCACGCCCCGTACACGAAGAGCTCCCAGGAGTTGCCGTCTGAGTGATATCGAATGCGCCCGTCTCCGCGGCAGGGACTTGTCCGTATCCACCGTGTGCAGAACCGATCCTCCTGGACCTCTGGGAGCGGCGGACATTGATATATTGGGCTCCGCTGGCCATAGATGATGTTAAAAGCGCTGTTTCATCTTTCACGTTTTTATGATCGACGCTTTTTGTTTGTCCGACTGGGGGGTCCGCTTGTCCCCGTTTTGGGATTCTCGTCCGCGTCGAATTTGGGTTCGGTCACATTTTGCACGGCCGCTTGTTTTCTGTTTTGGGCCTGTCCAAGGCGTACCTTTTCCTGTGCAAGCTCTTCGGCACCGCCTGTTCTCCACACCCTCTGGCCGCCTGAGGCCCCGCCCGCCCGCGCCCTGTCTCCCCAATTAGTGCTTCGCGCGCCCCGCCTAGCTCTGAACCGGAAGAGGCCCGCTCTCGACCCGCCGACCAAAATGTTTTGGGGCTGCGGTTTTCTTGTCCGCTCCAGCTGGCCGACACCCGACAAGCTGACAACGGACAGAGAGACAAACCGACACACAATCGAGAGAGCGCCCCCGACGCTTGCAGCACCGACGAAGGCCCCCCGGGGCCCAGATCTACCCCTGCGGGAAGCGCCCCCACTCGGTCCCCCCTAATTAGGTTTAGGTCGGGCCTGTCCCCCTACAGGCGAATTTTGGGCGAAATATTAGAAATACTTAAAACATGTCCCAAACTAGCCAAAAAAAACAAAATGCACAAGATCGTCCCCATACTACTTTTGGACTATCCTTGAATCTCCCTCCTGTAGAGGGACACGCCCGACTCAACCCCTGGGTGAAGGCGCCGACTTCGAGGCGCAGAGGAGGGCACCCCCCAGCGTGGGAGGCCCGGAAAAGGGCGGCGGGCACCTCGGCTGTCGGCTGGGAGGCAGCTTCAGGGAAGCCTCCCCCAGGCATGGTGGCGCCGTAGAACAGATCAGGACGGGAGGCTCTTCGCTATGTTCGATCCCCAGAGGCCTTCGCCGGGCCCCAGGACCGTCAAGAAACGACTCGGGATGAAGAACCGGTCCCGGGGAAACGGTCGGGACTTCCAGGGACGCCGTCCCGAAAAAGTCAGGACGTCGCACGTCTGGGTCTGTGTGATGGGCCTGCTTTCCACCACCACCGCCGTAAGTTGGAGGGGGGGAAGAAAAAGGGGGATGAAGAGGAGGAGGAGGAGGAGGAGGAGGAGGAGGA
>CAUYUJ010009942.1:7500-20000 GCA_963575745.1 Prorocentrum cordatum
GAGGAGGAGGAGGAGGAGGAGGAGGAGGAGGAGGAGGAGGAGGAGGTGGAGGAGGGCTATCGGAAGCGAGCGGGCGAGAATGCAAATAACATTGATTTTCTATGGGTGTTTGAAAGTTTTTGGCTTCTTGAGCCTCCTTGGGAAGCTTTTTGGACTCCTGGAGCCGTCTCGGGGCGGTCTTGGGCCCTGTTGGAGCGTCTTCGAGGCCATCTTGAGGAATCTTGCGCCATCTTGGGCGAAACAGTACCCTCTGGCACCTCGCGGGGCGCCTCTTGGGCCCGTCTTGGGGTGCCTCTGGGCCCCTCCGAGGTCCCTGGGAAGGGTGCAAGAGGGCTCCTAGAGGGCTCCCAGGGGCCCCCAAGGGGGCTCCAAGAGGCCCCGAAGAGGGCCCAGGAGTACATTATAAAACAAGCTGTTTTTATAAGCTGGCCTGGTGCCCTCTTGGGCCCGTCTTGGGGCGCCTTTGAGCCCCCCCGAACGCCCTGGGAAAAGTCCAAGAGGGCCCCTACAGGGCTCCCAGAGGCTCCCAAGAGGGCTCCAAGAGGCCCCCGAAAGGGTCCAGGAGTACGTTATAAAACAAGCTGTTTTTATAAGCTGTCCTGGGGCCCTCTTGGGCCCGTCTTGGGGCGCCTTTGGGCCCCTCCGAACGCTCTGGGAAGTGTCCAAGAGGGCCCCTACAGGGCTACAGGAGGCCCCCAAGAAGGCTCCAAGAAGCCCCCAAGAAGGCCCCGGAGTACCTTACAAAACAAGCTGTTTTTATAAGCTGTCCTGGGGCCCTCTTAGGCCCGTCTTGGGGCGCCTCTGGGCTTCTCGGAAGGATATGGGAAGGGTCCAAGAGGTCCCCTAACGGGCGGGTCGGGTCGGGCCGGGCGGGACATTAAAGTATGATGCGTCATCGAGTTGGCACGCGAGTGCCTTAACGGGCGGGTCGGGTCGGGTCGGGCGGGCGGACCCTAACGGGCGGGTCGGGTCGGGTCGGGCGGGACATTAAAGTATGGTGCGTCACCGAGTTGGCACGCGAGTGCCCTAACGGGCGGGTCGGGTCGGGTCGGGCGGGCGGACCCTAACGGGCGGGTCGGGTCGGGCCGGGCGGGACATTAAAGTATGGTGCATCATCGAGTTGGCACGCGAGTACCTTGACGGGCAGGTCGGGTCGGGTCGGGCGGGACATTAAAGTATGGTTCATCACCGAGTTGGCACGCGAGTGCCCTAACGGGCGGGACGGGTCGGGTCGGGCGGGCGGAGCTTGGGGCAGTCTGTGGCAGTGTGGGGCAGTCTGGGGCAGTCTGGGTCAGTTGGGTCAGTTGGGTCAGTTGGGTCAGTTGGGTCAATTGGGTCAGTTGGGTCAGTTGGGTCAGTTGCTGGCCCAGTTGCTCCGCCCACCCGTCTCAGTTGCTCCGCCCGCCCCCCGGCCCCCTTGGCAGTCTGGGGCAGTCTGGGGCAGTCTGGGGCAGTCTGGGGCCTGTCTGGGGCCTGTCTGGGGCAGTCTGGGGCAGTCTGGGGCAGTCTGAGGCAGTCCGGGGCAGTCTGGGGCAGTCTGGGCCAGTTGGGGCACTCTGGGGCAGCCTGGGGCAGTCTGGGGCAGTGTGGGGCAGTCTGGGGCAGTCTGGGTCAGTCTGGGTCAGTTGGGTCAGTTGGGTCAGTTGCTGGCCCAGTTGCTCCGCCCACCCGTCTCAGTTGCTCCGCCCGCCCCCGGCCCCCTTGGCAGTCTGGGGCAGTTTGGGACAGTCTGGGGCAGTCTGGGACAGTCTGGGGCAGTCTGGGGCAGTCTGGGGCAGTCTGGGACAGTCTGGGGCAGTCTGGGACAGTCTGGGGCAGTCTGGGGCAGTCTGGGGCAGTCTGGGGCAGTCTGAGGCAGTCTGGGGCAGTTGGGGCAGTGTGGGGCAGTTGGGGCACTCTGGGGCAGTCTGGGGCAGTCTGGGGCAGTCTGGGGCAGCCTGGGACAGTTGGGGCGGTCTGGGGCAGTGTGGAGCAGTCTGGGTCAGTTGGGGTGGGTCAGTTGCTGGCCCAGTTGCTCCGCCCACCCGTGTCAGTTGCTCCGCCCGCCCCCGGCCCCCTCGGCAGTCTGGGACAGTCTGGGGCAGTCTGGGACAGTCTGGGGCACGCTCGGGCAGTCTGGGGCAGTCTGGGGCAGTCTGAGGCAGTCTGGGGCAGTTGGGGCAGTGTGGGGCAGTTGGGGCACTCTGGGGCAGTCTGGGCCAGTCTGGGGCAGTCTGGGGCAGTCTGGGACAGTGGGGCAGTTGGGGCGGTCTGGGGCAGTGTGGGGCAGTCTGGGTCAGTTGGGTCAGTTGGGTCAGTTGGCCCAGTTGCTCCGCCCACCCGTCTCAGTTGCTCCGCCCGCCCCCCGGCCCCCTAGGCGCCACTGGGGGCGGTCTCAGTTGCAACTGGGGTGGTTTCAGTTGCTCCGCCAATTGCTTCCCGCCAGATGTCGCCGCGCCGTTTGTTCCGACGTGCGGCCTTGCGTCTTGGGGAGGGCGCCGCGTCCACCAGGGCAAACGCCACCTCGGGCGCGGTGGGTTTGCCGTGGGGGTTGCCGTTTTGACGGCCTCATCTGTTCGGACGCGGGACGCAGGGTTTGCCGCGGGTCTGCCGCGGTGTCGGTTTCATCTAGTTGGGCGCGTTGAAAACAGACGGCGTGGCGACATCTTTCATATACTTCATAGATGGGGAAATCCGTTACGATTCCCGCATCCCCAACAGCCCATCCAGAGACGATCGCCGGGTGAGCGACGCCAGAAAAAGGAGGTCGTATTCACCGTCGTTGGCGCGTAAGCTGCTCGCGGCGCGGAAGGTCCCGCGTGAGCGCTCTCGCTTCCAGCGCAGCGTGCCGCGCTGGCGGCCCGCGCAAGCCAGCGCGTGAGGTCGCTCTGTCACCTCGCGCAAGACCCGCTTTTCATCGTCGTTCCGGTGATTCGAACTGCTCCGACCAGGCCAGTGCAGACGCATGCCGCGGAAGAGCCGCCCCGGAGGGATCGGCGGAAGGCCGAGTCCCACCGAGAGGCGGACGAGCCCGGCGCAGCAGAGCACCCGTTGCCTCCCGGACCGACTCTGCGGCGGGTTGCCGGAGGAGCCCCGCCGAGGTCCCGCGCGAGCTGCCAGCCGAGGGGCCGCCCGGGAGCGCCGCCTGGGCGCCGGGCGCCCTGACCACGCAAGCGCACGGGCGCGCCGCGCAACGGGGGCACCCTGGAAGCGCGGCGGGAGCACGGGGCAGCGCGGGGGGGGCGGAGGAGGAGGAGGAGGAGGAGGAGGAGGAGGAGGAGGAGGAGGAGGAGGAGGAGGAAGAGAGGAGGAGGAGGAGGAGGAGGAGGAGGGCAGGAGGAGGAGGAGGAGGAGGAGGAGGAGGACAAGAGGACAATGTAGATCGGTGCCCCCTCCTCGGGGACCTCGCTTCGTGGAGGCCGCCTGGGAGCCGCCATGACGGGGCCTCCGGCCTCAAGATGCGCCAGACGTCCCAGGGGGGCCCCGGGCGGCCCCAGGATGGCGCCACGACTGCTTCAGGACAAGCCCGAGATCGAGAGAGCACATGGGGAGCCCAAGGCGCACCGAGACTTCCCCGGCGGCCTCCGGGGCAGCTCCAGACGCCGAAAGGGGCCCCGGGAGAAGGTTTGGGGCCCGGGCACACCAAGGAGTTGCCCGGCCTTCCAGGTTAGCCCAAGGGTTTCCCCGAAGGCGTGGGGTCCCCCCAAACCGGTCCTCGCGAGACCATAGTCATTTGGGCTCAAGGTCCGTTTCCAGCTCCAGCCAGTACTGCATGTTTCCCAGCAATGGGCATTTGGCTTGCGTTTCTGTGTGTGTCCACATGTGGAGCAGTGCTTGTGGATAGATGCACTGTTCGAGTATTTCCTAGCTGTGGTGATGTCAGTCGCACCATTCAGCGCGTGGACGATCGCCCCGAAGAGCTAGAGCTGTTTGATCCTCAGACTGGCCACGACACGATTTGCTCAGGCTTGGAGGAGCTTCCCATGTCGTGCGTCACCCGGCGTGTCGTCTTGGGGCCTGGTGTGTTCAGCGGCTACGGCAATACTCAACTGAACATTTCGGGTATGAACATGCATGTGATAGTTGTTGGCGACGGGGTGGGTCAATCGATCCTGGACGGCGCGGGCTCGCACTCGTTTTTTCAGGGTGGACAATGGTGCAAAGCTGGAGCTCCACAACCTTACACTAAGACATGGCTTTGCCGAGTACAATGATAAGCCAGGGAAGTATACAGTCCGAGCAGGAGGCGCGATTCAGATCTTGTCGGGGGCCAGCATCACTTGCACAAGTGTGTCTTTTGAGCGGAACGTCGCTGCGACTCTGGAGGATACCATTAGTGGTCATGATGGTGGTAATGGTGGCGCTATTTACTTCAGGTCTGCAGGCAACGCAACTTTCTACGACTGCCATTTCTTCGGTAACAGCGCCATTGGCG
The DNA here is from genome assembly GCA_963575745.1 of Prorocentrum cordatum. Taxonomy (NCBI): domain Eukaryota; class Dinophyceae; order Prorocentrales; family Prorocentraceae; genus Prorocentrum; species Prorocentrum cordatum. The sequence continues at coordinate 11,915 of CAUYUJ010009942.1, forward strand.
ACGCGCCTAGGGGAGGTGCCGTCGCTGTGCTGCAAGGCACATCGTACTTTTCCCAATGCTCATTTGAAGGCAACGGCGCAGTATTTCCAGAAGGACGAATGAAATACAGGGGAGGAGAAGGCGGAGCAGTGGGCGTTCGTTCAGCAACTGTAGAATTCCTGCAGACAAGTTTCACGAGCAACATTGTGCATCACGGGGTCGGAATTGAGGGTGGTTTGGGTGGGGCTGTTTGTTTAGGCGGAATTGTAGGGAGTGCGTTGTTCGACGGGTGCATGTTCCATAATAACAGCGCCATCATACTAGAGTTCGATGTCCAGGCTCAAACGTTGGGTGGCGCACTTGGAGCAATTGGTGCCAACGTCACAATTCGAAGTTCCAGATTCTCATCTAATTTTGCTGGCAGCTGGTCCCTGAATGGTAATTCTGGCCAGGGCGGTGCAATATCAATGCAAAGTGTCAGGAATGGTCCGGCAATGGAGTTCTCGCACATTAACGCTTGGAACGTCACGTTTGAAGGGAATTACGCCGAAAATTCAAAAACGATGGGAGGCCAGGGAGCTGCTGTGTTTCTGCAGGATGTTCAGGGCGTCTTCACACAATGCACTTTCAAGCAGAATCACGCCCTCCCAGCGTGTACTGCCGGTCTTGGGGGAGCAGTGTTGGCGCAGGCAGTTGCATCACAACAATTAATGAATTACACTCGGTATGTTGCCGAAGTTGCCCCCAGGGTGCTCTTCGACGAATGCACATTTGTAAACAACAGTGCAAATGTTCGGGGATGCGGCCAAGCCACTATGGGAGGCGGTGGTGGCACAGCCATATATCTGCAGGCTATCAATGTGAACCTCAGGAGAACACTGTTCCAGGGAAACAGCGCTCTTGGTCCTGCTGAAGCTGGTAGTGCGATACGGTTGGCTTCATCGGTGGGTGATAGTCAACCTTTGCAATACCGAGCAGCGTTGAGTCTACAAGATTGCACATTTGTAGATAACGTTGCGACAGGCAAGGAAGTCCAAGAAGACCAGAAGAATGGCACCAGAGAGCTCTATCCACAGTTAGCCTGCGGAAATCAAATATTTTTCGACAGTAGGGCAAATCACGTCCAAGACCCTAGGCACCGTGGAGTGAAGCTAGTATCCGTAGCATTGCGCGGACACAACACTGTAAGACTTCGGTGCGCGCTGCGAAACACGTGCGAGGATTGCATGACGCCAGTATCGTATGGCCCACATTGCGGATGGGATCTGAGCATAGGCGAATGTATGGACATGCCTAACGCAATAAACAGTCTGCCAAGCTTGTCTACTTCATGCCAGTGCTCAAGCAATCTCTCTGGCTGCCATGGCCAAGGCGCATGCCATGGCAGCAGATGCGACTGCTTCTTCCCGTGGGGAGGTAAGGATTGTTCGCTTGCCTACTTGAAGCCCTTTCCACTTGTGTTCATGGGTATATTAAGCGTAGGATGCACCTGTTTGATTGGATTGTTGCTTTTCTGTTGGACAAGTTTTCAAATCGCAACCTGGCCCAAGATGAACCCAAGAAGAACCATCTGCGTTTGCTTAACCTTCTAACTCCAATACTCACGCTTGTTTCTCAAATCCTCTATGCGTGGGATAATGCGCAACACTGGACAGTCTTGGTTCCGATCATGAAAAGCACAACTACTGTTTGCACTGCTGCATTGGTATTCAAGATTCCTTTGGCCATGACGCTCACATGCGTATTCGTGGGCCGATGGCTGAAAAGCGGGGCTGGGCCCAGAGCATGGATGAGGACGAACAGTTCAGTCGCCACGCCGGTGGTCACCCTGTCTGCGTGCACAGCTCCTGGTTCGCTGGAGGTGCTGACGTGCAGGGCTTTCGGCATGCAGTGCTTTTCTGCCCCGATGTCTTTTCTCGACATATCCTGGATTCGCAGGGCCGCGTTTGCAGCAAAAGTTCTGGCCGATCTTCCCCAGATTGCTGCCACGACTGTGGCTGCTGTTTACACTGGTCGTCTAAGTCAAAATGGATTGCTCAGCGTCTGTTTCTCTGGATTTTCCTTTCTGAACACTGCCGTTGACTTAGTGCTCCGAGGTGCAGCACCACCACCGCCAGAGGAAGACAGACTTCAATCAGGTTTAGAGAGCCGACAGCATTCATTTTCACAGGCCATTGAAGCCGACGACATCGAGGTTGTTGAGACGTCGAGTGAGATGCGTAGCTGAACAATTTATTCGGCCACTTCGCGGGCTCACCATGAGAAGCTCTTCGTGGCATGCCCGCGACCATGGTCGGCCCAGGATTGCGCTTTGACTTCAACCGACTTGATTCCATGGCGATTCACGTGGCGATGTTTTGGAATTTGTATAGGCCGAGGTTCAATCGCTTACGCAGCACCGGCGACCCTTTAGGGAGGAGGCTAACCGTCTCAGGGACCCTCGTGGGGCCGTCTTCGGGTCCTCTTGAACCGGTCGTGGGGGTTCCTGGAGCCTCCCTCTTGCGCAGTCTTCGGGCCCTTTAGGGTCCTCTTGGGCCTCTCTGGGCCGTCCTGGGGGCTTCTTGGGGTGCCTTCGGGCCCCCATGGCCCATCTTGGGGCGTTTTCTTGAGTCCTGTGGGGCCCCCCTTTGGGCGTTTTGAGCCTTGCGTGGCCTGTCATGAAGCACGTTTTGGGGTCCACTTAGGCTCCCTGGGGGAGTTGGAAGCTCGGGAAGGCGAACATGCGAACAGAAACACCAAAAGCCAACGAACATCTACGGGCTTACCTCTCGGAAGCTCTAGGGTTCTTCCTGAAACCTTCTGAAGACATATTCAGGTCCTCTTGGGGCGTCTTCAGTCTTCAGGCTGTCTTGGGCCATCCTGGGGCCATCTCGGATCCCTCGTGGACGATCTTGGAGCCATTTGATGCCATGCTGGTGCGCCTGGGAGCAATTCTAGGGGATATGAACATGACGACAGTCTTAGCCCGACCCCCCTCCCCCCAAAGCTGGCCAGACCAGACTCGCGAGGGAGGATCATGGGAAGGGGAAACAATACATATCACACGCTGGAACACAAGGGGTCGGCGGCTGAGCTGGAGGCATCGGTGCCAGGACGGGGGGCACCAGATTGTCCAGAAAGGTGCAGGGAAGGATTTGGTGATGCTGCAGTGTGCCCACCTTCCCCTCCCTCCTGCTCTCTTCGCGCCACGGGGATGAACACGCAAGCTGACTGGGAAGGCCTTGCGGCCTGCGCCGCCGACCCCGAAGGCAGAACCTCCCCAGGGACCCCCGCTGGCGCACCCCCCTGGGGCCCGCCCAGGTCCTGGGGGGGCGATCTCCTAAACGGGGACTGCCCGCCCCCACCACGGGCGGAACCTCCCCCGAGGCCCCCCTCCAGGGACCCCCCTGCTCCACCGGGGGGGGAGCCTTTGTGCGCCCCGCCTGTTCACAAGGGGGGACGGGGAAGGGAGGGGGGCCCGCTGGGACCCCCGGGGTGGGGGGGCGGTAAACCGACCCGGGAGCCTCCCCCCCCGCACCCCCCTTACCCCCCCCCCCCCCGGGGAGGGAATCGACTTGACTGTAACGCTTCTTTTCTTCTGTTCGTGTTTCAATTCCCTTGGGACTGGCAACGACGACGGCGACGACGACGAAGGCAAAGATGACGACGACGACGACGACGACGACGACGACGACGACGACGACGACGACGATGACGACGACGACGACGACGACGACGACGACGACGACGACGACGACGACGACGTCTCACACATGCCGCAGGGTCGGCGGACTTCTTGCACGCTCCCCCATCACACCTCCTCCTTCTCTTTCTCCTCCTCCCCTCCCACTCCTCACCATCCCCACGTCCTCTCATCCTTAGGCTACGCTCTCCACTCCTGCACACTATTGTTGAGGAGGGAAAGAATCACACAGACACAATTAACCCTCGATTCCCCAGAAAATATGGGAAAGTATGGGAAGTGGGGGGGAAGACAGAAACCCAGGAAATATATGAAAATATGGGGAGTATCTTTATTTGTGTCTATTTATTTGCGTGTCCCGGGGCCCCTTCGATTGTCTCTCTCGCCTCGCACCCTCTCTCTCTCTCTCTCTTTCGTGCGCCCCCCCTCCTGCATGTCTGCCCTGCATCCGCCTTTTCCCTCGTCCGGCCCTATTTCCCACTCCCCGTGTGTAGCTTCCTTCGCTCCCTCTCCTCCTGCCCTCCAGCCCTCTGCCTCGTTACATTCGCCCTCCTGTCCCCTCCGTCCTCCTCCCCGCCTCGGTGATCCCCCCCTGCCAGGCCTCCTTCCTCCGCCCTGCTTCTCCCCGTCCCTCTCCTTTCCATGTTGCATCCCCCTGTCCTCCCTCTAACCTACTCCTCCTCCTCCTCTCCTCCTCCTCCTCCTCCTCCTCCTAGCTCCTAGCTCCTAGCTCCTAGCTTCTCCTCCTCCTCCTCCTCCCGCTCCTCCTCCTCCTCCTCCTTCTCCTCCTCCTCTTGCTCCTCCTCTTCCATCTCCCTTTTACGTCCGCCTCGTTCCTCCACCGTCCCTCTTCCCTTCCCCACGCCCTCATCCATGTCTCGCTTCCGCCTGTTCCCGCCTGCCTCCACTCTGCTCGCCTTGCCGCCCCCCTCCCCTGCCCTGCGTCTCGGTGCCACCGCCTTCCGCCCACAGCTCAGAGGCCCGAACACCGGGGCCCGGGGCTGCAGCACGCACGGGGCACTCGGGGCCCCCTCCGTGGCGCCTCCCCCCCGGGGGCCTCCCCGGAGCTCTCCCCGCGCTCCCCCCGGGCTCCGGGGGCCTCCCCGGAGCTTTCCCCACGAGCTCCCGCCGGGAGGCTCCCGAAGCCGCGCAGGAGTTCCGAGGGCCGGGGGCCCCGCACGACGGCCCCGGGAGGCCCCCCGGGCTGCCCCAGGAAGCTTCCAGCAGCACAGTGAGGCCCCGATAGAGGCCGCCAGAGTGCCCACACGGGACTTCCAGGAGGGCCACATCGGTCCAAAGCAAAAGGAGTCCCAATGTGTTGTCTTTTCTTTTCTGGAGTGCCGATGTGTTGCCAGCGCGTGGCTTCAAGATGGCCTCGGAGGCTCAAACGGTCCCGAAGAGTTGCAAGATTGCCAAGGATAGCCCAGGACTGTCGCGAATACAAGGCCTCAAGGCGATTACAGACACGAAGGCGTGCGATTCCAAACCAAAGGACCCGATCGTCCAGACACGGCCCCTCTGACGCGCTATACGCTTGGCCCCGTGGCAAGTAGAACTTGAGGGCGCGTGAAGCGCGCGGGATGGTTCTAGCATAAATGTATATATGTATATACACAGCTGTATATATATATATATAGAGAGAGAGAGAGAGAGAGACAGAGATTATCTGACCGTCACTGTACTAATGCGGGGTCCCGAGTGGGCCGTCTTCGGGGTCTCTCAAGGCCGTTTTCAGGCCGTCTTGGGCCACCCAGAGGGGGGATATCTAACACGTGGTCGTCTGGCCCCCAAGAGTTGTATAATGACTCGACATGTTCCGTCCTGGGGCCCTGGGGGGGCTTCCTGCGGCCTCCTGGGGAAGCCTCCTGCTGCGAAAGGGACCCACGTGTTTTCGCGTTTGTTCCGCCATGCGGCGAAAGAGATCCACGTGTGTTCACGCTTGTTCCGCTCTGGCGCGAAGGGACCCATGTGTTTTCACGTCTGTTCCACCCTGGGGCGCAAGGAACCCACGTGTTTTCACGCTTGTTCCGCCCTGGCGCGAAAGAGGTTTTCCCGCCTTTTCCGTTGTGGCGAGAGGAGCCCACGCGTGTTCACGCTTCTTCTGCTCTGGGGCGAAAGGGACCCCCGTGCGTTCATCGCTTGCTCCGCCCTGGCTCAGAAGGGACCCGCGTGCTTTCGCGCTTGCTCCGCTCGGGCGCGACACGGGCCAGCGTGCTGTCGCGCTTCTTCCGCCCTGGAGCGATCGGGACCCACGTGGTCTCACGCGTTTGTCCCGCTCCGGCGCGAAAGAGGGGCCCTCGCGCTTCCACGCGGCGGGGCCACCCAACGGAGGGGGGATGTCTAACGCGCGGTCGCCTGGCCCCCGAGAGCGGGGGGGCCACGAGAGCCAGAGGACAGCAACGCCTCGACGCCAGATGTGCAAGACCACGACGCGCGCCGACGTGGGGCCCCGGGGGGGCTGCCTCCCGCGGCCTCCTGGGGGGGGGGGGCCTGCTGCTGCGGAGGGGACCCACGTGTGTTCGCGCCCGGTCCGCGTTGCGGCGAAAGGGACCCACGTGTTTTCACGTGTGCCCCACTCTGGGGATTCCCTCCGGGGATCATCCGTTAAAATTGGAAAATCTGTACGAGCGACGTGTGCCCCACTCTGGCGCGAAGGGGCCCGCGTGCTCTCATGCCTGTTCCCCTCTGGGGCGACAAGGACCCCCACGTGCGTTCACGCGTGTGGTCCGCTCTGGCGCGAGAGGGACCCACGTGGTGTCACGCTTGTTCCGCTCAGGGGCGCAGGGGCCCCACGTGTGTTCACGTGTGTCCCGCTCGTTCTCGAAAGAGACCCATGTCTGTTCACGGTTGTTCCGCTCTGGCGCGAAAGGGGCCCACGTGTTTGCACGCGTATTCCAGGTGGCCCACGCGGATCTCTAACATGAGGATGTGTTGAGGATGTTTCGAGCGAAATGTGATTTTCACGTGTCCAGGTCGCCCAGGCGAATCACCAACATGGGAATGTGTCAGGGGATGTCTAGAACGAAACGCTCTTTCTGCAGGATGTGTTGAAGAGGTCTCGAGCGAGGGCCTCGCCTGCAGCGAAAGCATGCCTCTGCAGGATGTGTTGAGGTGTCGTGCGGGGGCCTTGTCGTCGTCTGGGTGCGTTTCGTTTCGGTTTGGATTCGCCCCCTGATCGATTCGCCCCACTTCGGAACTGAAACCGATCTTGAGGTCGAGCTGGTTGAACGCCCCGCATGTTAAGACTGCAGCCAGCTTTGGGCGAACCATGCGCGTAGGCAACTTGAGCTTAAGGCCCAGATGAGTTCGGACAGGATTGGGGTGCCAAGGATGGTTTGATCCACAACGCAACAGAGAACAGCACAGTTCAACACAGCATGGCGCAGCGCAGTGCAGCACAGCACGTATCAATAACAATTTACGCCAAACCGCGGCCCTGGTTATTTGCGAGGGGCCCTGCCACCTCAGAGTGCGCCTCCTTCGTCAGGCGAAGCGTGTTCGTCTTGCTTTGTCTTGTCTCGCGTCGATTCGGGTCGGTTCGGCCTTCGTCTCGGTTCGTATCGTTTTGGTTCGTCTTGCTACAGTTCGTGGCGTTTTGGTTCGCCGAGCTCGGTCCTTCCACTCCAGGTGCCTTTCGCGTCGGTTCAGAGTCGCCCCTTCTTGGTTCGTGCCGTTACAGAACTGAATCAGATCTCGAGTTCGAGCTGGTCGAGCGCCCCCGCGGTTCGATTGCGACCAACTCGAGATATGCGTGCAGGCTGTTCGAACTTAAGATCCAGATCAGTTCGGTCAGGACTATGATGCCAAGAAAGACTTGATCCACAACGCAATAGGGCACAGCACAGTTCAACGCGGCATGGCAGATTTCAATGCATCACAGCACAGCACAGCACAGTCCCTTACACGGCACATCACCAGCGTTATTTTGAGAATTGCAAGTGTTCGGTGCCTCGACAGATTTCCATGCTTCACATTTCTATACCCTTTTCCGGGTAAGTGGGGTGATCATGTTTCTGTCATTGGTTTCAGCGTCTTCGTTTTTTTCGTCTTCAGAGCGCCCGGGACGGCCCATGATCATACCCAAAGGTTACCCAGAGGGCGTCCATAACGCTCTATCTGCAGCCGAGGAGGGCCCAGGAGGGCCCCAGACATGCTTCACCATGATCCCCGGAGAGGCCCCCAGGACGACCCAGAGGGGCCCCAGATGGCCGAAGATGAGGCCACGACGGCCCAGGGGACGCCCAAGACGTCGCCAACACGGCTTCGAGAAGCCCGTCGGACCCCCCCAAAGGACAGCCCCGAGAGACGCGTCCGGGACGCTCAGGAGGCTCCAGTGACGGGCTGACGACGGCCGGAGGTGGCCAAGACATCCCTTGAGCATGCCGCAGCGAGCGCCACGACACGCCACGACGGCACAAGAGGACC
>CAUYUJ010009942.1:25000-27500 GCA_963575745.1 Prorocentrum cordatum
GTGGAGTTCTGGGAACTAGAAGAACACGAAGTGGCCTACAGTTGGCTCCGGGCATTCAAAATCATGCCCACGAATGGAGTTCTGGGAACACGAAGAGCACGAAGTGGCCTACAGTTGGCTCCGGGCATTCAAAATGTGCCCGGGAGTGGAGTTCTGGGAAGTCCAAGAGCACGAAGTGGCCTACAGTTGGCTCCGGGCATCCAAAATGTGGCCCGGGTTGGAGTTCTGGGAATTCGAAGAGCACGAAGTGGCCTACAGTTGGCTCCGGGCATCCAAAATGTGGCCCGGGAATGGAGTTCTGGGGAGTCGAAGAGCACGAAGTGGCTTATAGTTGGCTCCGGGCATTCAAAATGTTGCCCGGGAATGGAGTTCTGGGAGGTCGAAGAGCACGAAGTGTGTGACTGTTTGCGAAAAACGAGTTCGGACCCAGCTCCCCGGATGCCGCCCGGACCCCCCTGTGGAGTCATCTGCTGTTCTGTTTTGACCCTATTAGAAAATTGTAAGTCTTCGCTGTTAGGTAATTAGTCGTAAAAGTAGTAGTGGTAATGGTAGTAGTAGTAGTAGTAGTAGTAGTAGTAGTAGTAGTAGTAGTAGTAGTAGTAGTAGTAGTAGTAGTAGTAGTAGTAGTAGTGTAGTAGTAAGTAGTAGTAGTAGTAGCAAGTAGTAGTAGTAGTAGTAGTAGTAGTAGTAGTAGTAGTAGTAGTAGTAGTAGTAGTAGTAGTAGTAGTAGTAGTAGTAGTAGTAGTTGTAGCAGTAGTAGTAGTAGTAGCAGTAGTAGTAGTAGCAGTAGTAGAAATAGTAGTAGTAGTAGTAGTAGTAGTAGTAGTAGTAGTAGTAAGTATATAGTAGTAGTATAGTAGTAGTAGTCAACTATAGTAGTAGTAATAGTATTCGTAGTAGTATAGTAGTATAGGTAGTAGTAGTATACCGTAAGTAGTAGTAGTAGTAGTATAGTAGTAAGTGATGGTAGTTGAGTATAGGCAGCATTAGTAGTAGTAGTGAGTAGTAGTAGTATAGGTAGTAGTAGTAGTAGTAGTAGTAGTAGTAGTCGTAGTAGTAGTAGTAGTAGTAGTCGTAGTAGTAGTAGTAGTAGTAGTAGTAGTAGTAGTAGTAGTAGTAGTAGTAATAGTAGTAGTAGTAGTAGTAGTAGTAGTAGTAGTAGTAGTAGCAGTAGTAGTAGTAGTGGTAATGGTAGTAGTAGGTATAGGTAGGGAGGTAGGTCGTAGTAGTCGTAGTAGTAGTAGTAGTAGTAGTAGTAGTAGTAGTAGTCGTAGTCGTAGTCGTAGTCGTAGTCGTAATTAGTAGTAGTCGTAGTAGTATGTAGTAGAGTAGGTAGTATAGTAGAGTAGTGGGTGGTAAGTACTAGTAGTAGTAGTAGTAGTAGTAGTAGTAGTAGTAGTAGTAATAGTAGTAGTAGTAGTAGTAGTAGTAGTAGTAGTAGTAGTAGTAGTAGTAGTAGTGGTAGTCGTGATAGAAGTAGTAGTCGTCGTAGTAGCAGTCGTGATAGTAGTCGTAGCGGGGCAGTGGCAGTAGCCGTAGGAGTAATAGTACTAGTAGTAGTAGTAGTAGCAGTAGTAGTAGCAGTAGTAGTAGTAATAGTAGTGGTCGTAATATCATTATTAATCGTGGCTGAAATATCAGGAGTAGTAGTCGCAGTCGTAGTCCTAGTAGTAGTAGCAGTAGTAGTAGTAGTAGTAGTAGTAGTCGTGTTAGCAGTCGTAGTGGTAGTATGAGTCCGCGTCGTAGTAATAGTAGCAGTCGTAGTAGTAGTAGTAGTAGTAGTAGTAGTAGTAGTAGTAGTAGTAGTAGTAGTAGTAGCGGTAGTACTAGTAGTTGTAGAAGCAGTAGTAGTAGTAGTCGTAGTAGTAGTAATAGTAGTAGTAGGTAGTAAGTATAGTAGTAGTAGGTAGTAGTAGTAGTAAAGAGTAGTAGTCGTAGTTCTGTTTGTAGTGTAGATTCGTAGTAGTAGTAGGCGTAGTAGTAGTAGTAGTAGTAGTAGTAGCAGTAGTAGTAGTAGTAGTAGTAGTAGTAGTAGTAGAAGTAGTAGTAGTAGTAGAAGGAGTGGTAGGAGTAGTAAGAGTAGTAGTTGCAGTAGTCGTCGAACTTGTAGTGTTAGTAGTCGTAGTTGTAGACGCAGTCGCAGGAGTCGTAGTAGTAGTAGTAGTAGTAGTAGTAGCAGTAGGAGTAGTAGTTGTGGTCGCAGTAGTAGTAGTAGTTGTAGTAGTAGTAATAGTAGTAGTAGTAGTAGTAGTAGTAGTAGTAGTAGTCGAAAACGTAGTGGTAGTAGTCGTAGTTGTAGACGCAGTCGTAGGAGTAGCAGTAGTAGCCCTAGTAATAGTAGTAGTAGTGGTAGTAGTAGTAGTAGTAGCCGTCGTAGTAGTAGCAGTAGTAGTAGAAATAATTAAAGTAGTCGTAGTATTAGTGCTAGCAGCAGTAGGGGTAGTAGTAGTAGTAGTAGTAGTAGTAGTAGTAGTAGCAGTAGTAGTAGTAGTAGTAGTAG
>CAUYUJ010009943.1:2500-12500 GCA_963575745.1 Prorocentrum cordatum
CACCTCCTCCTCCTCCTCCTCCACCTCCGCCGTCCTCCCTTTGGCCAGGCGGTCACCATTTTCGGACCTTCCGAGGCGGCCTCCTTGTCGGCACCTGCTCCTGTCCACCGCTTCTTTCCACTCGCCGCCCTCGCCAGAGCCCGCGAGGTGGCCATCCTGCAGCGCAAGAACGGCCGCCTGCGAGAGCAGCTGAGGGCGAAGCAGAAGACGGTGTCGGAGCTCCCAGCCCTCCTGCTGACATGCCCCCCACATTGCCTCTCTCTCACACTATGTGCATGTGTGTATATTAGATGTATATATATACATATACACAAGTGGCACGTGCGTGCCCAGGCTCATACAAACAACAGAAGGGGCGTTTGAAGCAGGAGTGAAATGCAACAGCGAAGTCGTACTCGAGCGCAAGTGGGGTTGCCACACCTTGCGATGTGTGTACCAAGGTCCCCCCAGGAAGCCTCAGGAGGCCCGACTTGGATACCAGAAGAGGCTCCAGGAGACCCCAGGATTGTGAGTGTTGTGTGTGTGATGTGTGCTCTGTGTTGTGCGTGCTTTTTGTGCGTTGTAGGTGTTGTGTGTGTGTGTGTGTGTGTGTTATGTTTGTCAAGCGTGTGATGTGTTGGGCGCGATTTGTGTCTCTGTGTGTGCATGCAGTTCTGAGGCCCCAGGAGGCCCCCGGAGGCCCCAGGCGGCCTCAGGAGGTGGCGTTCCCGCACGGACGCGGCGCATGGCCGGCTCGCCGGATCGCATGGGGGCGACGGCGGCAGCGGGGCCGCGCGAGAGCGGGTGGGATGCCGACCTCGCCCCAAGCGCCGCGCAGCGTGTGAGTGAAAGTGGCAGTACTTTGGCTCGCTCGACCTGGCCAACCTGGTCCCCCACTCCTCCCCTCCCCGCCCTACTCCCCCTCCCCCCCCCTCCCCTCACTTCTCTTCCCCTGCCTCTCTCCCTCCCCCCTCCCCTCCCCTCCCCTTTCTCTCCCTCGGCCGTGGCTGCGCCGGTCGTTTTGCTGGTGCTCGGCTCACTCCCAGGCACCTCTTGCAGTGCTCCCCTCCTCAGCTGCACAGTGCTGGGGAGGAGTTGCACGGTGGCCTTGAGGACTGCCGCCTTCTCTTGGCTCTTTTTGATTCTCTCTCTCTCTCTCTCTCTTTCTCTCTCTCTCTCTCTTGCCCTCTCTCTCTCTCTTTTCCCTCTCTCTCTCTCTTTCCCTGCACTCGTGCCGCTCCAGGGAAAACTTTGCCTCCCCCCTCCCTTCTCCTCGCTCCCCCTTCCCTCCCCCCCTCCCCCCTCCTCCTCGCTCCCCCTTCCCTCCCTTCTTCGCGCTCCCCCCTCCCTTCTCCTCGCTCCCCTCCCCTTCACCCTCCCCCTTCCCCTCCACCCCCAGCTCAGGAGCTGCTGGCCCTGATCGGGAAGGTCACGGCGCAGCAGGCGGGCTGCTCTGCGTCCGCGCCCCCGTGGACCTCGGGGAGGGGGTCGGGGAAGTGCTGGGGGGGGAGAACGCTGAGGAGCTGATGGTGGCCCAGCACTGCCTCCGGCCAGCAGGAACGGGGGGGAGAGGCCCTCGCCAGGACGGCTGCACGCGGCTCGAGCAACGGGTCAGTGTCGACCCCGGGAGGGGTCTGGGGACCGATCTTTTGAGCGAACTTGCCTTCGCCCCCGTTCTTGACATGGTGTCTCTGGGCTTCTCGAGCCCAGACCTCCCAGCCGCCTCCAGGTCGGGGGCTCGTAGTGGGAGTGCGTCGCAAAGCCAGGGTCCATTCGATTCGGTTTCGTTTCCAGCAGTCTCCATCCGAGTCTTTTCCGATATCCCGAGGATCCGATGCGGCCCGGTGTCTGCACGGCGCCGTCGGGCATCTTTTCGCGGCCTTTGCCTTCGATTCCCACTCTGTGCCGACGCGGCCAGACTCGCTGCACGTTTCGGTCCGATCCCGTTACGACTGCGCGCGGCTCTAACGCGAGAGCCGCCTTCTGTGAGAACCACCTGGCTTCTATCCTTGGACCTGCTGCAACATTCTCCTCCTCCTCCTCCTCCTCCTTCTCCTCCTCCTCCTCCTCCTCCTCCTCCTCCTCCTCCTCCCCCTCTTCTCTACAGGGAAGGAGGAGGAGGAGGTGGAGGAGGAGGAGGAGGTGAGGAGGAGGTCGCGGGCGAAACGCCCGGACCGACACGTCTGGCGGTGCGGCAGGGAGGAGTCGTGTGTAAGGAGACGGGATGGATGAAGGGAGAGGAGGACGGACGGGGAGGAGGAAGGAGGAGGAGGAGGAGGGAGGAGGAGGAGGACGAGGAGGAGGAGGAGGAGGAGGAGAAGGAGGAAGGAGGAGGGGGACGGAAGGGGAGGAGGAGGAGGAGGAGGAGGAGGAGGACACAGGACGAGGACGAGGACGAGGAGGAGGAGGAGGGCGGAAGGGGAGGAGGAAGGAGGAGGACGCAGGACGCAGCATAGAGCGTACAGGCAACGAATCGCGAGCACGCCAGGGCAAGAACAGATGGAAGGAAGCACAACTGAAAAGAGAAGGCGTGCTGCGTGCGACACCCAGACGGCCATCACACGCGAAGGGGACCCAACCGAAGCTGAAGCTCGGCTCCGGTGGCTGGGTGCCGCCCGCCGGCGAGCCAGTCCCTGGCTCTGCGCCGGGCGGGGTTCCCCAGGGGGCATCGATCTTTGAAGAACCGATGGCCACACGAGCCCCACACCGAATACAGAACAAATAAGGATCGAGGGATCGCCGAGGGTCAGTTTCCTCCTTGTCCTTCTCATCCTCCTCCTTCTCCTCCTACTTCTCCTCCTCCTCCTTTTCCTCCTCTACCTCCTCCTCCTCCTCTTCCTCCTCCTCCTCCTCCTCCTCCTCCTCCTCAGAACAAACATGGACTGGAACGCTGGACCCGATGGCCGTCGCATTCGAAAAGGGTCGCACTCCCCACCGCCCCGTCGGCAGCAGCAGCAGCCACCCCGGCAGCCTCCCCATCCCCTTGGCTACGCCACCCGAGCTGCTGAACAGCCAGGGCGAGGGCTTGGAGCATGGGCGGCTGATCACACTTGGCTCCTGGCTTCAGAAGCGTCTTAACACTGGCAGGGGTCCGAGCCACAGCCAAACAACGCCTGCACTGCAGCGCAGACGAGCCAGGTGCCAGGGGGACGGGATCATGGGCGAGAAGGACCCGCACATCGTGCCTCTCCGCCACCTCCTTGGGCAAAAAGGGCCAGAGTCCTGCGCCTCAGGACGAGGGCAAATCAGCTGCACCGCCCTCGACAAGAACTCAGAGGTACACTTGCACTCTTAGACACAGCTCTGGAGGCCATCGACAGCGATTTGTGCAATCGCGACGTTCTTAGCTCCGAGCTTGGCGACAAAAAACAGCCCAAGCATTTCCCATGAAACGGTGGGTCTCCGCAGCCGACGCTCCCTCATCGACCAGCTGTTCCAACGACCGATGCGCGGGAGTCCAGACCATCGACGGCCTCGAAACCAAACGCTCAGACAATCTCAAAATCTTTCGCCGGATCGACGCGGTGCGCGCGAGGCCGCACTCAAGCTCGGAGTCCCAACGCTGGCTCTCGCGAACAAAACTAAGGTGATCACTGACGATCGTGAGGCCAGCAGGGCCCACGCGCATCGCCTCAATGCCAGCCCGCCGCTCGCCCCGAGGCACTGTTTGAAAGAGTCCTGGGAGCCCGCCGAACTTCGCTCGGAGGGGCCAGCCATCCTCCGTAATCTCGACCACACTCCAGCCGCACCTCGCCGCCTCGGGACACGCGCCGGCCAATCCACTGCAGTCGGTGAAAAGCAACGGGCCAATCCACTGAGGAGGAAGGAGGAGGAGGGAGGAGGGGGAGGAGGTGGAGGAGGAGGAGGAAGAGGAGGAAGAGGAGGGGGAGTTTGAGGAGGAGGAAGTGCACGCGGAGGAAGGGCGAAGAGGAGGAAGAGGAGGAGGAGGAGGAGGAGGAGGAGGAGGAGGAGGAGGAGGAGCAGGATGAGGAGGAGGAGGAGGGCATGGGAATGGGAATGTCGGTTCACTAAGTGAAAAGAGGGCCTTACACCTGGGGGGAGGACCGACCTGACCTCAAACGGATGGCCTGTTCAGCCTTGCTGAGGACCTTGGGCCATAAACCTCGGTCAATTCGGTTCAAGTACTCGACCCCTGTTGGTGTGGCTCGGCCACGACACTGCTTATGAAGCTCGCTGGCTCTCTTACTGGAGAAGGAGCCGCACACCTTGCAAAACCACAGCTTCAGAACGGGACATAAAATCATAGTATGACTGTTGTGGACCCAGCCCCCCGCTAAATGGAGTATGAAACCTGCAGGTTTAGTTAAATACTTACCATTCAGAAACACAGGGGAACAACATGGGCTACTCTTCCAAAGGACAGCTGTGGCCTGCGTAGCTGTTCCAAAACACCTCGAACAACGGAGAGCCCCTTCGTCTAAGGAGTGGCTGGTGGTGAAATTGGCCACAGCAGAGACCGACGGAGGGCGAGGAGGGGGAGGGGGAGGAGGAGGGGCCTCACTCATCCTCGGAGCCTCGCCCGCCTGGTAGCTGTCGAAAGTCGATCGTAGCAGCCGATGCCTCACAAGGTATGCTTGGCGTTCGATCTCTAGCAGCCGATGTCGATGCTCTGGCGGAACACGGAGCTCGAGGGCAGCAGCACCGACGATGGCGTCAATGGCTGTGTTGCCCAGCACCTGCCACAACTCTGCACGGCCGTCCACGACGGCCTCTCCTCCCAGATGCGAGTGGACGAACAGAACAGAGATATCAGCTGGGTCCTTGTCCCGTAGGACGCGACCGATGTGACCCCATATGTCGGCGTCCACTCCAGAAGGGTTGAGATACTTAGCTTGATTCCAACCGTCGCACACTGGCTTGCAGTCCGTGATGAAAACCGTCGGTCCGTTTGAAGCAAACACGGTCAACCATAGGGCCTTCAGCTCTCCGCGCGCCACCGTCTGACGAGTGCCTGCTAATCCACCCACAACATAGGCATCAACGACCAGCGGCTGGAACACACTAACCACGGCTATGCCCACGGCGACCCTCCTCAATCTCGGGTCCGCGGTGTCGGGTCCTCCGCTCGCATCGCCAAACACGTACGTTGGTCGGAGCGCAGAACCTTCGGGCAAGCACCTTGGACCAAAAGCATTGATACCGTCATATTCCCAGTCATCAGCATAGATGGGGGCTGGCATAGTCGTCCACAATCTCGGGATGAGCCCGCGCAGCCAGAAGCACGGCGTCTGCTCATGCTGCGCACAGGCTGCGGCCACGAGACAGTCACTCTGCTCGTAGGCTGACGATCCCGTGTTCTTGCGGCACAACCACGCTCGATGATGCGAAGTCTCTCGCTCCTCTCCACAACGATCACAAATATCTGCCCGGCTTGCAGTCTGATCAACTCCCAGGCTCGCATACTGATCGGCCTTCCGCGCCTTGGTCCAAGAGCCCCCGATCGCCACTGACAGCATAACAGCCGCAAGACGTTTACCTGCAGGTCGGACTTTGGAGAGCTGAGCCAACAGCCGACGATACGAATAACTGTCGGTACCATCACGGAGACCCTCGCCGTCGACGTGGAGCTCGGCCTGCTGCCAATAAGCCGACATAGCTGCAATCTTCACATCTTCCAGAAAATCGTAAAAGGTAGCAGCGTCGATCGACTCGACCCCTGTGAAGTTGGCGTCGGGGAACTCCCAGCACATGTCCCCAGGAGGATCCCAGGCTGTCGGAGACCTCGGCACCCAGTGAAAGTCGAGCAAGTGTGTAATGACGGCGCCCATTGGGCCTCGGACATGCCTGGATCGGTGACTGGGAGGGAGGGCCTCCAGCTTGGCCCGCAACTTAGGCCACGCCTGCTGGATACTCGCACGAACTTCAGGATGAGTACGCCATTGATAAAGCCACATAGAGAAGGTAAGATATGTGAACCTAGCAGCGGGGTCCTGGCCATGGGCTTCCAGCTCCAGCAGGGTCGCGAGGCAGCGGCCCTTGGTCTTGGGGTGGCACGCGGCTCCAAGACGGCGACGATAATTGACCAACTCCTGCCCCATGACTCCGAAGGCCTGGAACCCGTAGCTCCCTGCTGCCTGTGCGCCTTGCCGCTCCAGTCGGGACGTAAGCTGTGACCTGCGCAGCGTCCGTACGTACTTGACAACCTTCCTGTGCCGTGCCAAGTGCTTCTGCTTCCGCTTGCTACGCTCAGCGCGGACGTGCCGACGCCCTCCGCCCAGGTCGACGCCGAGGTATGAGGTAGAGCGAGCAGCGGTGACGAAAACACCCCGAAGGCGAAGGGCACGAGCAACATCCTTAGCCACCGACAGCTTAGAACACACGATAACTGATTTCCCAGCCAGTTTGAGACCCTGCTGCTTCAAGCCCTTGGCCGTGTCCACGACGCACTTGACAAGATCCTTCTTGACTTGCTGCTGAGAACCCCGCGTAGCTTGAGAAATGTCGTCTATCCAAAGACGATGAGAACATCGAACATTCGCTGTACAAATCTTGTCCATGATGAAATAGGTCATCGCTCGGGCGAAACGGGTGCCCGACCGAAGCCCCTGCACGATACTGCATGTCGGCTCGAAGGCCAGCGAATATGAATCAATATGATGGAGTGCGCGGGGGTGAGCACATTGCGATATCTCAAGATAGAGCACCGTAGCTGGAAACTCTAGACGAAGGGCTGCATTGGCGAGTTTGAGCCACAACATATTGTCGTAGTACCCGTCAATGTCCACCAAGGAATGTCCGTAAGAGATATTCAAAACCCCCGCAATCTCTTCGTCGAGTACTCGCCTGAACGCCTCGGCCAACGCCGGGTTCCCCTGGACTGCGGCATCCCAATGGGGTTCTGAACGCGACGACCACGACCTGACCCAGGGTTCCCGACTCATGCTCCAGACCCGCCCCACCATCGAGATGAGGCCGATCACCCGATCCCCCGAGACCTTCTTTGGAAGAAGACGGCCAATGATGAGCATGGTCTGGGCTGGCCATGCCAGCAAATATTCGACGGAGTTCAACGAGGCGGCAAGCTCGGCGAGACCCTCGTCTGGCAACCTTTCCATATCACATGGCGTGAGGCGGTCGACCCCCATGCCTGCTCTGGATTTCATAGCACGCAGCGCACGCCTCAAGTCTCCAACGGTGAGCTCGGGAAGCGGATCGGGGTCCCTCCGAACAGCCTCCCGAATGACCTGCAGGACATGCCCGAGAGCCTCGCGGGGGTCAGAAATAGATGGAGCCCACTTCTTATGCCACCGTTGAGCCTTGCGGTCGACAATATCTTTAGGGTGATACAACACTTCCGAGCCCTCGAAGATCTCCAGAGCGGGGACAGGATCTTGACGCAAGGTCCGATGAAGAGCTCCAAGAGAAGATCCCTCCAAAGCCCAGTCCCTGAACTCCCGAATAGATTCAGCAAGGGCACGACGTTGGGCTCGCTTCATGACCTTACCCGAAAACATAGCAAAATCTGACAACGTCTGGATCGAGCAACCCTGGATATCTGACAGCAAGCGAATCCATTCAGACCACGGCGGCTCCAAGCCCTCCCGCAAAGCGGTATGAACTTGGTCGGGGCGATCTTCAAGCAAACGCAAGCCAGCCTGCTCCAGACGACGCTGTTGATCCTGGCCGTTGTTCCTGGATCTATGTCGGGCGAGGGAGCTAAGTACCGTGTGAAGCCTAGTCCACCACCCTGCTAGAACATCCCGTAGAGGAGTGACGCGAGCTTTCTCCTGAGCTTTGACCTCCTGGACCTGGAAGGTGGGGACGACAGCACGACCAGGCCCTCGTGGGCCGTCAGACCCATGATGGACAGTCACCGTCTTCTCGACCGCCGACACCCACGACGCGTACATGCCCGAGACCGTGACGATACCCTGCTGGTTGGACTGGTACACGGCTGAGTCCAGGATGAAGGGAGGGAGGGAAGAAGGGGAGAAACAGCAGAAACCTACGGAGGCACGCTGGGCCTCCCAAACCGACAAGGGTATACTATAAGACGGGCCGACCTTGGTGTCAGCTTCGGGGGGCTGGGTCGACCTCGAATTACCTCCTAAGCTAGCTGGCCCACTCGTTGGCTCCCCCAAGGCGGCGGAGGCACCCGACGAGACGACGACCCCGCACGGCTTCCGCACAGAGCCAGCCGCCCCAGCACCACCACCAGCTTCCGCCTGAGAGTGGGAGCTAACTTCAGAGGGCGACCCTAAACTGGACGAACTGCCCTCGGTACCACAAACCTGCCCTGGCACCCGAAGACTGTCGTCGCGACAAAAATTCAACTCGTCGGCCCAAGGGTCCTCTTCGGAACAGATGGAGGCCTCATCGAGATCTAAAGTGGTACCTACCGAGACCGCCTGCCTACTCAGAGGATCTCCTGAACCAGAGGGGCGTGTCTTTTTCTCATCGAGCGCTTGCAAAACATCGCCAAACATGTCGCCGTACCTCTCCTCACGCTTCTGAGCAGCAGCTAGCCCAGTGAGCACGCGTTCCTGTCTCGAACGACTCGACTTGGATTGCGGATCGGGTTCCTGACCTGGGCGAGGTACCTGCGGCAACTTGACAGCTGTCGATAACACTCGTGTTAAAAGCTGTGCTCCCGATTGCCGAAACTGCACCTTCAAACCCACGTGAGTCTGCCACGGAACTGCAAACAACGGCTCGACTGACTTGATAAAACTGAGCGCTGATGTAGAACAGACCACATAGTCGATATGCGAACCTTGCACACCAGAGCTGCACGTGTACTGCACATTGGCGGTGAGGATGTGGCCCCCGACTCTGCTCACAAACTCAGCTTTGGACAAGGCCGCGGCGCTCACGTTGAAGTCCGCGACCACAACCCATGGAATCTGCAATGATGACAGAAGGCCACCGAGCTTCCGATAGCGAGCGATGTTGGCGCCGCGGAAGCCGATGCCGCAGTACCCGTAGAAAGCAACCAAGGCAAAAACGTAACCTTTCATGTGAACTATGGTGGCTCGGAAGCCGTCAGGTAGCGCAGCACGATCATGTTGTAGTGCTGCTGTATCGGCTAACGTCAGGGAATGCGCTTGAAGGTGCCCGCGAGTAAGAATCCACTCCCCGCCTTCATTGGCATGCCCATTCGTGGTCGCCGCTGGTGAGGAAGCTGAAGGCCTTGCTCCTGTAGCAAAGAGACGAAGCCCGAGCTTCCTGGCTGTCAGGTCGTGCTTCCGAAGATCCTGCTTACAAACATGGGTCTCAACGAGGAGGAGGAGGAGGGCGCAGGAGAGCGCAGAAGGGACGAGGGCGCAAGAGGGCGCAGAAGGGAGGAGGAGGAGGAGGAGGAGGAGGAGGAGGAGGAGGAGGAGGAGGGAAGAGGAGGAGGAGAGGAGGAGGAGGGGGAGGAGGAAGGAGGAGGAGGAGGAGGAGGAGGAGGAGAGGAGGAGGAAGGAGGAGGAAGAGGAGGAGGGGGGAGGAGGAGGAGGAGGAGGAGGAGGAGGAGGAGGGAGGAGGAGGAGGAGGAGGAGGAGGGGGAGGAGGAGGAGGGGGGGAGGAGCAGTGGGGCCGCCAGGGCGCCGAGAGCTCCGCGGTGGAGGACGCTGCCGGCGAGGACGAGGGCAGCAGCGACCCCGGAGAGGCGCCCGCCGGGCCGCGCCGGCGAGGAGGAGGGGGTGGAGCCTGAAGAGCGACTTTTCGGCGTCTCGTAGAGGAAGGGTTGCAGCCGAGTTTGATCAGCAGGTCGACCCTGTCCAAGCAAGGGTACCCTTGCGTGCTGTGTTTCGCGACCCATGGCCTCCTACGTTCCACTGGCAATGTGGCCATCGGAAGAGTCTTGTGTCCTCTCGCGCGTCCTCTCCAATCCACGCCGACATCCAAGGTGGGGCTGGGGAGCGGGCCCAGCCAGATACTCCCGCTCAGCGCGCTGCCTTCCTCTGGGAGCCGTTCGGAGCGATTGTCCTTCAAAGCCCCGCCTTTACCCCCACCCACCTTTGTTCAGAAGGGGGAAAATACACAAACGCAAATCATCGTCGACTCCCAGGAAGAT
>CAUYUJ010009943.1:22500-30000 GCA_963575745.1 Prorocentrum cordatum
GAACGTTTACTAAGACGGCTGCTGAGCCCCCCTTCATCAGCTACATCGCCACACGGGCCCAATATCACACCGAGCCCTTGTTGCAATCGTCCATTCTCGGGGTTCCGTCCGGCATTCCTCTCGGCACCGCCGCGACCGCCGACGACGTGGAGGACCTTCGCGGCGGCGGGATTCTGCGATCTCTGACCGGGATTGCTCCGCAGGAGCCCGTCGAGAAGGCGAGGGACCTGTGCGAGCGTAAGTGTAAGGTCTGCGGGGGTACCTGCGAGCTCCTCTGCGACCTTCGCCGCTCCCAGCTGCAGGCCGGGGCGAGACGCATAAGCCCCACTTTGGGGAGAGTCATGGAGGAGTGCCCTCTCCTCGCCGGCGCAATAGCCGTTGGCCATCATTACCTCGCTCCTATCTTCTATGTCCTCATTCTACCCGTCATGCTCATGCGGGGCCCGCATCTCGGGGGCTACATGCAGCGGACGATGTCTTTCTTAGGCTACAAGGGCCGCAACCTTGGCCTCCTCCCATTGACTGTTTTTACCTGCTATGCTGTGTGTAAGATGTTCTATCACCTGCGATGTCTCCCCCAATTCGCTACCTTCCATTCTCCCATCCGCTCTCTCTTACTTTTTGTCATCAGAGTGCTTCGAATGGCCACTGACGGCAATGCTGCTAGGTGTGTTCGCTGCGGTGAGACATACGTCGCACTGCCACAGCCCCTCTCAGCAAGCCGCCATCGGCCGTGTGATTTCAAGTGCCACTTCTGTGGTCTGGACTTGCGACGACCATGTGCGAAGCTTTGTGCTCGCGCCGGTCCTTGTGCCTGCAATGTTCACGGTCCCGAGAGGGACCTTTCATGGGATGCAGTTCCTTCAACGGTGCCGGGCTTCCTGTGTTCCAGGAGCAGGGCTCTGGCTGTCTTTTTGCCAGCTTCATGTTCTTGTCCAGTCACCTTGTATTGTAAGATCTGCCACTATGGGTTTTGCTCCAGGCATCAGTCGCGCGTTCAGGCCAGGCTGGTTGAGATTGCCCGGTCAACCGGGGCTCAGGGGAGCGCTGCGTCAGAGCAATCGACGGGGCCCCCAAACGAGTTCAGGGGCACGAACGCCGCCAGCGCTTCTTTGGATCAGCCGAAATTCGATGAGGTCCCCAGGCCAGTATCCCCAGCCTTCGGTTCGCCGGGAGATCCAGACGGTGGCTGTTCTGATGATTCCCCGCCCCCGTTGGAGTTGATCACGCCCTGTCCTTCGCCGGGACATAGCCCTCAGCCCAGTCTCTCACCTAGCCCCTTCGGTCCTCAGGATGTGGAGAACGAGGCTTTCTCCCCCCTCAACCTCGGAGAGCTCCGCCCCCACGGCCTGTGGTGCGTGGGTTGCCTCAGTGCTCTCGTGGATCAAGTGGCCCGGAGCTTTGGCCACTCCTACTGTCAGGGCTGCCGCCCAAATGGGGGGTCTCAGCCAATCTCCCCGGACTATTGGAGGGGCCCCGTCTTACTCGGCGTGCAGGGGCAAGTCCTGGCCATCTACAAACCGCCCGGGTGGGCCTGCCCTGCCCTGGATGACGTGAGGGCCAAGAATGATGAGCATATAGACTCCAGGGACATTTTCTCAAGCCTTTCTGAGCTTCTCGAGGACAATGCGGTGCAGGTGAAAATCCTCCCTTGGTTCTTGCAATTGGCACTTGGACACGATGTCCACTGGGACCCAAGCGCCAACTGTGGCTTAGGCCACCGTTTGGATCGCTTCACATCCGGGCCATTGCTCGTCGGAGCGACGGCTCTCGCGAGGGGATTTCTCCGCATGTGCTTCCACTCTTGCTCCGTTCTCAAGGCCTATATTGCAATCGTCCCCTTCCATGGGGACTTGGCAAATTCGACCTTCGATATCGTGGCCCCCCTCCTTGAGAACGCTGTCGCTGTGATGAATGAGCGTGGCAGCGCTGCCCGCGCGTATGTCCAGCTCATTTGCGACTTCACTGTCGGCGCGACGAGACTCGCATTGGTGCGCTGTGAAATTCCCTCGGGGAGGAGATGCCAAATCAGGGCGCATCTGGCCCGGGCCCTTGGCCTCCCGATTGTTGGGGATCACGCCTATTCGGGGCTCAAATTGCCGGGTTGCACGCGGCCCATGCTCCATTGCTACGGGCTCGCCTGCCCCCGCCCAACCGCGGCGATGCTCAGTGCCTCCCGGGGGGTGCAGGCGTCAGCCCTCGACGCCATCACGGCATCCTTCGGGCGCCCCGCGAATGAGCTTCCGGCCAATCCTGAGATGGGCGAACTGTCAGTTGTCGTCGCGCCGCTTCCCAATGACATGAGGGCGCTCCTCGCTGCGGCCCCGAGGGACTTTGTCGTCCACCTTCCGGCGCAGTGGGAGCAGCTGACGGCAAGGGGGCTCCTCAATGGTAGCGACATGTCCCTTCAGTTTTTGCGGAGCTACCCCCTGGTGGATCCCCAGTCAACGTTGTCGCAACTCTTCCCTGCCCGCTGCGACCCAGAGGGGTGGCCCGCGTTGGGATCAACCAAAGTAACACTGACCCGCGCCGGGTCCACCGCTCCCGGGAGATCCAGGCAGGCGACCCAAGCTGGCGACGATTGCTTTTCACCGGCACTTGTCTCCACTGGAAGCCCACGCTCCGTCGCGGGGGGGTCGACTGTTCAGGATCAACGGTCGGCCGCCCAGTCGTCCGCTCCCAATGGGACTCTGTCTGAGAAGGCAGGACCGGCTGACAAAGTTCCCTATGATAATGAGCTGGCAAAGATCGCAAGCGACAACATCGAGATGGCGGGCCACAGTGATTTCACAGTGCCGGAAAAAACAAAAACAAACAAAAAGAAGGTTCTGTACGGTCGCGACAGGGTCGGGTGTGGTCTATCCCACTTGGCTCCTGGCGTTGCCAACAGGTCCACAGGTGTGACAGGTGGCACACTTCGGATGACTTTTGGTCGTGCGTCGCATCCGCTGGCGCCGCCTTCGTTGTCCCGGTGTCACTCGCCATTGGCTGCGCACGAGCACCCCGGGGACATATTTGGCATTGGGTGTGGTCCATCCTGCTCGGTTGTATTGCTATGTATTCACAGGTCTTGCTATGCTATGCATGGACCACGGTGCACATGATTGCTCCTGGGACGCAGGTTTACCTACCTTTGAGCGGTCATTACTTGATCTGTCGGTGTGCGACGCTTCGGCTGGCGCCTCTTCAGATTTCGCGCCATTTTGGCAGCGCGTGTCAGGTTTGGCTAATTAGGTGCTCCCTGGGTTTCCCTGGGTCACCTTGCAGCTCTGCCCTGGGTTCAGCTCTCCCTGGGATCAGCCTCGCCCTCGCCGCAGTTGCTGCTTGCTGCATCCGGCGCCGCCGCGGCCGCCTAGTCGCGCGCGTTAGTCGTCGGTAATTTAAGCTGGTCGCGGCCCGACCTACTTCGCCCGCCGCTGGCGCGTTCGCCTGCGGCCGTAACGAAAAAAAAGTAACCCCACCAGCCCACGCAGTAACCAGACGAGTGGCCCTGAGCATGGATATGGAGAATCCTGCATTCGAATAAAGAGCTGGGTAAGACGTCCTACCCAAGGAGGGGGAGGATGACGGAGGAATCGGAGGAGGAGGAGGAGGAGGAGGAGGAGGAGGAGGAGGAGGAGGAGGAGGAGGAGTAGGGAGAGGGGGAGGGAGAGGAGGGAGGAGGAGAGAATGGGCGGGTGAGGAAGAGGTGGAGGAGGAGGAGGAGGAGGAGGAGGAGGAGGAGGAGGAGGAGGAGGAGGAGGAGGAGGAGGGCGAGCAGATACATCGGAGGCCTCTTGGATGCCCCCCGGAGTCTCTTTGGATGTCGATTGACAGCTTGGAGTTCTCTTGGGGCGTCTGGGGGCCTCTTGGGGACCTCTTCGGGGCCTCTTGGGGCCTACTGGGCACCTCCTGGGGCACTTTCGGGAGGCTTCGGGGCCATCTTGGGACCATCTGGGAGGAGATCGAACAAAGGAGGGGCTCAATCAGGCCCCCCCCTAGGAGGCCAACATGGGGCAAACACTTACGGAAGATCAATGATGATTTCCTTCTCGCCGAGGCCGTCTTGGACGCTCCAATCAGTCGCGACCCCCCCCCTCCAGGTCCAGGGTCGGGGGTAGGGGGGTAGGGGGAGGAGGGCGAATACCCACCAACAAATCATTGTATGCTAAGGCGACCCCCGCTGAAGCCACGACAGTGCTGAACGCTGAAATGACGCCCTCGAGCATTTTTGCAGCTGCCCAAAAACCAGTAACGCACCAAGGAAATACAGACCCGTTGAACATTGCAGAACACGTCAGAAAACACAGCCTACCGCCCCGATGAAACGCAGAAAATCGTGCACCGAAATGAGAGACCATACGGCGAACGCCAGACCACGGCAAGCGACCCCACAGGCTTGGGGGCTCAGGTGTGCGGGCAACAAAGACGACTACGGATGCCGCGCTGCTGAGTCACCATGAGGCAGGAGCAGAAACAGGAACAGGAACAGGAACAGGAGAAAAGAGGAGGAGGAGGAGGAGGAGGAGGAGGAGGAGGAGGAGGAGGAGGGAGGAGGAGGAGGAGGAGGAGGAGGAGGAGGAGGAGGAGCAGAGGAGGAAGAAAAGGAGGAGGAGGAGAGAGGAGGAGGGAGGAGGAGGAGGGAGGAGGAGGGGGAGGAGGTGGGAGAGTTGGCAGGAATAGGAGCGGAGGAGGAGGAGAGGAGGAGGAAGAGAGGAGGAGGAGGGACGAGGAGAGGTAGGGAGAGGAGGAGAGGAGGAGGAGGAGGCGGAGGAGGAGGAGGAGAGGAGGAGGAGGAGGAGGAGGAGGAGAGGAGGAGCATGAGCAGAGCAGAGCAGGAGCACGAAGGAGAGGGAGCAGGAGGCCTCCGCGGCGGGGGTTCCTTGCCGCCGCGCGCGCGATGGCCGCCGCGGGCGCCGGCGCGCCGCGGGCACGGGCGCCCCGCCTCACGCAGGCGCCCCTCGGCCCCGCCGCCCGCACGTCGCCGTCCTTCTCCTCCTCCTCCTCCGCCTCCTCCCTCCTCCTCTTCCTCCTCCCTCTTTCTCCTCCTCCTCATCCTCCTCCACCTCCTCATCCTCCTCCTCCCTCTCCTCCACAATTACTCAATATGAATACTACTCTCCCTCTTCTCCTGATGACGGTTTGAAAGTATTAGCCCCCCCCCTGCGTACTGTTTTTTCACACAGGATTCCCCGGAGTTGGGTTTTCGCCTGCATTTTTTCCAAAATGCTGCTCTCGCAGAGGCGCTGGCCTCATTTTCGGGCCCCGCTCGTTCTGAATCGTGCTCCCGCTGCAGCGCTGGCTTCATTTCCGTGCTTCCGCTCGTTCCGAATCGTGCTCCCGCTGCAGCGCTGGCCTCATTTCCGCGCTTCCGCTCGTTTCGACTCGTGCTCCCGCTGCAGCGCTGGCGTCATTTCCCGTGCCATGCCACGGCATGCAATGCAATGCTAGGTTGATTCTACGCTTTGCGGTGCTCTTCTACGCCATGCCATGCCGTGCTCTATATGCATCGCGTACCCTTTCGGGATCATTGCCCTGCTCGATATCCGACTGTGCGGGTAGAGAGGGGATCTACGCCATGGTAAGGAATGGAAGGGAGGGGTAGGCTGTCAGATATCACGCGAGCGCACCTAGCTTGTCCTCCTCCTCCTCCTCCTCCTCCTGGCCCTCCTCCTCCTCCTCCTCAAGCTCCTTCTCCCCCTCCTCCTCCTCCTTCTCCTCCTCCAGCTCCTCCTCCTCCCCCTATTCCTCCTCCTCCTGCTCCTTCTCCTCCTCTTCCTCTTCCTCCTCGACGTCGTCCTCGTCGTCCTTGTCGTCTTCGTCGTCGTCGTCGTCGTCGTCGACGTGCGTCGTCGCCTGTCGCCCGCCGCCGCCGTCGCCGCCGCCGCCGCCATCGTCGTGGTCGTCGTGGTCGTCGTCGTCGTCGTCGTCGTCGTCGTCGTCGTCGTCGTCGTCGTCGTCGTCGTCGTCGTCGTCGTCTGTCGTCGCCCCCCTTGCTTCGCCGCCTCGCCTCCCTGGGGGGGGGCGCCCGCCGCCAGGGTTTGTGTCCGTGCCCGCTGCGCCGCCTGGCCGCAGCGGGGAGGTGCAGGTCGCTTTGCAGCTTCAAGCGCACAGATGCTCGCCACAATATGCCACCGAGGACAAAATAACCCCTTACCCCGAACCTTACGAATACGATGAAGGCGTGTCCTCACTGAGGTCCCCTTTTTCGCATCAGACTAATAGATATGGGCGGCCTGGTTCGATACATCTGCAGCAAAGATTCCCTATCCCTAATGTTCCTGGCTCTCCTAAAGTAGGTCGCCTCCCAAAGGGTTAGGGGTTCCTGTATGCCTAATCAGCGTGTTTCTTTGTGATCGAGGCCCTCTCCTCGCTCACCCGTCACTACAGCAGGAGTTCCGCTAGCAAAACGATGCGTCGCCGGGTCGTATTCCCCCTTATTCCTGTTCCAGGTAGAGCGCCCCACGTGCTGAATCCAACCGTTGATTCTCACAGCGCGCAAACGCCCGTCCTGGCCGTCCTCGCCGTCCCCCTCCATTTCCTCGCGCTGCTGCTCCTCATCCTCCTGCGCCGTCCTCCTCCGTCCTTCTCCGTCATCCCCCGTTTTCCTCCTCCTGCTCCTCCTCCTGCTCCTCCTCCTCTCCCGTCCTCCTCTTCATCCTCCTCCGCCCTTCCACCCCCGTCCCTCCTCCCCCGTCCTCCTCCGTCCTCCTGCTTCTCCTCCTCATCCTCCCCCTCCTCCTCCTTCTCCTCCTCCTCCTCCACTTCCCCTCCTCACCATCCTCCCCATACCCCCTCCGCCTCCTCCCCTCTCTCCCTCCTCCTCCGCCCTGCTCCTCTTCTCCGTATCCTGCTATCCTTTTCATCCTCTACTCCTCCTACACCTCATCCCTCCTCCTACCTCCTCCTCCTCCTCCTCCTCCTCCTCCTCCTCCCCTCCCCTCCTCCTCTCCTCCTCCTCCTCCTCCTCCTCCTCCGCCCTCCTCCTCCTCATCCTCCTCCTTCCCCCTCCGCCTCATCCTCCTCCCGCCTCCTCCTCCTCCTCCGCCTCCTCATCCTCCTCCTCCTCCTGCTACTGTCTCTTCTTCCTCATCTTCCCTCCTCCTCCTCTTCCTCCCTTTCCTCCTCCTCCTCCGTCCTCCTCCGTCCTCCTCCTCCTCCTCCTCCTCCTCCTCCTCGCCCGCCCCAGCCCCCTCTCCCAGCACCCTCTCCCAGCCGGGCGGGGGGTGCGGGCGCCGCCAGAGGAGGCCGGCCTGCTGCTGCCGACGTCGAGGAGTGCCGTGGAGACGGCGCCCCAGCGGCCCCCGCGGCCGGTTCGGCCCCAAGGGCTTGACGCTCCTCGTCCCCCTTCCTCCACTCCCTTCCTCTCCCCCGTCCTGCCCGTCCAGCCCCCTCCGATGTGGTGACTGTAACCTGGCTGGCCACTGTTGCGCGCTGCCGCTATCGTGCTCGAGTCCGCTTTCGTTGGACGCGGTCATAGCCCCCGTGAGGGGAAGCGGATCTAAAGCTGAATGCCCCTGG
>CAUYUJ010009944.1:0-2500 GCA_963575745.1 Prorocentrum cordatum
TTTCTACCACGACAAGCCGGACGCTCATGCACAAGGGGTGTACAATTTGGACATTCCGGAGGGTCTTGTACGACAGCCGATGACTTACGAAGAATGGATCAACGTGTCATCTGTGTATGACGCATGGCTGCAGGAGGCCAGGTACGAGCACGACGTGTTCGCACTCGTGATGAAGCAGAACGCGAAGGAGCTAGACCCACGTCACTTCAACCAGCACGAGAAGGCTAAGTTCGACGAGGCCGTTGCCGCCGAGTGGCGGCAATGGATCGCCAACAACACGGTCGAGCTGGTCACCGAGGAGGAGGAGAAGAGCATCCCGAAGGACAAGATCATCTCGGTGCCCATGCGTTCGGTTCGCACGAACCGGGGACGAGGGCCGGAGCTGGAGGCGAAGTCTCGCTTGATCATCCCTGGCCATCTCGATCCGCAGGTTGGTCTATTCAGGACGGATTCGCCTACTACTTCCCCTTTGGCTGTGCTGGTGTGTGCGTCTATCACAATGGCGATGGATTGGACATTCGAATGTTTCGACGTAGCGACTGCGTTCCTGTCCGGGCTGAAGCTGGAACGGGAGCTGTATGTTAGGGCTCCTAAGGACGGGCTTCCAGCCGTCGACGGTGCTGGATGGCCAGCCGTGCGGCCTTATGCGTTGCTGCGCTTGCTGAAAGGGGCGTACGGTCTGACTGGGGCGCCTCGGTTGTGGTATCTCCGAGCCCGCCAGGTGTTGACGGACGAGGTCGGTTTCGTGGAGCTGCGCTGTGCTCGAGCTGTCTTCGTTTATCGAATGAAAGACAAGTTGATCGCTATGTTGACCTTGCACGTCGATGACGGCATGCTGTTTGGAGACCCACACGATCCCCAGTTCCAGGAGGTGAAGGCGAACATCAACAGTCGTTTCAACATCAAGCACTGGAAGAAGGGCAACGACAAGGAGGCAATCGCCTATCTCGGTGAGGAGTGGTGGCGCCACCCTGATCACATCGAGATCAGCATGCACGAGTACATCGGCAAGCTGACGAGGCACCCCCTTGCAAGGGGTGGCAACGAGGAGCGGGAGATGACTCCCGAGGAGCACCACGACTACCGGAGCTTGCTCCAGAAGGTGCGGTGGCCTGTCGCACGCGTGGTGCCACAACTCGCGCATAGTGTCTCGGCGCTCGCACAGAAGGATCCGAAAGGTCGGAGGTTGCTGCACCTGCGAGTGCTCAATGACATCATCGACCGGCTTCAGGACAACGACAAGAGAGGTCTTGCGACTCTCCGGATCCGCCGCGTGGACATCGAGCGCTTGCAGGTGCTCACGCTTATGGACGCTTCGTTTGCGAAGGAACCCGGCTGTAAGAGCCAGATGGGGTTCATGAGTATGATTACGGACACCCGAGTTTTGAAGGAGCTAACCGCATGCTGTCTAGTGGAGTTTCAGAGCAGTACTATTACACGAGTTGTTGGATCTACGATGGCCGCAGAATCTGCGGCTATGTCCGTGGCTTTGGATCGGCAGCTTTACCTCAGGCTGCTGATTGAGGCAATCTTGTGCGGGGAGCCGCCCTTGCAAGGGGACTGGAGGCTGGCGCTGAAGGTTCCAGGGGCGCTCGTGACGGATGCGAAGTCAAGATCGGGTCGATGCCGGTGTCTCGGCAGACCCTCATTGACTTGCTGGTGGCCAAGGATTTGATAGAGCAGGAGGCCATCAAGTTCAAGTGGCTGCCTAATAGCCACATGCTAGCGGATGTGTTGACAAAAGCCGTGCAGCCTAACGAGGTACTATCGCAGTTCCTCCGACACGGCCTGTTCAGCATGGTGCCTACTGCTGAGCAAGAGGATGAGGAGGCACACCGTCTGCGGCTGCGCCGCGGACAGCGTGAGCGAGCCAAGGAGCGGAAGGCCCAGCGTCGGGTCGCCGTTCCAGGGCCTGCGAGCCCGCGAGGTCCTGATTGCAGCTGCTGACGGACCTAGTGAGAGCTACGGTGATGTATGCATATCCTTTGAGTTGATCGTCTTGAGTAGTGTATCCAGATATTCATATTCTTGTATTTATATTTTGAGCCTCAGGCCGCACCTTGCTTGAGGTGTCTCATGCATATCTTTTGAGTTGACAGTCTGGATTGGTGAATCTAGACATTCATATTTATATTTCGAGCCTCAGGCCGCATCTGCTTGAGGTGTTTCGGCCCGTGGGCTGATATACATTATAATTGCGTGCAGCGTTGCCCTTTCATAGGGAGCGGCATCGGGGCAGCATTGTACTCACCCAGTGTGAAGAGTGCACTCCCCTGCCCCTCTGCCGCCCGTGCCACCATGTGTGTATGTTGTACACGCTTGTCTTGTTTTGTGGCATGCACGCTGCCCGCCGCTGTTTTGGCCCTAGTCCTAGGGCCCTGGGACGCACCCGCAGTTGGACTGCCGCGCGGTCTTTGCTGAAAACAACTGCACTGACACCACCATCCATCCGTGCAGCTCCTACTGATTTCCAAGGCTCTGCTCGCTAATGTGGGAAAGC
>CAUYUJ010009944.1:7500-31156 GCA_963575745.1 Prorocentrum cordatum
CAAAGATCGTCCCGAAACGTCCCAAGAGGCCTCCAAGAGCACTCCCAAGAAGGCCCCAAGAGGCAAAACGCATTGATTTTGTTGGTTTTTTGTTTATTTTGGGGTTCTCCTCTTTTCGGCTTCGTGACGCTCCAAGACGGCGGTCTTCTGGGCGTCCGAAGCCGCCTGGGAGGCTCCCAAATCGCCCCACAACCATCCGAAAGGGCTTCCAGGCAGTCCAAGAGAGCCCCAAAACGGCACAACAGGGGTCCAAGATGGCCCTCAGAGAGCTCCATGGCGGCCCAAGATGGCTCCGAGAGACCCTCCGAAGAATTCCAAATCGTGACCCGGCCGTTCAGGGAGACCGCGGTTGGAGGCAGGGAGGCCCGAGGAAGCCCCCAGAGGCCCCCAGAATACGCCCAGGAGGCCTCCAGAAGGCCTTAAGAAAGCTTGAAAAACTGTTGTGAGGCCCCCAGAGGCTCTCCAAGGAGGAGCCACCGCAAAAAGAGCTGAGGAGGATGGGGATAATGCGCAGGGCATGGCGAAAATGAGGAAAAAGAAGCATGGAGGAAGGATAACGAGTAACATTATTATAGCGGCGATGCCAGAAAAGGAGTTATCGCTAAATTGTTGGCTTGACCTTCCTGCTAGTCCGCCTGCATACCAAACTTCAAGGACCAAGGTGCAGTGGCGCGAAGCGCCACTGCACTCTTGTATATATATATATACATATGTATATATACACATATAGATATGTGTTCGTTTTTTGTCTCTCTCTCTCTCTCTGTCTGTCTCTGCTTCTCTTCCCCAGCAGCGGCAGGCATCCGAGGTGTTCTGAGGGACCCCGATGCTCGTTGATGTGGGAGAAAAAGCGTGCCTGGGTGACCCAGACACCCGGTCGGGACGGGACTCGCGGCCTTGTCCTATCGTCGCTCGTCCTCCGGGATGGCGAGTATCCGACGGGCGTCATGGGCGACGACGACGACGACCACGATGACGATGACGACCGTCCGAAGTTCTTTTTGCTATTTTCGGCACCTGAGGGCCCTCACTGGGTGGCAGACAGTCAGCAGAACGACTCAGGAAGAAAAGCCGGTTCCGGAGGAGTTGCATGGCCGTCTGGCACCAGTTTCGTTCGTCAAAAATGTTTGGGTGGATCTCGGGTGGGCCGCTAGGTGGGTTGCTTGCAAGATGACGACGCGAAGGCCACAACAATAATTCCCCGGGGCACCCGAGGGTCCCTACTCGAGCCACGCATCCAGAAGACCAACGCCCCCCTCACTCTATCATGGTGTTCTTTTGGCTTTCTTCTGTGGCAAAGCAGCTCGAGAGGAGCACGTGGTCAACGCATGTCGGTTACCGGTGCGTCTTGCAAGAATACAGAAGGTGACCTCGAACGCCCCCAGTCGTGGCATGGCGCTGTGGCGAATACGCACCATGACTTCTGCAAACATATAGCGCATTGGGTGCGTGTCTTCGCCTTCAGTGCAAGTCGCTCAGTCGAGTATGGTGCACAACCGTCCGTGCTTGACGAGTGGCTTGGGGCGGTCCAAGTCCAGTACGATGCCGCCGCCTTGCCGTATCCGTTTCCACGTGTGGCCTCCCGGTAGTGGATACAGGTGTGCGCGGTTGTGGAAGTAGGAGGACCGGTAATTACGGAATTGGAGGGGAGATCTCGGGAAGAGCGGGATGGGTGACCAGAAGAGTTGAGGATGAGGAGGATAAGGGGGCAGGGAGGGCGGAGAATGAGAAAGTGGAAGGGACCGAGGGCGGGAAGGCGGAAGGGAAGGATTCACAGGATGCTGGGAAAAGAGGCGTTGCTCGTCGAGGTTCGAGTTTTCGAGCGAGAGGACGGAGGAGAGGGACCAGGGCGGGACGGGTGCGGCGCTTCTGCCTCGCTGCTCGCGCTGCTTGTCGAGGACCTCGAGGGCATACTCGACGTGATGAAGGAGGCGGAGCAGGACTACCTCAAGGATGATGCGGCCTGCGCGGGGCTGGGTGGAACCCACTCTCCGCCGCCTACTCCTCGCCCTACTGCTCGCACAGACCAGCTGCCCTGCTCCTCGCCCATGCTTCACCCGTGACTTGATGCTCATCGCCCAGACTCGACGTGATGCGGACTGCATGGGGTTCGTTAAAAAGAAAGGGGGAGGTGGCACCCCTGGTAATATGAAGGACACAATGTATCCAAGGGTCCATGCCCCAGCAGGACAATCCCAGAGTATTTAGAGTGGAGCCCGTTGCGCAATGCAAGTTAGTGATATGAGCATCGGATTACAAGACACTCGACCGCCTGGCCTTCTGCTCGGCCTGGCTGAGGACTTTCGGCTCCCTGTGGGCCGCAATCCGATCGAGGTATTCCTGCCGATTCTTGTTCGTCCTACCCGAACAGGGCTTGCTAAGAAGTTTATTCAGCTTCTCAGCGATGGCCCCACATTTAGTGCAGAACCAGGTACCCAGGGACGTATGCACATTAAGGGTGTGAGATTGGTGCGCCCAAGCCCACGCAATATGGATACGCTCCCCCACCTTAGGAGACTTAATGACCCCGTCGACATTATAAAGCTCTGGGCACTGGGTGGTCCACCACTCCTTCATGGTGGCTTTCGAAGCCGAGCAGAAACATTTGAGACATCTCTGACGGTCCTCAGACAAAACGTGCACTGACAGAAACGCAGCAACAGAGCTAGCAGAGGGAGGGGGCGGAGGGGGAGGGACGGCGGGAGCTTTTCCTCGCACGATCCTGGCCTCGGCCTCCGCGGCGTCGGTCGCCGCCATGCTGTCGAGCGTGGCCCTGAGCAACCTCATGCGTACCTGGAAGATATGGTGCTCCTCCTGCAGAACTCGAGCCCGTATATGTTTTGGGGCTCTGGCCGACCTGGCTGCATATCCTGCCAGCTCGTCGGCCACAGCGTTGCCGACAAACAGAGCCGAGCAGCCCAGACCATCTGCCATCTGCTCTGCCGTGAAATGAGAGTGAGCGAAAAGAACTGCAATTTGCCTGCCTTTGGAAACTTGGGCAATCTGATTCCAAACGTCGGCATCCTGCCCTGTCGGATTGTCCGCCTTGGATGCATACCAACCTTCAACAACATAATCACAGTCGGTGACGAAAACGAGGTGCCCACTCGTGTGTGTAAGTGCCATGAGAAGTGCAATCAACTCCCCCCGAGCCACGACTTGTCTAGGGCCTATCAAGGGCCCTGCAATACAAGACGCTGCCTCTGGCGCACGGAGGTTGGTCATTCTTGCGATTGCAATGCCGACTCTGCGCATGATGGGGGAGTGGGTGTCTGGCCCTCCGCTGGCGTCTCCAAACATCCATATTGGGTTGCAATCGGTGCCATGCCCCATGCAGCCAGGCTCCAATGGATCAAAACCTGCACACCACCAGCTTGGTTGATCAGCCGGCTGAGGAACTGCAACCAGATGCTGAGGAAGCAAGCCTCGGAGCCAGTACGCCTCGCAAGCGCCCGGCTGCGCCATTGCTTTTGGAACTAACGACTCTGAAAAGGAATATGCCTTGGATCCCACATTCATGGGGCATGACCAGTACCTGTGCAGAGGGGTCTCGTCTTGTTGGCGGCAGCGATCACATACTCCGTCGCCTGAATACCGAGGTAGGGTATCCCTCTTGCGCTGCTTGGTCCAAGCTCCTCCTGTTGCAATATTTAACCGAACCTCCGATAGACGTGAACCATGCCTCTGCTGCGCTAGGTGACACAGCAACTGTCGTATCGATACATTACTGGCACCATCCTCGGTACCTGAACCACAATAATGTTGGCTGGCTTTGCGCCACAAGGACCTGTGCGCTGCTTCCTTGACGTCCTGCAGAAGGGCCACGTGACTGTCCAAGTCCTTGACCCCCGTCTAGCAGCTGACAGGAAATTGCCATTCCTCTTCAGTACCCTGCAAACTGATGTAGGACCACGCCGATGGTGAGGTAGGGGCCCATCCGATTCTCAGCAGCAGAAGGACTACCGCCGAGATGGGCCCCTGAACTGCACGAGCCTGCTCCCGAGGAGGTAGCTGCTGCATTCTGGCGACCACTGACGGCCAGACATGTGCTATACGTGTCCTCAGGCTCGGGTGCGACTGCCACATTGATAGCCAGAGGTCGACCGTACGCGTCGCCATCGAAACTGCTGGATCCATGCCACTTGCCCTCAGGTCAAGCAGCTTGGTGAGGCAGCGCCCCTTGGGAGCTGATGCGCACGATGCTCCTAACCTCCTGCGGAACTCAGTGGGTTGCTGCCCGAACATGCCGTGCACCTGGAAGCCGTAGCCTCCAGCTGGTTGCGATCCATCTTTCTCCAACTTTGATACTTGGCGATATTGTTTGGCAGCCTTCGCGAACCTCTTGATTTTGTCGCTCATCTGTTTATGCTTGTCGTCCCTTTTGACACGCTGTCCACGACCATGACGACCGCAACTGAAACCAATACCCAGGTAAGTCGACTGTTTCACCGCAACAACTTTGAATCCCCGTAGACGCACCGCCCTAGCCACTGCCGTGGCATCATCCATCTTAGTACACAGGACAACTGATTTCGGCGAAATCTTGAGCTTTCTCCTGGCTAAGGCTTTGCCAGTGTCGACAATCGCTTTGATGAGACTTTGCCTGACTGGTTTGGTCGATCCAGTGATTGCCTGAGAAATATCATCGATCCAAACACGGTGTCCCGTATGGGGGCTTAAAGTCGCAACTATATTCAGAGTGAAATAAGTCATGATTCTTGCGAATATGGTTCCTGGCCGAAGACCTTGCACTATGCTATGACTTGGTTCAAACGGATTAGACGAGGCGCCTTCCTGAATGAGGCACCTGCACATCGCACATGGCACGAGTTCTAAGTATACAATAACTGGGGGAAGTCCCATCTTGAGGGCCGCTCTTGCTTGCAAACCCCATGGGACGGAATCGTGCAATTTATGCACATCAGTGATGGCGTGCCCGAAATTCATATTCATTGTCTGCGCCATCTCCTCGTCGATGACCCCGAGGTAGGCCTTTCTCAAGCTCGAGTTGCCCTCGACGGCCGCACCCCGTGAAGCTATATTCTGAGATGACCGTGGCCTGACCAGCGGCCCCCGATGCAACGACCAGAGCCTTGTCACCATCGCGAGGATAACAATGGCACGATCTCCAGTTTGTTTCTTCGGAAAAAGCCTACAAAGAACCATCATCAACTGAATTGGCCAAGCGAGTGTGGGTTCAATTGACTGGAGAACCGATGTCATCTCTGAAACAGCAATCCGCGGCAGCCTCTGAAAGTCGACTGGCGTGAACATATCCACTCCAAGGCCCGCTCGGGCCGACATCTTGGCTGCCGCAGCGCATGCGCCGTCTTCTTGGGTGGGCCCCAGCTCGTTGAACACAGCTTCCTCGCGGACGACACGGAAAGTCTCGAACACCTGTTGTTTGCCCATAGGAGCTGGAGCCCATGACCTCGTGAACTCCTCCTGCTTGATGCCCGTAAGATCCTTGGGGTGAAAAACCACTTCCGCCCCCGCAGTAGTTTCTCGCGGCGGGAGTGGCTGGGGCTTGAGCGCCCGATGAAGAATACCTTGATAAGACTTGTCATGTACGGCCCAATTCCCGAACTCCTGCAGCGATTCATGCAACGAAGCCCGTTGGGCCCTTTCCATGGTCTTCCGCGAAGACGCAACATGCCATGCAAAGTGCTCGACCGCGGCAGAAAGCGGGTTCTGGAGGATGGCTAGCCAGTGGTCCCACGATGGCCCCCTGTCAGCCTTGATCAACACATGCGCCCCTGTCGGACGAGACTCGTGAATGCACAAACTTGCAGCGATAAGCTGTTAAATCAGCTTTTCGCCGTTGCCCCTCTGTCTGTGTCCCTGAAGGCCTTTCAGAACAGTGAATTCTTGTCCACCGCTGGTCCCTCTGACCACGCAAAGGCAGTTCGCGCATGTGTAGCGTCTGCCGCATAGCCTGAACTGAAACACTTGGCCCCGCTGCGCGCGATGGTCCAGGAGCGACCTGTAGACCGCGATGAGAAGGGGCGCTGGCCCCGGCCGCTGTGGCCCAAGAAGCGCGCAGACTGGAGACCGACGAGCACCCAGCAGGGTTAAGCCGAAAGGCTACGGAGGAACGAAGATGTGGCGACACTGAGGCCAACATGAGGTCTCTAGGCATAAATCCAGCGTCGCGCCTGGCGCTGGCCCACACCTCGTCTGGGATGGCAAAACAGATAGGGGCCGCCACATCAGGGTCACATCTCGAGCTCGCCTTGCTACTGTCATCAAACGACGGGGGGTCTCCTAAGTTAGGCGGGGGGTCGGGGACCTGGGGCGCCGCGGGCCTAGCAATAACGGACAGTACTTGCATCCTAGACTCCCCCACGCTCTCAATCACCTGCTTTGGGGCCGAACCGCCAGGAGAGGGCCCCGCGCCGGCCCCGCAGGGGGCCCCGACAAGCCCAGGGGCCCCATGCAGACCGCCAGCCGACGGCCCCGACGACGACAGCCCCACATACGCCACCAAAGCAGTTGAATGGGCGGGGTCTAAACCACAAAAGTTAAGCTCATCAGCCCACGGGTCTTCCTCGTCGAGCAGGAGAGCCAAATCAGGATCGGCGGCCTCGCCATTCCTTTCATTAGACATCACTGCCGTGCCGGGAAAATCGGGGTCACGAGGCTGCTCAACAGACGGGCGACAATCCCCAAACAATGCTTCATGCATCAAGGAACGTTTTTTTCCTGCGCCGAGGCTCGGGCAACTGCGCGCTCCGGCCTGGCTCGAGAAGACTTGGAGTCAGGCGTGGGCTCCGTCTTGGGTCTCGCCGCCTGAGGAAGCCCCCTCGGAAGATTCAGCACGCGGGTCTGTAACAGTAGTCCAGAACTCCTGAATTTAATTTCCAACCCAGTCTGCGGCCGCCATGGGGCCGCGCGCACGGGCAGGACGTCACGCATGAATGGCAGAGAAGAGCGGCTGCATACCAAGAAATCGATCATGGTGTCTGGCTTGCCGTTCTTCTGCTTGCAAGTCCCCTTCCACGTCCGCAGCGCGGATGACTGCATCCAGCTGCTGAGGGAAACCAGCCTTGGAGAGGACCTCTGGGGTCATGTTGAAATCCCCGCACATCACCCACGGCATCTTCAGCGCCTTGACCAAGGCTCCGATCCTCTGGGACCGCAACCTGCTTGCCCCGCATCTGAATGGATGGATGTCCGTACAGAAGGATAATTCCGAGCGAATAACCTGCAACATTCAGCACCATCGGTAGAAACCCATCCACAGCTGTTTGGTGCGGGTCTCGAAGATGCTTGGTCGCAACATACGCTTCCTCCAGTTTCCGAGCCTGAAGGTGAGCTTGGGCTATGAGAAACTCGCCCCCTTCGTTTGAGCGGGCCACCTTGTTCTTGCCGACCAGCTTGCCAGAGTGACGTGCCGCATTGTGGTGCAAACGGAGTCGTAGCTGGCGACTCTTGCTATCAAAACTCCTGATCTCAGACTTCAAGTGAACATGAGTCTCCGCCAGGGCGAAATACGAGTATTCTCTGGGCTTGGATTCAACGAACTTCCACGCCTTCCCATTGTCAGACAGACTGGTGATATTAGCATAAAAGGCCCTGGTAATATCTTATGTCTCCCCATGTGCCCCGACTTGCGTAGGTCGAGGCTGACGTGCTACCCCTAGTCAATGTGATTGAACACCTTCCGTCGCCGTAGCGGACGCAGCCTTCCCCTTGCCTTTGGCTTTGGTGGCCTTGGCGGCCGCTGTAAGCTTAGCCTCCGGCAGCTTCTTGGCCTCCTCCGCGATGCGCTGCTGCTCGTTTACGTTGGCGGCGGAGCCCTCTGCCGACGACGTGGCCTGGCTGGCCGCTGTCGCCGCTGCGGGGCCCGATGGAACCTCGGCACCTGCGCCTCCAGCTGCTGGCTGAGCCTTCGGGGCCTCGGCCGTCGGCTGCTCGTCCTGCTGCTTGATGCCGCTATCCGCCTTGCGCTTCTTAGCGGCCCTCTCCTCGATGATGCGCCGATGTTCCTTCATGTCCGTGAGCCACTTCTGCAGCTCCGACTCCCTCTCCTGGAACTGGGCCTGCACACCTTGGATCTGCTGCTTGAGCGTGAGCAGCGCTGTCTTCTCCTCGGGGGTGGCGTCGAGCCCGTCGATGCTGCCGAAGAAAGTCTCGTCCCACTCCACATTGAGGATCTTCTTCTCGCTGGCTTCAACGCCCTGCGGTGTGCCGCCGAGGCCCTCCGCCTCTGTGACTGCCATGGCCGCCACCTTGCGAGCGCCCACCGCCTTGGCTAGAGTGATGGCGGCCGTAGCTTCCTTCGCCTCCGCAGCCGCCAGGTTGCTGCGAATGCGTAGTACTGCCGCATCTGCTTGTTCATGTACCTGCTCTGCATTGCGCTTGGCGCCGTCTGCGCGGCGCAGCGCCTCGACCACGCCCAGCCCTGGCTCCTTGTCGGCCACCTGGCTGAGCTTGGCGATCTGCATCTCCAGGTCCTTTTTCACCACTGGATCAATGACCGCCGCCAGCGCAAGGCGGAGGTGGCACTGTGCGTCGCCGCCGTCCTTGCAGCCCTTGCCGCTTGCACGGTTCGGGGAAGGCGCACGCCCCAGTATGCTTGGAGGTAGTGGCTGCTCAGGACCTGGAAGTGATTCAGATTCATTGCCGCTGTCTGCGTCGTAGAGACCGTCGTCATCCTGACTCTCGTCGAACTGAACGCGCCTCCAGGGGCGGAACAGCTTGACTTTAGCTTTGCAGCCACTGCAGACGAGGTTCTGGCGACGCAGGATGGTGTTCCACTCGCACCTGTTGCAACTCTCACAGCGAGTCCATCGCTTCTGCTCCGCAGCCATTGCAATCCCGTGTGTTCGTCGGTGTACGTTCTATCCTGGCAAAGAAGAACGGACAAAGTCCCTCAAGCGCTCCTCGGAAGCCCACGGGACGGGCCCAGCTCGGGCCCAAGTTGCTTGAGATCCCAGAGTATTTGGAGGAATAGGAGGGGGAAAAGGAGGCGGAAGGCGAGGAGGAGGAGGAGGAGGACGAGGAGCAGGAGGAGAGGAAGGAGGAGGAGGAGGACGAGGAGGAGGAAGAGGAGGAAGAGGAAGAGGAGCTAACTCTCTTAATTCATCCGCTTCGCGCCCCCCCCGGTCCGCGGGCGCATCTGAGGCAATGGCACCCTGCTGCGTTCATGTTTGAGGAGGAGGGACAGGCGGAGCAGGAGGAAATTGACCAGGCGGCGGCGGTAAAGGAGGAGGAGGAGGAAGAGGAGGAGGAGGAGGAGGATGAGGAGGGGGAGGAGGAGGAGGAGGAGGAGAGGAGGAGGAGGAGGAGGCATGCTCCTGATATTTCTCTTTTCTTCTCTTCTCTTCTCTCTCCTCTCCTCTCCTCTCCTCCTCCTCCTCCTCCTCCTCCTCCTCCTCCTCCTCCCTCCTCCCTCCTCCTCCTCCTCCTCCTCATGGTCAGGTCTCCGCATGGTCAGGGCCCCGCGCCAAGTCTCCTCCTCATGGTCAGGTCCTCCTCCTCCTCCTCCTCCTCCTCCTCCTCCGCCTCCTCCTTATGGGCCCCGCGCCAAGTCTCCGCATGGTCATGTCGTGAAGCCGTAGCCTACGCCTTCACGACCTGACCAATCTGAAAGGACGAGGGGGCGGAGGGGAACAGGAGGACGTGGAGGAGGAGGGGCAGAAGGGGAATAAGGGGACGAGGTGCAGCGGGAGGACGAGGGGCGAGGGGTGGAAGGAGCAGGAGGCAGAGCGGGAGCAGGAGGAGCAAGAAGAGGAGGAGCGGGAGAAGGGCGAGGTGCAGGGAGTGCAGGGCCAGGGGGAGCAGGGGGAGGACGAGCCCGGGCGCTCGCCATCGCCCAGGAGCTCGGCGACCTCCGCCCCGCGGCACACGAGGCGCAGCGGCACCAGTCCGCCACCAGCGAGCTGCAGGGCGAGGCGCACCCCTCCCCCAGCGGCGGGCCCGCCTCGTCGGCGGCCTCCTCGGCGGCCTCGGCGGAGGCCCTTCGGCGGGCCTCCTCGGCGGCCTCCTCGACGGCCCCTCGGCGGCCTCCTCGGCGGCCTCCTCGGCGGCCTCCTCGGCGGCCTCCTCGGCGGCTCTGCGGCGGCCCTTCGGCGGGCCTTCGGCGTCCTCCTCGGCGGGGCTCCTCGGCGTCCTCCCCGGCGGGCCTTCGGCAACGCCCCTGGGCCGGCCCTCTCGGCGGCCCCCTCGGCGGCCCGCCCTGAGGGGGGATCTGCGCGGTCGATCGGCCGAGGAGAGGCTGCAGGGCGAGGCCGCCCATCGATCGATTGATCGAGGCCCGAGGCTTCGGTGATCGAGGGTCCAGGATCCGATCGGTCGAGGGCAGAGGAGTCGATGATCAATGGATGGAGGCTGGAGGATCCGATCGATCGACCTCCACTCGATCGATCGGGGCTCGAGGTTCGAAGATCGAGAATCAATCCATCGATCGATCGAGGCTCGAGGATACGAGCGATCGATCTCTCGATCGATCGATCGAGGTCGAGGAACGAGGTCGCGGGGTACGCCAGACACCTTCATAGGCAACGGGTGGCCTCCAGATGACGCAGTCATCGTTGTCGTGCGTCGCCGTCTGCAGTCGCAGTCATCGTCCTCCTCCTCCTCCTCCTCCTCCTCCTCCGCCTCCTCCTCCGTCTTCCGTTGTCCTCCGAGCTTGGAGCAATTGTCGAGGATCAGAAGTTGGGGCGGCGACAGTCGCCCCGACGCAAGAATTTCAGCCATCGTGTGGGATCAACCGAGTGCAGCAGAAAGCAGAGCGAGGACCGACTGCGGCCTTTTCCAGCGCTCGGGCTCCCTCGCCGTCGCCCTCGTGGCGCGCGGCCGCATGTCGAGGCACGCGGGCGCGGACGTCGGCGTCCCGTCCAGTTCTTCGCCCTCTCTGGGCGTCGGGGAGGTCTCTCGTCGCCACTGCCAAACTCGGTCCCACAGCATCTCCGGGGGCCGCCGCCTCCCGAGTCGTCGTCCACCGTCCGTCGTCCGTCGTTAGCCGTCGTCCGTTGTCCTTCGTCCGTCGTCTGTCGTGTATCGTCTGTCTTCTGTCGTCTGTTGTTGTCGCCTTTGCGTGTCGTCGTTGTCGTCGTCGTCTTCTTTGTGTGTCGTCGCCGCCGCCGCCGCCGCCGTCGTCGTCGTCGTCGTTGTCGTCGTCGTCTTCTTCTTTATGTGTCGTCGTCGTCGCCGTCGCCGTCGCTGTCGTCGTCGCCGTCGCCGTCGTCGTCGTCTTCTTGGTGTCGTCGCCGCCGTTCTCGTCGTCATAGTCGGCGTGTGGCGTCGTGTTCGCGCGTCGTCCGTCGACGTGGTTGGTCGTCGTGCGTTGTCGTCGTCTCGGCTGTCTCCGTCGCCGTCTCCATCCGCCGTCCTCCGTCCGGCTTTTGCTACCCATCAGCTTCCTCACAATCTTCCCAATTAATCTCACTCGCCCTCCTCCCTTCTCACCCCCCTGCTCATGCGTTTCATTCCGTTCTTCCTCTTCCTTTCCTCCTGGGGGTGGGGAGGATGAGGAGGCGAGGGAGGAGTGCGGGGGCGGGCAGGAGCGAAGGTGAGGAGGAGGAGGAGGAGGAGGAGCAGCAGCAGCAGCAGCAGCAGGAGCAGCAGGAGGAGAAGGAGCAGCACCAGGAAGAGCAGCAGTAGCAGCAGTGGAGGGAGGGCAGGAATAAACAATGGGGAGGAGGAGGCGGATAAGGAGGAGGAGGAGGAGGAGGCGGAGGAGGAGGAGGAGGAGGAGGGAGCAGATGAGTCAGGCAGAGTTGGAGGACCGGCAGCACCCCCCACTCCCCCTTCCCCAAGGCTCGAGGCGATATCCTCTTCTGCCCTGCAAGAGGACTGTGGTGGACAATAAGTGGCCCAAACATGTTGGAGTGGTGGTGCCCTTGCCGGAGCGCAATGCAAGAGCAATACCCTCCCTGCAGCCACCCCCTCCTTCCACTCTGCCATTCCCCCCCCCTCCCTCTTCTTCCATGTGTGTCCTTCTGCTCTCCCCCCCCTCCTGCCTCCCCCCCTCCGCTGTCTCCGCCTCCCCCCTCTGCTCGTCCCCCCTCCCCCCCTTCCCCCGCTCCTCACCCCCACCCCCTACCGCTCCCCGCTCCCCGCTCCCCGCTCCCCTCCCCCCCCTCCCCCTCCGCTCCGCTCCCCTCCCCTCGCCTTCCGCTGTCG
The DNA here is from genome assembly GCA_963575745.1 of Prorocentrum cordatum. Classification (NCBI taxonomy): domain Eukaryota; class Dinophyceae; order Prorocentrales; family Prorocentraceae; genus Prorocentrum; species Prorocentrum cordatum. The sequence continues at coordinate 19,630 of CAUYUJ010009944.1, forward strand.
CCCCCGCACCCCCCCTCGCGCTCGGCCCCCCCCTGGGGCGGCGGGCTGCCGACAAGAGGTCGAGCGCCTGACGCAGGAGACGCAGCAGCGCGCGCTGCGGGAGGCACAGCTCCAGGAGGCGGCGCCTCGCGCGCCCTGCCCCTCGACTGCGCGTAGGAGTGGCCCTTCGCCAGAGTGAACTCGAGTGCGGGCCCACTGGGGCCCCCCGATCGCCGAGCGCGCTGCGGTAGTGGCGTCGTGCACGCTGGTTGTTTGCCGCGCACCAAAGGTCACCCTTACCCAGGGTCGCTCGTGCAGTCGATCCCCGCCCTCCCCGCCTCGGCGGCGGCAGCAGGGCGAAAACACGACGACGGGCGACGGCGACGGCGACGGCGGCGGCGGCGACGGCGGCGACGGCGGCGACGGCGGCGGCGGCGGCGGCCACGACGACGACGACGACGGACGGACGGACGACGGACGACGGACGACGGACGGCAGCGGCGGCTGAAGCACGTACCCGTCGCTCGTTGAAAGGAGGTATTCTGGATTTCCAGATCCCAATATTCCTATTTCTATATTTTTACAAGCCCGGGCGGAGGGAAAACCCGCCCCCCCCCCGCAAAACCGGACTCCCGGGATCTGGGGCTGAGGGACCCTCCGGACGGGCCTCGTAGCGGCCCCCAGGGCCTCGCAGGACGTGGCGCGCTCCCGAAACGACCCCAAAGAGCCCCAATACGATCGACGACGACCCCCAAGAAGCCGTCATACCCCCAAAGATCGTTCCGAAACGTCCCAAGAGGCCTCCAAGAGCACTCCCAAGAAGGCCCCAAGAGGCGAAAATCCTTGATTCTGTTGGTTTATGGCTTATTTTGGGGTTCTCCTCTTTTCGGTTTCCCGACGCTCCAAGACGGCGGTCTTCTGGGCGTCCGAAGCCGCCTGGGAGGCTCCAAAATCGCCCCACAACCATCCGAAAGGGCTTCCAGGCAGTCCAAGAGAGCCCCAAAACGGCACAACAGGGGTCCAAGATGGCCCTCAGGGAGCCCCATGGCGGCCCAAGATGGCCCTAAGACACCCTCCGAAGCATTCCAAATCGTGACCCAGTCGTTCAGGGAGACCGCGGTTGGAGGCAGGGTGGCCCGACAAACCCCCAGAAACCCCCAGAACACGCCCAGGAGGCCTCCAGAAGGCCTTAAGAAAGCCTCCAGAACACGCCCATGAGGTCCCCAGAGGCTCTCCAAGGAGGAGCCTCCGCAAAAAGAGCTGAGGAGGATGGGGAGAATGCGCAGGGCATGGCGAACATCTGGAATAAGAAGCACAGAGGAAGGATAACGAATCAGATTATTATAGCGGCGATGCCGGAAAAGGAGTTATCGCTAAATTGTTGGATTTACCTTCCCGCTAGTCCGGTTGCATACCAAATTTCAAGAACCAAGGTGCATGGCGCGAAGCGCCACTACAGTCTTGTATATATATATATATACATTAAATATGTATACAGCATTTGTGGGTTCAGAATTCAGGGTTTCTCCGCCACTTAAGCAGGAGTGGCCCTTTGCAGGCTTGGCCTCTGGTGCGCGGCAGGTCGGGGGGAGCGGCCGTCGTCGGTTCCTGGAGGCTGTCCTGCCTCGGGGCGCGCTCCAGCAGAAGATGCGCCTCGGCGAGGGGGCGTTCCGGGGGGTGCCCGAGTCGTCCGGGCCGGTCGCTGGAGATCCGAGCTACGCGCCGAGTGGCGTGATCGCTGGTGCGCGGCAGTCGAGGGGCGCGGGGGGGGGGGGGGCAAGCCCGCTTTCCAGAGGTGCCCGAACCGTCGCACACGTTCGCTGGAGACCCGAGCTGCGACCCGAAAGCGGAGTGGCGTGACCTTGGGTGCGCGGCAGCCAAAAGACACAAAAAGGCCGCCAGGCCCAAGTACTCAAGCCGCCGTTGTCGTGCCGCATGCAGCGATCGGCAGGCCGCACACAAGAGCTCCCCCTTGCCAGCGGCCTCGGGCCACCCTTGCGTCCGCCTGGCCTTACCCCGCCTTGCGCGCGTCGGGGGGCGGGTGATGACAGGGGGTCTCGGACCTCGCTTCTCTTTCCCTCGCAACTGGCGGTGGAGGGTGGCAGGGCAAGGAGAGCGGCCAGGAGGAGGAGGAGGAGGAGGAGGAGGAGGAGGAGGAAGAGGAGGGAGGCACAGGGCGCGTGCGAGGGATTCCTCTGAGCCGAAGGAGTGGCCCCTTGGTTTCCCCTCCCAGCAAGCGGCACCCCAAAGGGGGCCCCGCGGGATAACCTCCGCACCTCCCACGCCGCCACAACCGCCAGCTTTTTCAGCCTGTCCAACCTCATCACTTTCAACCTAAGCCGCCATCCCTGTTTCTCATCTCACTTGCTGCAGCTAGTTTCCTCACCTCCAGCCGAGGTAACACGACTGCCAACTCTCAGCGCCTCCGTACCCTCGCCTCTGGCAAAACAGGGAGCCTCTACGGAGAGGGGGACCCCAGGGCTCCCCCAGGGCATTGGCCCTGAGTGGCCAGGGGTCCCGAAGGGACGAGGACCCTTCCACGACGGGCCTTTTCGGGCCCCTCACGCGCCACACTGCCGCACGTCGCCACGCCGCCTGCCGCATGTCCCCCCTCTGTTTGATTCCTTATCCCGGGGTTTTAACGTGATGGTTGTATGTCTCTCCCCCTCCTTTCAGGAGAGCAGAGGAGGGCGAGCGAGGCCCGTCACCCCAGAGGCAACCAGCCGAGGTTGGGCCCTGCCCCGCCGACGATGCCGAATCTGCTAAACAAGTTCGGCTCCTCCTCCTCCTCCTCCTCCTCCTCCTCCTCCTCCTCCTCCTCCTCCTCCTCCTCCTCCTCCTCCTCCCCCTGCCCCTGCAGGCGCGACTCAACGACCGGGGCCTCCGAGGGCGCAGGGGTGGGGGCCGCGACCAGGAGAAGCCCCGCCTGCGCGCGCGCAGAGGCGATCGGGAAGCTCCAGGCCGACTTCGAGCGGGCCTCGAGCGCGGAGGACTCCGGTGGCTCGTCGTCGTCGCCGTCGATCCTCCTCGTCGCCCGTCCTTCCCGCGTCGATTTTCCTCGTCGGTCCTCCTCGCCGTCGATCACCCTCGTCGATCCTCCTCTTCGTCCTCCTCCTCCTCCTCGTCGTCCTTCCTCCCTTCGTCGGTCCTCTTTGTCGACCCTCTTCGCCGTCGATGTTCCTCCTCGTCGTCGTCGTCGCCGTCGATTCTCCTCGTCGTCGTCGTCGCCGTCGATCCTTCCTTCCCGCTTGTCTTCGAAGAAGAACGCAAACTGCATGAAATCAGATGTTCCGAGCGCCGCGCGGATTTCTAGGGTACCGCGCTGGGCCCCCCTGGCGGCGCCGCCGGCGCCGCCCCTGGCGCCCTCCGAGCTCCGCGCGCCAGGGAGGGGGGTCCAGCGCTGGTCCAAGAAAATCCGCGCGGGGCTGCGAAAGTTCATGATTACGTTTTTTAAAGTCGGGCCTGTCCCTCTACAGGGGGAATTCCAACAAAAAAAGGAAGAAAATAGTCTGGGGACGATTTTTGGACATTTTTGAATATTGTTGTGGCCTCCGGCCAGTGCCGCCGATCCGGAGTGCTACCGATCCTGCTTGCAACGGATGACCTTTTATGTTTAAAAGTAGAGCACTCGCCCGAGACATCCTCATAATATAGAGATGTTAGACTCGCTTGGGCAACCTTCGGATACTCGAAAGTGACGATCTCGCGCCACCAGCCAAACTCATGGGATGTCCCCTCCCACCTTCCAGGCCTGAATGGCGTCAGCCATGGCGTCAGCCCCCGCCCCCCCCCGACTCCCCCGTCCCGGGCGTGAATGGCGTCAGCCAGGGCGTCGGCCCTCCCCCCCCCCTCTCCTCTCCCGGGCCTGAATGGCGTCAGCCATGGCGTCAGCCCCTCCCCCCCTTCCCCCCAGATCCCCCTCCCGGGCCTGAATGGCGTCAGCCATGGCGTCAGCTCCCCCCCCCTCCCCCCGACTTCCTCCTCCCGGGCCTGAATGGCAACAGCCATGGCGTTCCCCCCCCCACCCCCCCTCCCCTCCCCATGGCGTTCCCCGCCCCCCCCCTCCTCCTTCCCGGGCCTGAATGGCGTCAGTGTCAGTCCTTCCCCCCCCTCCCTCCCTGGCCTGAATGGCGTCATCCCCCCCCCCCCCCCCCCCCCCCCTCCCCTCCTCCCTCTGGGCCTGAATGGCGTCAGCCCCCCCTCCCCCACTCTCCTCCCTCCCGTGCCTGAATGGCGTCAGCCCCCCCCCCTCCCCCCCCTCCCTTCGACAGAGCAAAGCTCCCCCCTTCCTCCCTCCCGGACTTGAATAGCGTCAGCCCCCTCCCCCCCCCCTCCTCCCTCCCGGGCCTGAATGGCGGACCGGCTTTCCGCCCCGAGCCCTCTGGAGGACGGCTCCAGGGCGCGCGCGAGAGCCTCCCGGAGAGGCCGACACCGGCCAGACCCCCTTGTCGTGATTTTTTGTCGCACGGCCTGCACGACCTGAGCGGTTCGGTCTTCTCCGCCACTCTGCCCTCCCCGCGCTTCACCGTGCCCCGCTTCACTTCCCGCGCGCCCCCTTCCGTAGCATCGCCTGCGCCCGCTGAGCTCAAGCAGCCTTGACTCCCCTTGGCATCGCTCGGCCGTGTGCACTTTTCCTCGGCGAGGATCCTCGAGGAGCATCCCGGACCATCTCGCGAACGAAACCGTGCACGAGACCGACGGATCCACGGGGAATGGGCGCCCGAGCGGTGGCAAGTTGCCCGCGGCGAGAGGAGGCGGGGGGGAGACCAGCGAGGCCCGGTGGCGCGCAGGGAGGGGGTGGCGCGCGGGGGGGGGGCCCTCCCAAGAAGCCGAGTGTGGGTGGGCAGTGGGGGGGAGCTTCCCCCGACCTCCCAGGAGGTTTTCAAGATAGCACCAGAACCTCGACATCTAAATTCCGGTCGAGGTTTGAGGCAGTCCAGATCGGTCTGTAGGTCTGGAGGCTTGTGTTCTAACACTCTGGAAGGTCATGGTCCTAGAGGACCAGGGCCCTCATTGGAGGGGCCTGGGCACTTCCGAGAAGACCCCATCAGAAGCCCGAGGGGCCTCTGAGGAGCCGCCTGCCTCGGGCCTCTCATAGGAAGCGGGGGGGAGGCTCTTTCTTGAAGCCCTCGTTGGAGGGCCCGGGCCTTTGCGAGAAGGCCACATCAGAAGCTTGGGGGGCCTGCCTCCTGAGGCCCCTCTGTCTTCTTACAGGCGGGAGTGAGGGAGGGCGCTTCCTTGAAGGCCTGCTGGGCCCTCATTGGAGGGCCAGGCGCTTCCGAGAAGGCCTCATCGGAAGCCAGGAGGGCTTCTGAGGACCCGCCTGCCCCCTCAGAAGCTCGGGCGGGTGGGAACGGAGGTGGCCCATTTGGGGGCTGAAGAAAAGTGCTCTGCAGAAGCCCTTTCGGCGTCGGGCCCCTTTTGGGCCCCTGCTGGCTCCAAAAGGGCCTCTTGTCTTCACCCCCCCGTCGAAGCCACCCCATTCCCACCCGGTCGAGCCTCAGAACCTCCTTTTTTGCCTTCTTGTAGTAGGCCGGTCCCCCTCGCGCCATCCCCGTCGTGCGCGGCGCGACGACGCGGGTTCCAGGACGGGCCTCGCCGTCGAGGGTCGAGGGAGTTGGCATCTCTTCGTCGCCGCGGAAGGCGGCGGAGGGCAGGCGGAAGGCGGCGGAAATACACATCGGGAGCCTTGAGACGGGGGGTCAATGCGAGCGGGGGTCAGCCAGAGCGCCCGGTCTTGCAGGAACCTGCGCAGCCAGGGTTGCACTGGCCTGGGCTAGAGCGCAGGCTCCGGGAGGATCGTGCAGGATCCTGCAATTCCCGGCCGACCTGGGTTTGCATTGACGCAACTCCGCAGATCCCCAGTAAAATTAGGTCGGGGTGGGGGTGCGCGTAATTGGGGGGCGATGCATGGTGGCGGCAGCAAGGGCTGCAGAAGAGGAACCCGTTGGGCCCCCAAAGGGGCCCTCTGGGGCTTAGAAGGCAGTCATTAGGGCCCGTGAAGAACACATGTGTTCCACCCCCATGTATGGCACTCCCATTCAATCGCGCCGAATAAGACCTCCCCCCAAGAGATGACAACATTTTAGGGTTCATGCAGGGTTTCTGAAATCCTCCACGGGGAGACGTCCAGCCGAGCGCGGCGGGCCCTCCCGGCGGGCGAGCGGCGTCTCGGTGTGTAGCGCCCCATTTCCCCCTCCCTCCTCCCCGTGGTGTGCGCGCCAGGAGCAGGGCCGGGCGCAGATCGCGCACCTGCGGCACGTGACGGAGAGCCAGGCACCGCCAGGGAGAAGAGGGAGGAGGAGGAGGAGGACGAGGAGGAGGAGGAGGAGGAGGAGGAGGAGGAGGATTGAGGAGGGAGGTTGAGGAGGAGAAGGAGGAGAGAAGAGGAGGAGGGAGGTGTAGGAGGATAAGAGAGGGAAAGGATGAGGAGGAGGAGAGGAGAGGGAGGAGGGATGGGGATAGGAGGAGGATAGGGAGGGGAAGGATGAGGAAGGAGGAGGGGAGGAGGAGCAGGAGAAGGAGGAGGGAGGATGAGGAGGAGCAGGAGCAGGAGCAGGAGCATGGGAGCAGGAGCAGGAGCAGGAGCAGGAGCGGGAATGGGAGAACGGAGGGATGGGGGAGGAGGGATGATGGGAGGAGAGGACGAGGAGGTGGGAGGGAGAGGGAGAGGGAAATCCTCCTCCTCCTCCTCCTTCTCCTCCGCCACTCCTCCTCCTCCCCTCCTCCTCCTCCTCCTCCCTCCTCCTCCTCCTCCCTCTCCTCCTCCTCCTCCTCCTCCTCCTCCTCCCTCCTCTTCCCCCTCCTCCTCCTCCTCCTCCTCCTCCTCCCCCTCCTCCCCTCCCCTCCCCCTCCTTCTCCGCCTCCCTCCTCCGCCTCCTCCTCCCTCCTCCTCCCCTCCTCGCTCTCCTCCGCCTCCTTCTCCTCCTCCTCCTTCCTCCTCCTCCTACTTCTTCTCCTCGTCTTTCCTCCATCTTTCCTCCTCCGTCCCTCCATCCCTCTTCCTTTTTTCCCCTCCTCCCCCTCCCTCTCCTCGTCCTCCTCTCCCTCCCTCAGTCCCTCCATCCCTCCCTCCTTCCCCTGTTCCCCCTGCTCATTTTTTGTTTGAATGCTACTTTCATCTTTCCCCGATGATGGCCGCTGAATCGCCCGCCCACCTCCGCGTATTCTTTTCACATGCAGGATTTCAACTTGTTGTTGTTGCTATGTTTTTTTTTTATCGGAAGGCCTTCGCTATTTCAAATGGGTGCTGCCGCTGCAGCGTTGGTCTCATTTCACCAGCGCTTTGTCCCCGTCGTTCAGAGTGGCGGCCTCGCCCCTGCGCGGGCCACATTCTCAGGATCTGGGTCTTTCCTCATCTTTGTCGCCCCACTCCTTTTCTTTTTTCCGCCTTCCCCTGGTCCTCCTGCTCCTCCCGCTCCTTCTGCTTCACCTCCTGTTGTTGCTGTTCGTCACCGTCCTCCTTCCTCCTCCTCCTCCTCCTCCTCCTCCTTCTCCTCCTCCTCTCCTCCTCCCCCTCATTTTTCCCCTGCTCATCCTCCTGCTCATCCGCCACCACCTCCTCCTCCTCCTTCTCCTCCTTCTCTTCCTCCTCCTCCAATGCACGCATCTTCAAGTTCCCGAATGCGCATGCATGGTACGATAGGGGCCCTTTTTGGAGTTATAGGTCCGCTATGACGTGCGTCGGCGGCTAGAAAAGATATCAGCGGAAGGTGGAATGGCTGTATGAGCGAGGTAGGGTGGCGATTTGGCGCGAGCGTACCTAGCTTCTTCTCGTTTCCTCTCCCCCCTTCTTCCCTGCAGGCCCTCCCTCCATCCCCCTGAGCGCGCGCAGCTACGTTGGACAAACCTTTGATGACGAAGCCGTAGCGTCAGCCTCCATTAACTTCCCTCCTTCTCCTCCTCATCGTCCTTCGTTCCTCCTCATCTTCCCCTTGCCTCCTCCTCCTCCGCCTCCTCCTCCTCCTCCGCCTCCTCCTCCTCCTCTATTCCTTTTCCTTGTGAATAAGTTGTTCCTGCCGCACCCCGAGGCCAGTTTTTAGGGCGGGCCAGGCGTTTCGCCTGAGACTTCCTCACCACTAATGACTCTGAAGCCTAAAAATGGGCAACAGCTTCACAGATGGAGGGCAGGTCGTTTTCAAATTGTGGCTCTCGCTTTGGCGCGGCGCACATTCGTTTCGACAAATCGCAAGAGCTTCACGGATTGAAGGCGGGTCGTTTTCAAAACCTGGCTCTCGCTGTAGCGCGGCGCACATTCGTTCTAAATATGTGCAAGGGCTTGACGGATTGAGGGCGGGTGGTTTTCAATATGTGGCTCTCGCCTTAGCGCGGCGCACATTCGTTTCGAACATGTGCTAGAGTTTTACGGGTTAAGGGCGGGTCGTTTTCAAAATGTTGTTTTCGCTTTAGCGTGGCGCACAAGCTTTTCGAAACATGCACGAGTTTCGCGGGTTGAAGGAGGTTGTTTTCAACATGTGATTCTCGCCTTAGCGCAGCTCACATTCTTCTACGCCGGTTGCAAGAGTTTCACGGATTCCCATCAACGTGGCAGAACTGGTGCTTTGACAGGATTCAGGACTACGCGGGTGCAACAGTTCTGTTGATTCGCTGTGCTGCAGTCAGTGGGTTGGCGTTTTGGTACGGCTCAGGACTGTCAAGACGCAACGGTCAGGTTGATCCGTGGCGTTGGAATCCCGGGAGCAATGTTTTGGCACGTTTCAGGGTCTTCAGACAGTTGTCTTCCAAAGAGGCAGTTCCCTCAATGGTAATGAACCGTTGTGGGGGCTTGAGAAGAGGGAGTTGGGAGGGAGGGTGTATTCCAACATCGCTGATGACTCTTGGGTTTACACTGGTCCTCCTCCTCCTACTCCTCCTCCTACTCCTCCCCCTCCTCCTCCTCCTCCTCCTCCTCCTCCTCCTCCTCCTCCTCCTCCTCCTCCTACCTCCCCTTGTCACCTGTCCTGTCACCCCCAGAGCCCCCCCCGTCAAGGACGGGCGGTTTGCGAAGCAAGCGGAGGAGCTGGCCGCCGCGGTGAAGCGCAGCGCCGAGCTGGACTCGACCCCTCCGGGGGCGTACGTACGGGGGGAAATGGGAGGGGAGGGAGAGAGGGATGGGGAGGGGAGAGACCTGGCGGGAGGGGGTTACGCATGGGGGGGAGGAGGAGGAGGAGGAGGAGGCGGAGGAGGAGGAGGCGGAGGAGGAGGAGGAGGAGGAGGAGGACGGGGAGGAGGAGGAGGAGGAGGAGGAGGAGGAGGGTCGTGGGCCTTCTGGGTAGTTTGTCGGGCCGCCTCTAGGCTTTGTTCCAGCCGTCGTGGGGGCTCCGCCGGGCTCTCCGGGTCCCTCCTGGAGCTCTTTCATGCCGAAGCGCATGGAACACAAGAACATTCGAGCCCCATCGCTTCCTAGGGCACTGCTCGAGCGCTCCCTCGGGCGCCTCTTGGGAGCCTCTTGAGCTGTTGAGGCTTCTGTATCGTTCTTGATCTGTCTTGGGCCCGTCTTGGTGCACCATTCAGATCCATTCAGCCCTCATGGGGCGGTCTTGAACTTTGTGGCGATGGTTCGAGGCCGCGTTTGGGGAAGTGTGTGTGTGTGTGTGTGTGTGTCTCTCCACTCGCCACTCTTCCAGTGGTCCACCATCGCCTTCCCGTCTCTGTCTGCTGCACCTGCGTTTCCTGCCCTGCCTTACCACTCGCCCGCCTTTGCCGCCGCCACAGCACCTCGCCGTGACTCGCCTGCACTGTTGGTGCTTGCCCTTCGGTGCCTCCTCGTCCTGTCACTGCGTCTCTCCCCCCGGCAGCCCTGGCCAAGGTGTGCGTATGACTCGGTTGGTCCCATCAGGTGGATCCCTGTCCCTGGCTTCTCAAGCTCCGATTTTTACGCCTCGACGCTGCGAGCGAGGCCGCTGCGCCAAAAAGTCTGTATGTTTTGTGTGTGTGTGTGCGTGTGTGTGTGTGGGTGTGCGTGTGTGTGCGTGTGTGTGTGTGTGTGCGCGTGTGTGTGTGTGTGTGTGTGTGTGTGTGCGTGTGTGTCTGTGTGTGTGTGTGTGTTCGCGCGCGCTTGCGTCTGTGTGTGCGTCTGTATGTATGTGCGCGCGCCCTCTTTCCCGACCTTTTGACGCCCTGTCTCTGCGCTCGGGGCCGCGACGGCCCAAACAAGTGTGTGTGTGTGTGTGTGTGTGTGCGCGTGTGTGTGTGTGTGTGTGTGTGTGTGTGTGTGTGTGTGTGTGTGTGTGTGTGCGGCTGTGTTGCCCGACTTTCAACGCCTCGACGCTGTGCCCGTGGCCGGTGGAGGGGATCTCCCAAGCGCTCTGCGACAGTCGGGGGCGATCCCGACGCGCCACCAGCGCGCCGAGGCCAATGTGTTGGAGATGCCGGGGGCCTCAAGATACGGTCGGGCCGATGTATAAGATCGAGGTCGGTTCGGGGAGGGTGCCCTCATGTTCTTCGTGTTTGTCGGATGTTCTCGTGCATCCTGGGGGAGGGCACCCTCGAAGGTGCTTCAACTCGGGCCCGCGGATGGTCTCATGTAATTACTTGGAGGATGTGTTTCTGTCCCAGGTCCGACCGTACATCTATGGGCCTCGCGAGATGCCTCTCCAGACCTCTTTGGAGCCGTCTTGCCGCTTTCTCCGAGCAGCCCTCGAGCTCTGCTCGGACCCTCCCACACCCTTCGGAGTTAGGAGCAGCTTTCATGCCTGACGTCTTGATCGAAGTGCTCCGCACACAGTTTCTGATTCATGCTTCCCCTGGTGTGTTCTCATCTGCATGCGCTTTCCTGGAGGAGTTGTTGGCCAAAGTTATCCCAAGAGGCGCGGGACATCTGGTTTTCATGTGTAATTTTTGCACTGGCGCCGTGCTAACCAAGCATTGCCGAATTTCCGTGCAGGAGAGGTGGCTGACACCTTGCGAACCCATATGGTAAGCCAGTGCTGCTGGGATAACGTGTGCGCCTGTGGCTCGTCATCCTCGCCATACCCCGGCTTCATAGACACTGAAGGGAAGCGGCAGGCTTGAATGCTACTCCACGGTTTTGCCTCTCACGGTCAGCTACAACGCTGGGATAAGCGCATGCGAGAAAGGAAAGCAGTGACAGCGAGCGCTGTTGTTACTCGAAGAGATGCGGCAGGCGCGCGTTGAGCCAGATGACGCTAGCTACATCATTGGAGTCACTGCGTGTCAGAAAGGTGGGCAGTGGCAGCAGGCCTTGGCGTTGCTCCGGCAGGCGTGGGGGCTACAATTAATTCGAGCTGTCAGTCCGCAGCTACGGTGCTTCAGTCAGCATGTGCGAGCAGGCGGGGGGGAACGCCGACAAGCGCTGTCGTTGCTTGGGGAATTTGCTTGAAGCAAAGTCGAGCAATTAGGTCATCATCTAATCGTGGTTCGCCGATGCCGTAGTACGGTGATGCGACCCAGGCATGCAAGAATGGCGGGAGGGGCCAGAGTGAGGGAGGGAGGGCGGGATGTGGAGGAGGAATGCGGAGAGGAGAGGACGGGGAATGAGAGAAGTGAGAGGAGGAGGAGGAGGAGGAGGAGGAGGAGGAGGACGAGG
>CAUYUJ010009945.1:5000-30000 GCA_963575745.1 Prorocentrum cordatum
GAGGAGGAGGAGCAGGAGCAGGAGGAGGAGGAGGAGGAGGAGGAGGGGAGGAGGAGCAGGAGGAGGAAAAGGAGGAGGAGGAGGAGGAGGACGAGGAAGAGGAGGAAAAGGAGGAGGAGGGTCAGGAGGAGGAGGAGGAGGAGGAGGAGGAGGATCAGGAGGACGGGGAGGAGGATCAGGAGGAGGAGGAGGATCAGGAGGAGGATCAGGAGGAGGAGGAGGAGAAGGAGGAGGAGGAGGAGGAGGGGGCGACCCCCCGCAGCGGACTCGAAAGGTTCACCGAACAAAGATAACAATCTCACCGCAGTCAGAGGAGCTCTCTGGCCCCTTCTACGGGCGGCTCTGGGGGCGTGCGGCGAGCGCGAGCGGCTGTTCAGCCTTCGCGCCGCTGATCGCGCAGGCAGCAGCGAGAGGAGTTGACGGCGGTGGGCAGGCGGAGGACCCGCGGAGGCAACAGATCGCCCAAAGGCCGTCCAAGGCGGCAGTACGACCAGAAATCGGCCGAGCCAGAAAGGCGCGGCGACGCAGCAGCGACGCAGCAGCCGACCGAACCGAACGGGGCTGAACCGAGCGCAGCCGACTGCAACGCAGCCGGGGGGCGGCAGCTCAGAGGCAGCCGAGCTCGTCGTCGCCGTCGGGCGGATATACAAGCGCCGAGGCAGCGCAGGGGTGGTGCAGTGGGGATAGGATCGACGAGGAGGACGAGGAGGAGGTACAAGGTCTACCATTCCACGCGGCCTAGGCCAAACAAGCCCGCCCACATTGAGATTCGCTCCAAGTTTGTCCCTGGACCCAGCTCAGACAGCATCAAGAGCAAACTCCAAAGTGCATCCTACTGCCACGACTGGGCTCGTCCTCATCCTCCTCCTCCTCCTCCTCCTCCTCCTTGTCCTCCTCCTCCTCATCATCATCAGCATCATCAGCATCATTCTTATCATCAGCAGCATCATCATCAGCCTCATCATCAGCATCATCAGAATCAGCCTCATCATCATCATCATCATCATCATCATCATCATCATCATCATCATCAGCAGCAGCAGCAGCAGCATCACCATCACCATCACCATCACCATCACATCACATCATCATCATCATCATCAGCAGCAGCAGCATCATCATCAGCAGCAGCATCATCATCCGCCTCATTATCCTCCTCCTCCTCCTCCTCCCACATTCTCCTCCTCCTCCTCCCCCTCCTCCTCCTCCTTCTCCTCCTCCTCCTTCTCCTCCTCCTCCTCCTCTTCCTCCTCCTCCCCCTCCTCATCATCCTCCTCCTCCTTCTCCTCCTCACCCTCTTCCTCACCCTCCTCCTCCTCCTCCTCCTCCACCTCCTCCTTATCATCCTCCTCCCCATCCTGGAGGGCGAGGACCAAGGAAGCCACCTCCTCTGATCCCTCATCCGCTCCTCAGTCTCCTCCCCCTGCTCCATATTCTTATTCCACATTGGTATGTCCGCCACCGTGCCGCTGGGCACGGAGTGGGCGCGTCCTCAGGTCCTTTGCCCAATCCCATGGGCCTCAGTCCTCACTCCTGAAGGGTCTTTAAGGGGCCTGGAGCCCCAATTGCCAAAATCTACCCGGGCTTCCCACGTGCCCCCTGGGGGTCCCAGCATCTTCCCGCATGAACTGCCGGTGCCCAAAAGAGCCTCAGGACGGGCCAAGAGGGCCCCAAGAGGCCCTCAAGACCGTCCAAGATGGCCCTGGGTCGCCCAAAGATCGCCTCAGGACGCCCTAGATGCCCCCAAGACGGCACAAGAGACCTCCAAGACGCCCTCCAAAGAGGGCCCCAAGAAGCCAAAAGCAGTGCTATTCCAACTGTGTTTGAAGGAGTTTGGCGTGCTCGCCTTTTCGGCTTTCCGAGGCTCCAGAACGGCCCAAGAGGCCCCCAAGACCACCCGAAGACGGCCCAAGAGGCCTCCAAGAGGGCCCCAAGTCGGCCTATGAGCGCCCCAAGACGGCCCAAGAGGCGCCCAAGACGGCCCAAGTGGGCCCCAAGACGACCCCAAAGGGGGCAAAAAAGAGAGAACACGAACCGAAAATCCGAGCCTTCCGCCCCAGAGGGCCCCCAGGAGACCCCAAGAGGCGCCCGAGAGGCCCCCAAGGGGCCCCCAAGAGGCCCCCAAGAGGCCCCCAAGAGGCCCAAGAGGCCCCCAAGAGGCCCCACGACGACCCCCGAGAGGCCTCCAAACTGCATCCAAGAGGCCCCCGACGAGGCCCCCTCACGAGAGTCCCACGAGCATCCCGTGGGCCTCAGACGGCGAACCGCCCGCGCGACGGGCCGAAATGTTGCCCTCTCTCCTGGGCGCCGCGGCCGCTCGTCGAAAGGACTGCGCTCCCGCTCTCGGGCGCGGCGCTCCGCTCCCGCATTCGGGCGCGGCGCTCCGCTCCCGCTCCCGGGCGCGGCGCACCTGACTACCTACCAGACCACCCCAACCCAACCCGAAGACCCGAATTTCGGATTCGGGGGGGGGTGTGGGCTCCCTATGTGTTTTTTCGATGTTCCCGGACCCCCCCCCCCCTCACTAGAAATCGAGGGTACATCTGAGCCTTCGGGTTGGGTTGGGGTGGTTTCGTGGGTGGTGAGCACCTCCTTCGCGCGCAAGGACCCCGTCGACGCGCGCGCGGGCGCGCAGCTTCCGCCACGAGTCGGCGCGCAGGCCTCGCCTCCGAGTGCCGAGGTTTGGGGGCCCGCGAGGGGGGACGACCGACGCGTCGCCCTCGGCCAGCAGCTCCGTGCGCGCCCTGCCCGCTCGGGCGTGGCGCGCTCCTCCCGCGCGGGAGCGAGACGCGTGGGGTCGCTCCGCCGCCTCACGCGAGGGGCGGCAGCGGCGGCGGGGCCGCGCGAGAGCGGGCGGCGTGCCGGAGGCGGGGGAGGAGGAGGAGGAGGAGGAGGAGGAGGAGGAGGAGGAGGAGAAGGAGGGGGAGGAGGAGGAGGAGGAGGAGGAGGAGGAGGAGGAGGAGGAGGAGGCCTCGCCCGAAGCGCCCGCCGCACAGCCTGCGAGTGAGAGCGGCAGCGCCTCTTCCGCGCGGTCGTTTTGGTCCGCGCCCGTCGGAAGTGCTGCTGCCCCCGCCCCTGCGCGACCCGCGCAGCGTTCCCTTCTCCAAGTCGGCGGAAGCGGGGCCGCGCGCGAACGCCTTCCGCTTGCGAGGCGAGAGCGCTCCAATCCCGAGATCGAGCTGTGCCCCAATCGAGTATGACGTTGTGGTGGGGAGGGTGGGAATCGGCAGGGTCCTCTGACTCGCTCGACCTGGCTAACTTGATCCTCCTCCTCCTCCTCCTCCTCCGACTGGTCCTGCGTCTGTCCCTGCTTCTGCTCCTGCTCCTCCTGCTCCTCCTCCTCCTCCTCCTCCTCCTCCTCCTCCTTCCTCCTCCTCCCTCCTCCTCCTCCTCCTCCTTCTCTCCTCCCCCCCCGCCTCCTTCCTCCTCTCCTCCTCCTCCTCCTCATCCTCCCTCTCCTCTCCTCCTCATCGAAATCATCATCATCATCATCATCATCATCATCATCATCATCATCATCATCATCATCAGCAGCAGCATCATCAGCAGCATCAGCATCAGCATCAGCATCAGCATCAGCATCAGCATCAGCATCAGCATCATCATCATCATCATCATCATCATCATCATCATCCTTATCCTGATCATCATCATCAGCATCGGCATCAGCATCAGCATCAGCATCATCATCATCATCATCATCATCATCATCATCAGTTTCATCATCATCATCATCATCATCATCATCATCATCATCATCATCATCATCATCATCATCATCATAATCAGCATCATAATCATCACAACCACCACCACCAGCATAATCGTAAGCATCATCAGCATCATCATCAGCCTCATCAGCCTCATCATCATCATCAGCAGCAGTATCATCAGCATCATCAGCATCATCATCATCATCATCATCAGCATCATTAGCATCATCATCATCATCATCAGCAGCAGCATCATCATCATCATCATCATCATCATCAGCAGCAGCATCAGCATCGTCATCATCATCAGCAGCATCATCAGCATCATCATCAGCATCACCAGCATCAGCATCAGCATCCATCATCATCAGCAGCAGCAGCACCAACATCAGCATCATCATCATCCTCATCATCATCATCATCAGCATCATCATAATTAGTCTCATCATCAGCATCGTCATCATAATTAGCCTCATCGTCAGCATCATCATCGTCAGCAGCATCAACATCAGCATCAGCAGCATCATCATCAGCAGCATCATCGTCAGCATAATTCACATCATCATCATCATCATCGTCGTCGTCGTCGCCGTCAGCAGCAGCAGCATCACCAGCAGCATCATCAGCAGCAGCAGCAGTATCATCAGCATCATCCTCATCATCAGAATCTGCATCATCATCATCATTATCATCAGCAGCAGCATCATCAGCATCATCATCTTCATAATCAGCAGCATCATCAGCAGCATCATAGATTCTTCATATTCATCCTCCTCCTGCTCCTCCTCCTCCTCCTCTTCCTCCTCCTCCTCCTTCTCCTCCTCCTCCTCCTCTATGGCATCGTCTTCCTCCCCATGCTAGATGTTTGCTGTTGCCATATAGCAGTACCTATACGAGCACCCTTGGGGTGATCAGCAGAATGGAGGGGGGAGCCAACGTCTCACACAGTCGATCTCATTATCGATCTCGCTATCGATATCACTATCGATCCCACTATCGTCCTTACTATACATATCACTATCGCTTTCACCATCGATCTCACTTCGATCTTACGATCGATCTATCTATCGATCTCACGATCGGTCTCACGATCGACATCACTATCAATCCCCAAAAAAAACGATATATCCATCTTACTGTCGCTCTCACGATCGATCTCACTATCGATCTCGCTATCGATCTCGCTATCGATCTCGCTATCGATCTCACTGTCGATCGCACTTTCGATCTCAGTATCGATCCCACTATCGATCTCACTGCCCATCTCGACGGGACACCGACTGGACACCGACGAGAACCCGAAGGGACACCGACCAGTCACCAAAAGGACACCGACGGGACACCGACGGGACACCGACGGGACACCAACGGGACACCCAAAGCCACCGCCAGACAACCCCAGGGGGCCGGTCTGGCCGAGCGGCGCCCTAGCCAGAGTAGGGTTCAGTCCTCATGCCCGCCCACGCAGCTTCGCCTCGCCCGCACGAACAACACGAACACGAAACCGAACACGATTTCCTGGTGGAGGGCTCTCCGTATCACTGTGATCTCACACCCTGAACTCCGATCTTACGCCATTGGGCAATCTGTGTCTGCACTGGGGGTTACAAGCATCCTCATCCGCCCTCCCTTCTTCTTCCCTCCTCTCGGCCGGCCTTCGTCTCCTACTCAGGCTCATAGCCTCTAGCATCTTAGCCCCATGCAGTTGATTATCCAGACGTTGTGATCGGAGGCTTGGGGGGGAGGTCGAAGTGGCACGGAGAGCCCCCCACCGGGAAATCGGTTTCGGATTCGTGTCGTGCATGCGGGCGAGGCAAAGCTGCGTCGGCGAGCGAGAGGAATGACTCCGCCGTTGCCAGTGCGGGGCAAGACAATTGTCCGAACCTCCCCTGGTGGACGCCGATGGCCGGCCTTTCCCGCCGTGATGACCCGTCGGTGTCCCGTCGGTGTCCCATTGGTGTCCCGTCGCTGTCCCGTCGCTGTCCCGTCGCTGTCCCGTCGCTGTCCCATAGGTGTCCAGTTGGTGTCCCGTCGGTGTCCCGTCGGTGCCCCGTCGGTGTCCCGTCGGTGTCCCGTCGGTGCCCCGTCGGTGTCCCGTCGGTGTCCCGTCGGTGTCCCGTCGGTGTCCTGTCGGTGTCCCGAGTTGTGCCCTGTCGGTGTCCCGATTGGTGTCCCGATTGGTGTCGCGAGTGGTGCCCCGTCGGTGTCCCGACAGGTGCCCCGAGTGGTGTTCTCTTAGTGTCCTCATGGTGTCCCTGTGGTGTCCGCATGGTGTCCTCGTGGTGCACCGATGGCGCGCCGTCGGTGTCCCGATCGTATAAAGGGGGGGTCCAAGATCGCCAGTGCGACGCAGGTGTCCACAGTGTGCACCCGGCATGGGGCCACTGGCTGGCCTCGACAGACTCTGCCAGTGCCGGCAGGGTGCCGTACCGGTGGGCGTCTGCTGGTCTTCGGAGCTGGCGGGCTTGCGTGGCTCTCGTGGCCCGGCGGCACGCAGGCGACTGTCATGGCAAAGCGTCGGAAACGTGTTCGCCGGATGTTGATATGGCAGGATGTCCCGGAAAGCATCAGAACTCTGCTTGCCTAGCGGCACTCCAGGTTCATGGCCATGCGCTGGTCCACGCTAGACTCACCAGTGGCACCGATCTTGTTCATTGTCGTTGGTGTGGTTCGGTCAGCATGGGCCGCTTCAGTCGAAAGCTGGAGAAGACGTACCGAGGATATAATTGTTCCTTAGCCTCGCGGGGACGCCTCGGCCGAAAGCTCCGAGGCATTCACCCGAAGTCGAATTGTGCGAGGCCCGGAGATGTGCTCCATATCTCAAGTGCGGTGGAGTGCGACAGGCTGCTGTAGACTCAGCGGCCTCTACAGTGGATGGTTTTCCTCTGGCAGCCTGCGCAAGGAGTCACAAGCAGTGATCTCCTCCCCCGGCTGGAAGCCCTCAGGCAGAGAATCGTGGGCCGCGAAGCCGCATGATCTTGTGATGCTGATGTTTTCCCAAGCTGGCTGGCATCAGGACAAAAACCAACCCTATTACTAGAATCCCTCTCCTCCTCCTCCTCCTCCTCCTCCTCCTCCTCCTCCTCTCTTCCTCCCCCTCCTCCTCCTCCTCCTCCTCCCTCCTCCTCCTAATCCTCCTCCTCCTCCTCCCCCCCTCCTCCCCTCCTCCTCCCCCCTCTCCTCCCCCTCCTCCTCACCATCATCATCAGCAGCAACAGAATCATCATCATCATCATCATCATCATCATCATCATCATCATCAGCATCATCATGATCATCATCATCGTCCATGGGTTCCCCCTCCTGCGGGCAAGAAATCGGAACTCCATGCAGCCGCAGTCCGAGTCCGTTCGAGGCTTGAGACGGGGGGGGGGCGCGCCGCGGCCTCGGTCTCATTGTAGTTGTTCTCCACCTCCAGGTCGCGGATGCGCTGGGCCCAGGTGTCCTGAGCTCTCTTCGGGAGGAGGGGAGGACGAGACGGCACGGCAATACGCCACAGCTATATAAGTGTATATGTACAGAAATGTGTGTATACATATATATATATATGATACCAGAGGAAAACCCCAATCAGGGCTATAGGGCTAGGGGGCTATAGGGCTATAGGGCTATTGAGCTATAGGGCTATAGAGCTATAGGGCTATAGAGTTGTAGGGCTATACAGCTATTGGGCTATTAAGCTAATAGGGCTTAGGGCTTAGGGCTTAGGGCTATAGGGCTATAGGGCACCCCTGGGCACCCCAGGGCACCCCCGGGCATGCCCAGGCACCCGTGCACCCGGGCACCCAGGCACCCGGGCCCCCCCGGGCCCCCCCAGGGCACCCGGACCCCGGGCACCCCCGGGCACCCAGGCACCCGGGCGTGCAGCGAAAATCGGCGACAAACCTAGCCTAACCATATGAATCCGCGAGGACCCCTACAGAGACAAGCTCTGATTGGGGAATATATACATGCACATAAGTCATGTCACTTGCACTCCACTCTGCATGCACAACCCTTGGGGTGATAAGGAGGTGGGGGGGGGGGGGGCAACATCACCTGTGGTTTAGAAATGACGCATACGTCAACGCACAAGTGAGCGCCTCGCCTCGGCCTCCTCGGACTCTCTTCTCTTGCCTTCGCCCCCACCCAATCTCTCTCTCCCTCTCCCTCTCTCTCTCTCTCTCTATAGTTATCCCTCTCTCTCTCTCCCTCTCTCTCGATATATATATATATATATATATATATATATATATATGCTATGTCTCGATCTCTCTCTCTCTCTCTCTCTCTCCCTCTCTCTCTCTCTCTCTAGTTCCCTCTTCACGGCATGCATGCATGCATGCATGCATAATCCAACATGACATACCATAACATAGCCCGCCACAATATAACATAGCATAACATAGCACAGCATGGCATGGTATGGCATGACATGCATGCATGCAAGCATACATAGATACATACACGTACATACATACATACATACATACATACATACATACATACATACATACAGACATACATACATATATATACGTACATACATAGATACATGCATGCATGCATACATGCATACATGCATACACGCATATGCATATGTCAGCAAGAGCGGGCCCAAACAGTGCGTCGTTGCACTGTGGGGGGAGCTATGCGGTGTAAGCAGTTTGGTGAAAACTCTGGCGTGTCATATCTCTGGTGTGAGCTCATGAGGTAACAGTTATGCCGTGCAAGCTGCGGCGTGCAAGCTGTGTCGTGCCGGCTAAGCGGTGTAAACTGGAGGTTGAAGCTATGGGGTGCAAGCTGTGTGAGGCGAGCTACGCTGTGCAATACGTATATGTCTGTACATATATATATGAGGTGTAGGATGGGTGGTGCAAGATATGTAGTGTAAGCTATGTGGTCAGAGCTATGGCGTGTAAGCTCAGAGCACGGGGCGCCCACGAGGCGCCCACGAGGCGGCGCAGGCAGCAACGTAGCGCAACCTCGGCATACCCCCTAGCGAACGGGGCGCCCTCGAGGCGCCCACGAGGTGGCACGGGCGGCATGGTGCCGCAACCTCGGCATACCCCCAACAGCGGGGCGCCCATGAGCAGCCCACGAGGCGGCACGGGCCGAAACGTGACGAAAACCCGCAATACCTACCAATTTTCTGAGGGAAGGTAAACACTATTTATCTTATTGAGGATAGGGTAGAAAACCCGGAATACCGACCAGAAGTGCAAACATAAACATATAGATGCTCTTGCGTATGCATAGCCTATCGGACTACAATGTGTAAACAAAAATCAGATGTACATGTGCATGTCACACATGTGTATGCATGCCTGGTGTATGTCAAAGTATGTTTGTGGCGATCCCCATGTATTAGAACCCGTTGCCCGTGGCTGTACACGTTATGTCCGTGGCTATACCAATTTGTCCGTATGCATGTACACCTAGAATATGTGGATAGCTTACACATGTGCTATATTTCACACCAGCCAGTTGTACGGTGCAACCACGGGATCAGACAGCCACCGGACAACAACCATCCCGACAACCATCGGGGCAACCATCGGGACAACCATCGGAACAGCCATCGGAACCGCCATCAGGACAACCATCGGGACAACTATCGGGACAACCATCGGTACAACCATCGGGACAACCTGCGGGACAACTGGGAGCAGCCCAGGGCGACGGGCCGCAGACGTGGCGACTCATGGAAGTCTGATTCGGCCCGTACCAGTGGAGGCAGACGCGCAGCTTCGCCTCGCCCGCACGTCAAGCACGAAACGAAACGATGATCCCAGTTGGGGCACCTCACGTTTCACTCCCGTCTCACCCCCAATAAAGTCTCCGATGCGGATGCGTGCACGTATGTATGGTGGCACGACATGCGCATACGATTTACAACCGTCTGCACATTGACTTTTCGGATGTGTGATCCACGATGGTCACCCCGTCAACGACCGCTGGACAGCACTACAAGAAAGCTGCGCGACAGCGTTAAACGAGGAAACGCCAGGCCAAATATTAACTTGCCCGCACGAGTCGGAAAAAACGAATTGCGAGTTGGTCGTTGTGGTTAGGACCGCCATGGCTTTAGCTGCTTGGACTGGTATGGCCTGTCTTGCCAGGTTGGCTGTGGCTGCCGGGGCCGCTATGTTTTGGGCTGCTTGGGCCAAAATGGCCTGGAGGCCAACGGATCCTTGGGGCTTCCCACGCCAGTACCCCACCGGCCATGTGGATCGCGGTTTGTCGGGTGTTTTTTTGGACCTTCTGTTGGTCTGGTGTGCCCTGGGTCCAGATGGAGTTCCGCCCCGTAGGCCCTGCAGTCGTCGGGCTCCTCACATTCTTTGTCGGCGGCGAAGCAGAATGGCTGCACCAGCGGAAAAGCTAAACGGGGACACCGGGAAGCGAATTGCCCAGCGCGAGGAGGGGAAGCTGAGACAGACGGGGCGGCCGCATCGGGTTCCACACAGGCATGGAGCCCCAAGCTGACAGGGCCCCACACCTCACGCAACGGTGTTCCACACGCCGAGCTTCACGCACGGGGCGGGGGTATCACACAACGGGGAGCCCACGCCCCCTCCCCTGACAGATACAGCGGGGTCCAATCCAAAAGAAACCTTCCACAAGAGACCCAAACCCGAGACCCCAGGACGTTTATTCCTTTTTGGTGTGGGAACGTCACGCCTTCCGTAGCAAAGCCGCACAAACCCAAGAAACCCGGGAACCCCTGGAGGCAAGCAAGAAAGCAAGATGCTTCCTGGCATGGACCTCCACTGTGGGGGTCCACACACAACGGCTCGCCCTTTCCCCCCCCCGCCTCTGGCAGGCCCCGCCTAAAGGCGGGAAGTGGCGGACAGTCCGTAGGCGGCGCGGCCGCGGCCGCCGCCTCGGCTTTCCACCCACTGCCCCTGGGGGGGGGGGCCTTGGAAGAAGAAAAAACGCCATAAACAAAAACTGTTGGCGCTCCGCGCGGATTTTTTGGATCTGCGCCGGACCCCCCTGCCTGGCGCGCGGAACGCGCCAGGGGCGGCGACAGAAACGCCGCCCCACGCGCGGAAGAAATCCGCGCGGAGCGCCAAAAGTTTATGTTTACGGCGTTTTTCTTCGACGACGGCACGTCCGTCCCACCCCGTCCCCAACGACACCCCAGTCCTGCCCCCGCCACTGGGGCTGGCCGTTGTCGTTTCGCGGTCGTGGTTGGGTGGCCGCCTCGTCGTCGTTGTCGCGGCGCCGCCGCGGCCGTGGAGAGGGGCGTGAGCGACTCTCGGGGTTCGATCGCCCGCGGGCGGGCCGAGGACGTCGCCGTCGCCGTCATCGTCGTCGTCGCCGTCGCCGTCATCGTCGTCGTCGCCGTCGCCGTCGTCGTCGTCGTCATCGTCATCGTCGTCGTCGCCATCGTCGCCCCCATGACCCCATCCGGGAGTTGCGGGAAAGCGCGCCCGCCCGGAGGTCCCTCACTCCCTTGTTGGGCCCTTCTCGTCCAGGCTCGAGTCCTGGCAGGTTTGGGCGACGTCGCCTCTCCTCAGTCCTCGCGACCAGGTTCAGGCGCTCCCTGGACGAAGGGTAAGTCCCCGAGCCCTCCCTCTCACCCTCCCTTCCCCTCCTAGGAGTCGCGGCATGGCCCCCACGAAAGGGACGCTGCTGGCGCTCGCGGGCTGAAGAGTTGTCCCCCCACCCCTCCACACACCCAGATCCGTCCTGGGAGTTGGCTAAGGCCCAATAGTACGACCAGCGTGCTGACCCCCCCCCCCCCTTCGCGACAAGGGGTGCGTCGCACATTCGTCGCCCGTGCGCCGCCCGTGCGTCGGCCGCCGAAAAGGCCAGCCGTCCTCGCGAACGTGCATGTCGCCCTTCCTGAGAGTTGCAGGACGCAGGACGGCCCTACCGGGGGGACAAGGGCTGCGGCTTACGGTTCTGGGCTGGGCACTGGCCGCAGTGGCCCCCTTCGGCGCTTCCCTGCCCTCTGGTCGGGTCCCCAGGTGGTCGGGCATTGAGCCCTGACACGGCTGGCTGCCAGCCTGCCGAGGCGGTGCCGTGGGGCCTGAGGGACCCTTGGCGTGGCTCGCTTTCTAGGGGGAAAGACAATGACATAAATGAAGGGGCCCAGGGACACACACACACACACATATCTATATATATATATATATATATATATGTATGTGTATATATATATATATATATATGTATATGTATATATATATATATATAAGACAAACATACACACACACATAAAGACACACAAATCCCAGGATCCCCCATGGCGTCCTATATTCTCTGGGTTTTCGTCTGCCCCCCCGCACTTCCCACGCTTCCCTATCTTATCCTGGGGATCGACGCTCCATTGTGTCTGTGTGTGTGTTTCCCCCCCCCCGATAAACTCGGAGGTCCGCGCGGATTTCTCGGATCGGCGCTGGACCCCCCCCTCCGTGGCGCGCGGAGCGCGCCAGGGGCGGCGCCGGAGGCACCTCCAGGGGGCCCCAGCGCGGATCCGAGAAATCCGCGCAGACCTCCGAGTTTTTATGTTTACGTCATGTCTTGTTCCGCTACTTAAGTAAGTCGGGCACGTTCCTTCTACAGAAGGAATATTCCAACATATTCTTAAGATACCATATGGTGACCATTTGTCGATCACTTGTTCGACGATGTTTCTGTGTCTCTCCCAGTATTTCTGAGTCTTTACCATATTTCGTGTGTTTCCCCCTCTCGATACACTCGGAGGTCCGCGCGGACTCCTCGGATCGGCGCCGGAGCCCCCTCCACGGCGCGCGGGGCGCGCCAGGGGCGGCGCCCGAGGCACCGCCGGGAGGCCCCAGCCCCGCCCGATCCGAGGGGTCTGCGCGGACCTCGGAGGTGTTTGGTGTATGTTCGTGCTAGTGTCTGCTCCCCTGCCTTCGTTTAGGTCGGGCACGTCCTCCCACAGGCAGATGTTGCAAGGAAGATGATAATAATATTTAAAAAAAATGCTCCTGGCGAGGGGCCCGACCATGTGCAGCTGTAAGCGGCGCAGTTGTGGGTATCGACCTCGGTGAACCTCTCTGGGGTCACGACGCGTGTGACGGGTGTGCCAGAATTGAAGACGTTGCCACCAGAGCCGTCGGGGGAGCACCCTATGGGGCCGCGGAACGTGCGAGGGGTGCGCCGATACTGAAGTGGAACAGCATGCGGACCCTGCCACTGGGGCCTTCGGCGAAGCACCCTATGGGGCCACGAAACGTGTGAGGGGTGCGCCGAAATGGGGGTGGAATTGCATGCGGACCCTGCCACTGAAGCCGTTGGTGGAGCACCCTATGGGGTCACGAAACGTGCGAGCGGTGCGCCGAAAGTGAAGTGGAACTGCATGCGGACCCTGCCATTGGGGCCCTCGGCGGAGCACTCTATGGGGCCACGAAACGTGCGAGGGGTGCGCCAAAACGGGGGTGGAACTGCATGCGGACCCTGCCACTGGGGCCTTGGGCGGAGCTCCCTGTGGGGCAACGAAACGTGTGAGGGGTGTGCCGAAATGGGGGTGGAACTGCATGCGGACCATGCTACTGGGGCCTTCGGCGGAGCACCCTATCGGGCCACGAAACGTGTGAGGGGTGCGCCGACATGGGGGTGGAACTGCATGCGGACCCTGCCACTGGGGCCTTCGGTGGAGCACCCTATGGGGCCACGAAACGTGCGAGCGGTGCGCCAAAATTGAAGTGGAACTGCATGCGGACCCTGCCTCTGGGGCCTTCGGCGGAGCACCCTATGGGGCCACGAAACGTGTGAGGGGTGCGCCCAAATTGAAGTGGAACTGCATGCGGACCCAGCCATTGGGGGCTTCGGCGGAGCTCTCTATGGGGCCACGAAACGTGTGAGGGGTGCGCCGACATGGAGGTGGAACTGCATACGGACCCTGCCACTGGAGCCGTTGGTGGAGCACCCTATGGGGCCACGAAACCTGTGAGGGGTGCGCCGAAATGTGGGTGGAACTGCATGCGGACCCTGCCACCGGGGGCTTCGGCGGAGCCCCCCATGGGGCCACGAAACGTGTGAGGGGTGCGCCGAAATTGAAGTGGAACTGCATGCGGACCCTGCCACTGGGACCCTGGGTGGAGCACCTTATGGGGCCACGGAACGTGTGAGGGGTGCCCCGAAATGGAGGTGAAACTGCATGCGGACCCTGCCACTGGGAACCTGGGTGGAGCTCCCTATGGGGCCACGGAACGTGTGAGGGGTGCGCTGACATGGAGGTGGAACTGCATGCGGACCCTGCCACTGGGGCCTTCGGCGGAGCCCCCTATGGGGCCACGAAACGTGTGAGGGTTGCTGCGAAATTGAAGTGGAACTGCATGCAGACCCTGCCACTGGGGCCTTGGGCGGAGCTCCCTGTGGGGCCACGGACCGTGTGAGGGGTGCGCCGAAATTGAAGTGGAACTGCATGCGGACCCTGCCACTGCCCTATGGGGCCACGAACGTGTGAGGGATACCCCGAAATGGAGGTGCAACTGCATGCGGACCCTGTCACTGGGGCCTTTGGGTGGAGCTCCCTATGGGGCTGCGAAACGCTGTACTGGGTGGGTGAAACGCAGGGAGAAAGAGGAGGGGAAGGAGGAGGGCGAGGAAGGAGGCCGGAGGAACGCGGGGCGCTCGCTTCAAAACGAGGACCCAACACCAGAGGATGGCTGGGAAAAACACAGAAATATTGAAAAAGTGATCGACAAATGGTCAGCCGATGGTATTTCAACAATCTGTTGGAAGATTCCTTATGTAGAAGGAACGTGCCCGACTTACTTAAGTAGCGGAACAAGACATGACGTAAACATAAAAACTCGGAGGTCCGCGCGGATTTCTCGGATCCGCGCTGGGGCCCCCTGCAGGTGCCTCCGGCGCCGCCCCTGGCGCGCTCCGCGCGCCACGGAGGGGGGGTCCAACGCCGATCCGAGAAATCCGCGCGGACCTCCGAGTTTATCGGGAGGGGGAAACACACACAGACACAATTGAGCGTCGATCCCCAAAACAAGATATGGAAACGTGGGAAGTGGTGGGGGGGGGCAGACGAAAACCCAGAAAATATAGGACACCATGGGGGATCCTGGGATTTGTGTCTTTATTTGTGTGTGTGTGTCCCTGGGCCCCTTCATTTATGTCATTGTCTTTCCCCTTAGAAAGCGAGCCACGCCAGAGGTCCCTCAGGCCCCACGGCACCTCCTCGGCAGGCTGGCAGCCGGCCGTGTCAGGGCTCAATGCCCGACCACCTGGGGACCCGACCAGAGGGCAGGGAAGCGCCGAAGGGGGCCACTGCGGCCAGTGCCCAGCCCAGAACCGTCAGCCGCAGCCCTCGTCCCCCCGGTAGGGCCGTCCTGCAACTCAGGAAGGGCGACATGCACGTTCGCGAGGACGGCTGGCCTTTTCGGCGGCCGACGCACGGGCGGCGCACGGGCGACGAATGTGCGACGCACCCCTTGTCGCGAAGGGGGGGGGGTCAGCACGCCGGTCGTACTACTGGGCCTTAACAAACTCCCAGGACGGACCTGGGTGTGTGGAGGGGCGGGGGAACCACTCTCCAGCCCACGCCTGGCCTCGGCGAGGTGCAGTCGGGCCTGGGCCAGAAGAGCATCCTTCAGTAGAAGGAGGAGGAGAAGAAGAGGAGAAAGCACCATGAACATAAACTTTTGGCGCTCCGCGCGGAGTTCCTGGATCCGGGCTGGGCCCCCCTGGCCCGCTCCGCGCGCCAGGGAGGGCGGTCGAGCGCGTATCCAAGAAATCCGCGCGGAGAGCTCAATGTTTACATGGGTAGCTACTTTTCTTTTTCTTCGATTTCAGGAAGATGGGACCCCCCGCCGACCAAAACAGACAGAACATGAAGGGTACCCTCCCCAGGCTGCACAAGAACGTCCCACAAGCACCAAGAACATCAGGGCACCCTCCCCGAACCGACCTCGAGTCCGACTGTACGGCTCCGGGTGCCGGGTGCAGGCTGCCTCGGCAGCCAGCGCAACGGGCAGCAGACGACATCGACGACACCTACAGCTTGCAGCCCCAGATAGGCAAGAGTTCCACACACAGCTTGACCCATACACTGCTTCACGAAGCAACTGTCTGAGGTCCACGCACTAATATCACTATTTGTTCGGGGGGAACCCCGCTAGTCGCTATGCTGGTCCCTCGTTTCCCAATCGGCCCACTACCCACGGGATCCATTCAAGCTATGTCACCCGCGATTTCCAGCAGGGCTGCCCGAGCCATCAGGAGCCTTAGAAAATATATCAACAGATCCTGGGTCAGGAACTCCATCCATTCGAGTCGTACTCAAGCAGCCGTGCCCGGAATAAGAACCAAGGAGTCGGAGTGGGAGCTCGAAACTACGTAACGACGTCATCCAGTCACCCTCAGTCCCCCATTTGTTCCTTCAATCAGCCTATGTAAGCTCATGCCCACTCGCAGTTTCAGCGACAAGAGACTGCAATCGCTGGAGATCGCGGCTTTCCCTGGCTGAATAGCATAATCGTCCTGCTTCTCCTCCTCTCCCTCATCCACCTCCTCTTCCTCCTCATCCTTCTTCTTCCCCTGCTCCTCCTCCTCCTCCTCCTCCTCCTCCTCCTCCTCCTCCATCTCCTCCTTTTCTGATCATCATCATCATCATCATCATCATCAACAACATCATCAGCAGCATCAGTATAATCATCATCGTCATCAGCACCATCAGCATCATCATCATCAGCAGCAGCAGCACCATCATCATCGTCGTCGTCACCGTCGTCGTTGTCGTCGTCATCGTCATCATCATCATCATCATCATCATCATCATCATCATCATCATCATCATCATCACCACCACCACCATCACTATCACCATTCTCTACCCTTGGCTTGAAATAGTACACGGATGGACTCGCCTGGCGCACAGGCGAAACCACTGGGGCATGCGCAAGGAGAGGTGGAACGGATTTGCCTACGTCTTACCATCCAGCACTCCTGATCATCATCATCAGCAGAAGCACCAGCAGCAGCAGCATCATCACCATTATGAAACACCAAACAGGCAGGACTGCCAAGTCCTTCCAATCCGCCTGCTTCTTCTGCCAATCCGCCTGCTTCTGGAAGTCGCTCGCCTCGGCCTCGGGGGATGCCGGTCTGGTGCTGCCGCTCCCCCTCCACTGCAGCGGCATTTCTACTGAGACCTTTTCTCCTTATGCGGCTCTACCCCTCGTCCCTCCTCCTCTTTGCATCGCCCCCACCCTCCTCTCCCCCTGCTCCTTCTCCGATTCCCGGCCCGCCTTTGCTCCCTCTCCCTCGCCCTCCGCTCCGTCGTGGTGTTTTTGCGCGCGCGGTGACGCGCCTTTGCATCGACGAATCGTCAAGGGCGAGTGTTGCAAGCTTTGCAGCAAGGGTAGGACTTCCAGTTCGTAGGTTCTCACGCTGGCCTCCTTGTCACTTGCGCAGAGCGAAGCCACACTGACGCCGCACAGCAAAGCCGCAGCGATGGTCGGCCGTGCGATCACCCGACCGACTCTTCATCCGGCTCACCGACAGGCCGCTCCAATTTCGGCCAGAGGCAGAGTGGCGGCTGGCTTGCCAGCCCCTCACGGGGGATGCCTTCGAATCATTACCGCTGGTCGACTCCCGCCTGCCGAGAAGCCCTGCGGCTGCGCGCCCGACCATCCCCGTTGGTGTGCTCCCCGCAGCGTGCCCATCACAGCCCGAAGTGTCGGAGGGACACGAGGACGAGGAGGACGAGGAGGAGGAGGAGGAGGAGGAGGAGGAGGACGAGGACGAGGAGGAGGAGGAGGAGGAGAACGAGAAGGAGGAGGAGGAGGAGGAGGAGGAGGAGGAGGAGGAGGAGGAGGAATGTCGTCGCCCTCGCCGGCCCACCGCGCCCTGCCACCGCCAGGTCCCTGTTCGCCTCCCTTCTCCGTCCTGCCGCCGCGCCTGCGCCCTGCCACCGCCGGGCTCGGCGCCCCCCTCCTGCTCCCGAGCCTACGTTTCCCGCTGCCGGCTCAGCTTCCGCAGCCTGCTGTACAGCTGCCAGCTTGGCCTGCGGGGCTGCCCTGGGCGATCGTCCAGGGCAGCCAAGCCAGTCACAGCGCGACAGACCAGCGGTCAGCTTCGAGGGGGGAGGTGCAGATCCGCACCGTGCTAGCGGCAAGGTTGAGTCGTGTCGGAGTGCGCACTTGTTTTCTGGTGGGAGCTCTGCAGGTTTTCCAGAGATGACCCTGCCTACTATTTAGCAACTGGGGTCCGAAAACCGCCCCCCTGGTTTTGCTCTCTGCCACCCTCATCGACTTCTGGACGACTCCATGGGAGCCAACGGCTGTCATCAGACTGCGGCAAGGCGCCGCAAGAATCCAAGAGTTTAAGGAGACTGCTCAACGAGTCCTCACAGGCTCCGAGAACCCCCCATGATCCGCAAGAGGCCTCAAGAAGGCTCCAAGAGATGTTCTCAAAGAGGCAGGTCTGAGAGTGCCCCAAGACAGCCTGAAGAGTGCCCGGGAACCGCTAAAGACCGCCCAAGAGGGCCCCAAGATCCGCCCAGACGTTTCAAATACACTTGTTCAAAAGAGCTCAGTGGAATCATCCGGCCAAAGACGGCCCATGTTGTTTCCGAATGTTGCAAAGGTCGGTTGACCAGAGGGGGGTTGCGAAAGCCGCTCGCCAATAGCGCATTGCTAACCGACGGGGCCTGAGCTGACCCCCAACAGGCGCCCAAGAGGTTCCAACAAGCCCCAAAGAAGCCTCAAGGAGGCCCCAAAGAAGTCCCCAACAAGGCTCCAAGATGCAATCGAGAGGGAAGATGGATGAGGGGTAAAGAGAACAAGAAGGAGGGAGGATTGAAGAGGAGAGGAGGGAGACCGCGTACTAGAAAGGGGCGATCAAGACCCGTGCGTGCTCGGACAGGGCGCTGAAGTGGAGCGGGTCTGAAACTCCTCCTCCTCCTCCTCCTCCTCCTCCTCCTCCTCCTCCTCCTCCTCCTCCTCGTCTGCCTCGTCTCGTTTCTCCGCGCGGATATGGGAGGCGGGCCGGCTGGGCAGGAGAGGAAGAGGCAGAGAAGGCGGAGTCTGAGACCCGCGCCGGCTCAGAAGTTGGCAGGGGGCAGCGCGGGAAGCGGCAATCAACGGCGAACCCAAGGGATGTGCGATGGGGCGGGCCCTCTCAGAAGGCACAGAAGGCCTGAGACCTTCTTAGAAGCTTTCTGAGCCTTCTCTGGAGCCAAGGAGGCTTTCTAGGAGGCGGAGGGCTTCTGAGAATCCCCCCCGCCAGCTTCTTAGAAGGACTGCCACCTCTCAGTTCCCCCCCCGGGTGCGCGGCCGAGAGAAAGGAAGATGGGAACGAGGCTGCGAAAAAGGGTGTGGCGGTCCATACCTGCGCCAGTTCAAATAAGAGCACTGCCTGGAGCGGGTCTGAAACTCTACCTCGTTCGCATCATCCTCTTCCTCTTACGGCCGCTACTCAGCGATGTCATCGGTGTCCTCCTGGTCATGTCCGCTCTCGCAGCAGGACGCAGGTATCCCAAAGAGAACTAGATCGAGGTGCAATTTAATCCGTGCGCCAATTCTGACAGGGGCTCTGAAATGGAATCTTGAACTCAGTTTCCTTCCTGCGGCGCTGCTAGGCCGGCACGGTGGCGGGGCTTGCCGCGGAACGCTGGATAACTAACTGCTGCACTGCGCAGTCGAGCTGCCTCCTCCGGCTGCAGACCAGAGAAGGCCACTTGATGAATCAGCAAGTCTTTGCAGACCCTGCGTCCTTGCTGCTATGTGGCGCAAGCTTCCTGCAAAGAGGAGAAAAACGACGGTCCGACGAGGACTAAGAGAGGAACGCGAGAAGACGAGGAACGCGGGCACGAGCAGCGGAAGGGGGAGAAGCAACAGCAGGTGGAAGAGGAGCGCCTCGCCCCAATTCCAGTGTGTGTGTGTGTGTGTGCGTGTGCGTATGTGCTGACAGCCCCCTGTCCTGAATGGTCTTGCGAATCCAGTGCCGGCTCGGACACGATAGTCCTAGCCTGCGAGTGTACAAGCTCCTGGGTGCGGCCTGCTAAACGTCAAGTGTATACTTCGGGTGGAAGACAGATTCTACGAGCTCGTTCAACGTTCGGCACTGGGGGCGCAGAAGCTGCCATCAGAAGAACTATTCCTGGCATCGACCGAACGCGATCCACTTTCGGAGGTCTGCGCGTATTTCCGCGGTCGGTTTAGGACGCACGCCAGGGACAGCGCCGGAGGTGCCACCAGAGGATGTGAAGAGTGAGAAGAGTCAGCCGCCGACCCGAGAATCTGCACGGACCTCCGAACACTTATTGTTGGGTTGTTCCACAAATAGCGCTTACACTTAGGAGGATCTCATTCTTTTCTAAAGAACTGGGCGTGGCTGGCGGTCTGGCGGCTCCGTGCTCGCCGTCGCCGCCCCGTCGCCACCTCGTCGCCGCCCGTCGTGTCTTGGCATGGCTGGCGATCTGGCGGCTCCGTGCTCGCCGTCGCCGCCCCGTCCCCGCCCCAGCGCCGCCCCGTCGCCCCCTCGAATGCACAACATCGGTTTTCATGTTTTGTTTTTTTTGTTTTGAAAGAAAAATCTTCCACCACCACCACCTGGATTTACCCGTTCCCTCTGGGAATGTGCAATTTACACGTGGTTCTGCCCCATCAGTCAATATGGAAATTAATTCGTACCACCCCAACCAGGCAGGGGGCCCCGTCCTCGTCAAATAATACGATGCGCACAACAGTTTATTGTGCATCATCAGCTTGCATCGGCATGCCGGAAAAGAGCGGAACGAAGTGCACACGCGAGCGTCGTCAAGCGCGCATACCAACAATAGACGCCGTAATGGTTTTAAGATCGACGAGCCCGAAAACCTTCAACAACAAATCATGGTTTCACGGCATGCGTTTCCAACCAACAAACTGCGCGTCCGTTCTTGCAAATTCTTTTGAGAACCATAAGTGTTCAACATGTTCATCGAATGCGACCAAACGGGCCTCTTGCGCGCGCATGTACAAATCATTCGAAAGCCCTTGCGCGCGTGCTGGGGGGAGGCATGTTCCCTGTCAAATGATACCATACGGGCCACTCGCGCCCGTCGGCCGCGCGTGCACGTCGAAATCCCCCCAAAACCCTCATCACCCGCGCGTGGACACCATCATCGTCATCGGCATGATCAACATCGGTACCGTCATTGGCCTTGCCGTCGACACCATCGGCTTCGTTTCTAGCATCGTTACTACCATTATCGTGTCTGCCGTTGTCGACATCGCCATGATACCGCGCCCGCCCGAAGTCACCAACTCGCACTCAAACGCACGCGT
Source organism: Prorocentrum cordatum (assembly GCA_963575745.1). Classification (NCBI taxonomy): domain Eukaryota; class Dinophyceae; order Prorocentrales; family Prorocentraceae; genus Prorocentrum; species Prorocentrum cordatum. The sequence goes on from CAUYUJ010009945.1 coordinate 25,957, forward strand.
GCCAGCGCGGCCCGCGAGACGCGCTGGGAAGTCCCCAGCGGTCAGCGCCACCGCATCCGCGCCGGTCGCGCAAGACTGGCTGGCCGCTCTGCGCGCGAGCCTGTGCGCGCTAGCGTGGCCGCAGCGATGCGCCAGCCAGCGACAAGCAGTCATCCCAATCGCCGCCGCATAGGGTTTGCAAACCAAGTTGCGGGTGGGTGGGTGGGTGGGATGATTACGCGAGCGGTGGAGTTGACAACTTCAAGGGTAAATTGCATCACATAGGTTGCACCATGTAGATTGCACCACATAGATTGCACCACGTCGATTGCACTACACACATTGCACCACATAGATTGCACAACACCGATTGCACCACAACGATTCCACCACGTCGGTTACACCACATAGATGTTCGCACCACATAGACGACACCACATAGATTGCACTACCTACTTTGCACAACATAGATTTGCACCACATAGACAGCGCCACATACATTGTACCACATAGGTTGCACCACATGGATTGCTCCACAAACATTGCACAACACTGATTGCACAACACATATTGCACCACATCGATTGCACCACGTCGCTTGCACCGCATAAACTGCACCATAAATATATATATATATACATACAGATTGCACAACATGTGTTGCCCCAGACTGCATCACCGATATTGGTCCACATACGCTGCCCAGTATGCATTGCCATAAGCACACTTTTGGGGCCCCCACTGGCAGACATCCACTTATGAGGCAGCCCCAAGCCAGGAAGTCGTCAAACACTCGGCACTGGATGTGCGGAAGCCCCTTCTGTGGCATGACAGACGGAAAAAAAAAAACAAAAAAAAAAAAAACAAAAAAAACTGGGTGGGCCCTGGACCCTGGCGCTTGCCCCCGGAGTCTGCTTCTGGTGGTCCTGAGCCTCGCGGAAGGCCCCACGAGTCCGAGAGCGGATGGCAGAAGCCTGAGAGGGGCGCCTTTCCTCCAGGACCCCCTTTCATGCTGAGCACCCGGGGTGTGAGAGCTTCCATGGAGCCTCCCTGGCCAGTGCCAGAGCAACCCATTCTCGGGTGCTGCCAGAAGTGTCCATGGCCCAAGGTGCCCCCGAGACCTCCAAGAAGGCCCCACCGGCCTCCAGTCCAGAGCACCCTCAGGAGACCCACAGGCCACCAGGAGCACCAAAGTGAAGCGAAAGGCCGGCGACACCTCGGGCCAAGACAAGGCCCGACCTGCGGGCAGAATCCGCCAGAATCGGGCCGGGAAGTCACATCGAATCGGAATGTGCGTCGGATCGAGCTGCATCGGCTCGGAGTCGGAATCGAATTGGGTCGGGAACCTGTACAACAGCGCCGTGCAAGCATCAGACCACATCAGACCATCGAAATGTCGGAATCGTATCGAATCGAGCAGGCCGAAGTCGAGATCGAGTCGGATCGATCGGATCGGCATGGGCACTGCGTTGGCCCACACCAGGGGGTCACTCTGGCCCAGTGCGCGGTAAGGATAGGGGGGGGGACTGGCACAGGGGGGGAAACATCGACTTCGAATCGGCGATGCATCGCCGACGGGCCCCCGGTAGCGCATCCGCACGATCCTGGGCGGGGTGGGGCTATCGGGCCCCTATCAGCGATCAATGGGCTATCGGGGGTCGGCGCATACCCCCCTGAGCCTGTCCCCCCCCCCACCGTTGCACCCGACGCAGGGCCACTCGGTGGGGCTATCGGGCCCCTATCGGCGATCAATGGGCTACTGGGGGTCGACGCATTCCCCCCTTGAGCCTAGTTATCCCCCACCCACCCCCCTACCGCTACACCCGACGCAAGGTCACTCCTTCGCGCGCAGCGTCGAGAACCACGCAGCCCTCGGCTGCGCGAGCGACGCGCGGGGGGCCTAGCGCACCGCCGCCCCGTGGAGACAAGTAGAGGGCCCCAGGGACTCACGAATAGAAATAGATACAAGTCCCAGGATTCCCAATCGTCTCCTATATGCTCTGGACTTTCGTCTTCCCCTCCAATCCCCACACTTTCCATATGTGCATGGGTATCGTCGATTCGTTGTGTCTGTGTGTTTTTCCCCTCCTGAATCAGGGCCCCACTTCGCGGCCAGGAGGCCGCGCTGCGCGAGGCGCGAGCAGCTCCTCGCGGCCCCTTCTGCGCGAGCCTGCGCGGCGCCGTGCCGCCCAAAGGTGCTGCGCGCAGCGGGCGCGCGCCGCGCGCGCGCGGCGGATCCGCCGCCCCGTGCGCGCTCTGCCGGAGGGACCTAGGGACACGCAAACAAACAGACACGGATCCCAGGATTCCCCGCATGTCCCCACAGCTTCTGGGTCTGCGTCTTCCCCCCCCCCACTTCCGTGGGAAAAAAACACACACACACACACACACACACACACACACAAACACACAGTGGGAAAACACACACACACACAATGTGTGTGCGTGTTTTTTCCTACAGTGTGTGCGTGTGTTTGTATGTTGTTTCCCACAGTGTGTGTTTTTTTGTTTGTGCTATTGTCCCCACGTGTGTGTTTTTTCCCACGGAGTTTCCCAGAAAGTCCTGGACGACTCACTGCGCCTGTGCTCTTTCCCCTCCGGACCTGCCTCGTGCTGCCGGTGGCCGGCGCGTGCCTCGCGCCCGTGGTGCCTCGCGGGAGGCGGCGCGGCGAGGCGCGGCGGGGCTCGCCTGGTGCGCCACCCGCTGCTTCGAGTCCTCGCCGCGCAGCCGGTCGATCCAGGCCGTGTCGGGGGCCTCCCGGCGGCCCCCCCGAGGGGAGGAGGAGGGGGGGAGCAGAAGCCAGAGCTGAAGAGCGGGAGTCTTCAAGAAACGCCAGGATGTAGCACAAGTGCACGGGGGGGGGGGGGGCTCGGAGTGCACGCCAAGGCGCCCGGTCGGCCAAGAGGCTCGCCGCGTGGACGCCCCAGCTTCCCAACCTGTGGGGTGCTGGAGCGTCCATACACCGAGTTCGGTGGCTCCTTGGCCGACCAAACGACGTGGTGACTGCCGCACAGGAGAGGTCAGAAGAGATCAGAAGGAGGAAAGCGGGGCGTGGCTATCGGAGACGCACCTTCTTGCACCGCGGTTGGGGGGCGCCGTCCCGAAGGACCAGCGACAAGCCACACCCAGAAAGACGAGACCAGCAGACAGAGCGAACGTGACCAGGAGGAAGAGGGGGATGGCTAGGAAAAGGGGGGACGTACAAGGAAGAGGGGGGCAACGACGACGAACGAAGACGATGACATGGACGCAGAAGATAATAAAGACGTGTCCACGAAATATCGGCGCTCTAGCCAGGAGAAGGAGGACGACGAGGAGGGGAGTGAGGAGAGAATCAGGAACACCGCGCCAGAGCTGTGCGGAATCCTTGCTTTCCTAATGCTTGAGCCTCTGGGAGGCTTCTCGTCGCCAAGGCCGAGTCCACCTTGAACCCCTTCTGGACAGAGCGCGCCCCTGGAGCGGTTGGGGCAGATTTTTGAGGGAGGGAGCGAGATACCGAAACATCGCCCCTGGGAGGCTGCGAAGAGAGATGGCTTCCAAGCGGTCAGAGGGGCCCCCCCAAGACGCCCCAGCAGGGCCTCCGCGAGAGCCTCCACAGGCCAAGAGTCGGTGACGTCCCCTGGTCCCTGCATGATGCTCGGGGTCCGTCCACGCCAGCCTTCCGAGCGCCCACGGGGGCCCCGTGTGCCTTCACGACAACCCCATGGATCCGAAGAGGGCCCCAAGAAGGCCCCCCCCCCACGATGGCAGCGGAGGCCTTCAGGACGGCAGGGTCTCGAGAGGGCCCGAAGACCACGCAGGGAACCACCGCTTTCGCAAGTTCGCATAGAGGTCCACGACGGACGAAACCCCATGGTTACGGGGCAGCATTGCCCACTTGCGCTCATGGCCCATTCTGCACCGCGCGCAGCTCAAGCAATTACGCGCGCCCAGCACTTCAACATTTACCCTAGCAAAGCACCCTGATAGCAACAAACGTGGCATGAGGGATATTTGGGGCCTGCGCGACATCTGGGACAATCGAGACCTGCGAGACCTGTTGAAGATGTGGGTCCTGTGGGATC